>JAHWFO010099090.1:0-12160 GCA_023313115.1 Rhysida immarginata
CCAAAGAGACTCCCTTCACTCAACCAAAAGTTCGACGCTTTTTTGTCGACGTGTGGCTGGTTGAGGTCAGAAGGATGTCTACCGTGGAGTTGCTTTCCGAGCCATGATTGAAGTTTAGTGCATGTTGTAGGAATGTTATGGGTGTTCTGCATGCTGTTCAGATTCAGAGGTGTGTATTTTGTATCAGCCATGCAGACTGCTTTGTGTAATGGTGATGTGTGTTGTTTAGAGTGAAAGAATTCTCTGAGTGACTGAGTCTGTTTCTGGTGTAGATCTGTTATGTCAATAAGATCTCTGCCTCCCTCTGAACGAGGCAGGGTGAGTCTTTCAATAGCTGCGTGTGGATGGTGCTTTCTGTGCTTTGTAAGCAGTTTACGTTGTTTCCTTTCAAGTCCCTCAAGATCTGTGTGTGTCCACTGTATGACTCCAAAGGAGTAGGAGAGTATTGGCGTGGCATAAGCATTGATGGCCTTGATTAAATTTCTGGAATTTAAGTGCGTTTTAAGTATTGTCTCTAGCCTATGAAGATATTGTTTAGTGAGTGTATTCTTTATGTGTTTGTGCTCCAGAAGCTTGGCTTGCTTAAATCCTAGATATTTGTAAAATTCGTCATTTTCCATAGCAGCAATGTGATCTGGTTCATCTAATGTGAAGCCCCCTTCCCTGAGTACTCCATTTTCAATGTGAATGGTTTTGCATTTGTCCAACCCAAACTGCATGTGTATGTCTTTTGAAAAGGTTTGTGTAATGTCAAGTAATTGGTGCAATTGTGTTTGTGTGGAGGCGTAGATTTTCATGTCGTCCATGTAGAGTAAGTGTGAGAGCGTGTAGTGGCAGCTTTTATTATGTTTAATTGTGTAGCCATAAGTTGTGCTATTCAGTCTGTTGGAAAGTGCATTTAGTGCAAGACAAAACCAGAGTGGGCTCAGTCAGTCACCCTGGAAGATGCCCCGGTTTATCTGTATTTTGTCAGTCGTGATGGTTTCACTGTTGAGTGTGAGGTGTAGTGTAGTTCTCCAATGCAGCATTGTACTTTCTAAAAAAGTGATAAGTGTAGGGTTTATTTTATATAATCGTAGTGTATATAAAAGCCATGAGTGTGGAACACTATCAAAGGCCTTTTTGTAATCAATGTAGGCTGCATGGAGGTGTCGATGTTTATTGTGAGTTTGCCGTAGGACCACACTGTCTATCAGGAGTTGCTCCTTACAACCCATGTGGTTTCTACGGCATCCCTTTTGTTGCTCAGTGAGAATGTTGTTTGTGTCTATGTGTGTATAAATTTTGTTTGCGATACAGGCAGTTATTATTTTGTAAAGTGTAGGCAAGCATGTGATAGGTCTATATTGTGTGGGATCTGTAGTGTTATGTGACTTTGGTACCATGTATGTAATTCCTTGTGTGAGGAAATGTGGCAATGTCTGTGGTGTTTGCAAAGTGTTGGAAATCTGTTTTGCAAGGGCCAGATGCAAACAGGTGAAGCGCTTATACCAAAAGTTCTGAATCCTATCTACACCTGGAGCCTTCCAATTGTGAGTACGTTTAATGACTTGTGAGAGTTCATCTGCTGTTATGTCAGTATAAGGCATGTTTGATAGTGTGGATGCTAATTGCTCCTCTTCCCTGATCCAGCTAGCTTCCCTATTATGTTCAACTGAGACAGACCAATAATGTTGGAGGGCTGTTTGTGTTGGCAGACCAGTGTTTTTTGTCTGTGTATAATCTTTGTTTAACTGCTTATAGAATGTCTTCTCATTGTTTGCGAATAACTTGTTCTGCTGTTTGCGCTGAGTGCATGTTTTGTATCTCTTCAGGCGTTGTGTTTTTGCAGCTAACTTTTGTTTTAATGTGTCCATATATTCTGTAATGTGTTGATTGTGCTGCTCATGTCTGGTGTGTGTTTTAATCTTCTTAAATAATTGTCTGAGGCGTTTGTTCTGCTTTGATGAAGTGTTGTTTTTAGTGTACTGCGTAAGTCTACCTAACTGCTTGCGGATTTCGTCAATCTCAGACTCAATCCGCCTTTGCCATTTAGGTTTCTGTTGGGTATATGAATTTTGTGTGTTTTTATGGATTGGTTTCCTACCCAGTGTGGATATAACTGTAAGAGCCCCAGTGTAAATAAGTAGGTGTATGTATTCTAAAGACAGATTTTCTTCAATGTACTGTGGTAAGATATGTGTGTTCATGTAAGATAAAATTTCCCCTGTTTTGCTGTTTATGTTTATTTTAGGTATACCTGGTCTTTGTGTGGGATCTGTTCCCGTGTAAACTGTAAGGTATCTTTGTAGGGTGTCATTTAATGTTTCAATAAGTTTGGTATTCATGTTGTGTTGTGGGTGAATATCATGGTGAAGTTCATTGTTGAGTGTGTGTTCTACAAGTTCATTAGTGATGTCAATGTTAGTGTTTGATTCTGTGTGTTGAGTGTCAGTTTGTGTAGATGGCTTGTGTTCTTGTAGCTGTTGTGCAACTTCTTGCTTTATTTTCTGTAGCGTGGGTAAGGGTATTAAATTTTTCATAACAATTGTGCGACGCTGATCTGCAATGCGTTGCTCAGTGACTGTGATGTGAGGATATGTCTCTTTGAAAATGTTATATAAGCGTTGTCTGTAAGCTGTAGTGTCAGTTTCCAATTTAGTGACTGCGTAGTAGGCTCGCATGATAAAACAGTTTATGTCATTGGTCCATTTCATGCGTTGGCGTGGCTTGCCTGCCTTAGTGGTCGAGGGCAAAGAAGCTCTTGAAACACTAGGGACAGGTTGTGGCATTGCAGTAGCCGAACAGGGGTTGGTGCTGCTTTCTCCACCAGTGGCCCTGGGAGATTGTGGCATATTTTTCGAACGTGAGCCTCTGCCTAACCCACGAGCGCGGACCTTGGTAACCCGGGTGACGTCCGAGCCAGTATCAGATAATGCACTAGCACTAATCATATTGATCACCAATAAATGGGTGGTCCTGTTAGCCATCTCCATCATCAGCAGGATGTTTACATGAGGTTGATGTAATCAGCTCATCAGCCCTACTGGGTCATCTGGACCCTCAAGATTAATCTAAGGGTAGAGTAAATCAGACCTGTTAACCAGGGCCATCCCTCTAAGATGTTGCCCCCCTCGCACGACGTGGACGTAGGACCACACGAGGGATTATTATTATTATTATTATTATTATTATTATTATTATTCACTTCCTTAGGACATTACCTTTTTAATTTCTTTTTTTTAAATTATTTTTTCTGTAGTATAAATCTATTTTGTGACTTAGTTTTCGCTTTGTTTTTTTTGTTTTTGTTTTTCTTTCTTTCTTCTTAATCGACTTGGCTTCTTCCTCTGTGATATATATTTTTTTTTTTTTTAGTTTACCTCGCCATTTTAAATATATTTTTCATTAATCTCGTTTTGGACTTCGGCCTGTTGGGGGACAACATGGGGCTCCACCCACCGGTTTATCTGGTGGGTTATTCCCTGTTGTTGTTACAATTATTATAATTATTAAAATTACAATCAGCCTTCATTCAGATCTGTGTGCACTCTCAGACATTAGAATGAAGGCTGATCTTGCCTTTCTAAAGATCGTATTAGTTGGGAAGGTGGATGCTCCGAACCTTCTCGAGTCCATTTTCATTCGAGTACCATCCCATACTAAGAGGAAGCCCGTGATAAAGCTTTGGCCCCCTATTAAATTCAGAGATAAATTTCGTCTGGACACAATGGTCAAAATTCAAAAACTATACAATGAGAATTCTGATGCCATTGATTTGTTTAATTAATTTGCCTCATCATGTTACTATCCTGTGTTTGTATTTATTGATTATCATTATTGAATTCATGCTTGTCCTTTTGTATTTTTGCATTTTTTGTATTATTATTTTTTTCTGCTGTTGTTTTGTAATTACTCTGTAATGTTAATTTCATTTATTTAATATTTCTTTTTATTTATTTATTTTTTTTTAATCTTGTACTACTCATTCTCTTTGCTCGATATTGTAGTTCCGTGTTGGCTTGATTTAGCTGTGTGAACACAATAAATGAATTGAATTGAATTGAATTGAATTTTTCGTTTTAAATTTCAGTTTATTTTCTTACCTAAAAAATAATTTTTATTTCGAAACAGTTATTTAATTCACTGATTTTATTTTTATATATCTTTATTATCTAATTATTTATTAAGTACTTTTATATTCAAGTATTTTTGTAGTGTTATTTTAATATTTTTTTAATAAAGAAATTCTAAATATTCCTTGATTTTATGTTAATTTTTTATTAATGTTTCATATTCAGTGATGTTTAAAACATTATATAATATAACTGATATTATTATGAACAGATAAATTTACGTAATAGTATATATGATTCATCTTAAATTAGGCTGAGAAGCTAAACGTTCGTAAAATTCATCTCATTTGCAAGGGTATCGTAAAATACGGATTATTATTATTATTTAAACAACTCTATAAAAAAATATTATAAAAACCCTACAAAAATACTTAAATATAAAGGAACTTAGATAATACTTAAATTACATCATAATTTACTCATAAAATTAATGAAAGGCACAATATTTGGTTTCAATATTTTCATAATTGAATTTTGGATGTTAGCTTATATTTTCTAAGCAAAAAAAATTTCTGTATAGTCTGCACCCGTCTTATTTTCTGAATTAGTTATTAATTATGATTTAAAAAATGAGATATAAATAAAAACATTAGTTGAAAATAATTAAACCATTACTAACATCAGTGCACAGGACCAAAGGCATGAATATTTCACCATCGCACTTATTTATTTAAATAATTATCGTTATGTATATACCATCGGAGAGAAGATGGGTGAGCCGACGACACTCTTGTATTTGCGGCGGGAAAGAGCTGGCGACAAAGAACAACAACTGACGTCAGCACTGTGACCTTGACGAACCCCCCACTGCAGGCGGCAACGAGCGACCAGGTCGCTCCTAATTTTTATTTGCGGCGGGCCTAACGCATAATAATCAAACGTCGGAGACGCAAAAAAAACCCTCTAGTATCGTCCCACGCTGGAACACAGTGCTTATAACGGAGCCTCGCTATAAAATAGCACGCTAACTAAACTTGCACTGACAGTGAACATGTGCTTTTGGGCTTACTGCATAAGCAGACATGTACGAAATACATCATTAACTTTATGCTAATGAACATATAACAGGTTCTCTTGCTTGTGTATTTTGCAATAAAACAACTAAAAGCGTCACTTCAGTCTAGTTTCGCTACAAAAAGCAGTCATAAACTCGCTGTACCGCTGCATTCAACAGCTGTTTCTCTAGGCGTTGCGCTATACTGCCACTGTACATTTTTTTAAACGACAGGATAAAAGAGTGGCCGTGGCGTTTTAACTCCCAAATAAAAACAGAAAGGTCTCACCATGGATGTTCTCTCACTGGGCAAGTGACTTCTTATCTTGTAGCATCTGAACAAACAAACAATGATGAAAAGATCGATCTTTTAAAAACCGTTCTATCTTTTCTCCGGTTAACAACATGACATCGACGAATCTTTTATTTTAAAGTCTGTTGTCGCCAGGCTGTATTAATTTTCACTACTAAAAGTAATATTCTTATTCATAATAAACTAGGTAATGTTTATTACGCTAATATGCTGCCCGATGAAAATTTTCATCGTAATGGCGGCATTCAAAAACGCTCACAAACGTCGATCGATTTCTCTTCCATGCAGCCAAGATAGCAACAACAAAAAAACACTCAATATTTTTTTAAGAGAAGCAAAACACGAAGAGATTATCATCTCTTCTCGCAAATACTCCTACTACAACAAAGAAAATACTGTGCTTTCTATTCCCATTGTTACAGCTTCCCAAGTTCTCACTGGGCTGTAACAATGCAAATAGCGACATTAGACAACTCTTAAATAAACAACGATGAATCATGTCATATTCATTAATATTTTTACTTAAAAAAAAAAACAAAACAGCACACACTGGACAAGTGTCAGGGCTCATTATACGGTAATAATAAGATAATTACAATGGATAAGCCCCCCAAAACAAAACAAGTCAACTAATTCCCATATTACTCAAGCACCAGCTGAGCACGGAGCTGCACGCCCCCCCTCACATCTGTCCCAAAGTAACCAAATGCAAAATAACAAATTTTTGGCGTATATGACTGTAAACAACCCCCCCCCCCTAAAATAAATAACACACTGACTACAGTCACAACTGCATCATTATAGACAGTGGAAATCCAGTGGTTATTATTTTTATGATTGTAGTTATGCGAATCAAACGGAGAGTGTAGAATGCATGAGAGCGTATGGAGCTTGTAGACGAACTGAAGAAGCAATTCCAAACTAAAAAATAATAAAAGTAAATAAATAAAATAGAAACTAAAAAGTCGTAAAGGACAGCATTTGGAATCATATCCGCTATATACTTATGCAAAAAGGCAAAAAACAAAAACTACTGTGAATATACCACATTGCATCCCGCAACAAAGGTAATTTTAATAAAATAATGCAAAGCCGTGATGAACAGTGCTATTTATGAACGGTGTTAGAAACATCGTTACTGCGTTTGTGCAGTCGGTCGTTTGATGTTACCATTTTTTTCCGGATTTTCTGAATTTGACTTCAGATTCGGATAGACCATCGAAAAACAGAATAGGAATATCTCTAAGATCGACCCTCCGTCTCTTTGCCTTCATTGATAAAATTGAGTTTAAAATTTGAAAGTAAGTAGTTTTCAAATTAATAAATAATTTGAATAAAAGAATTTGATTGTTGCGGAGGGAAGACTATCTGTAAAATTCGAAGCTCTGTGATTGTTGATGTAATGAAGTCATTCCACATGCTCGCGTGTAACGTCATTTTTTGTTAATTTTTTTCCCGTTAAGAATTTTTTGATTAATTGTATTGTGGAGACCTCGTTTCAATATCAAAAGTACACATTTTATTTTATTGTATATTGAAGTAATTATTATTATTATTATTATTATTATTATTATTATTATTATTATTATTATTATTATCTTTATTTCCAGGCTGGCACCGGATTTGAATAGAGATGATCTATTAATATTTCTGCATCAAATTTTAAAACCAGAAGAAGTTTTAATCTGTCATAGAATAAAAACTAAATTTAATTCCTATTCTTCGTTTTATGTTTCTGTTGCTGCAAGTTCTGTTGATAAGTTATTCTTGCCCTCTAATTGGCCTGAGGGTGTTTTAGTATCTGAATTTTACGGAAAGTTATATGATGATCAGATTATGACGGGTTTGGGGGACCCTTCCATCTGTTGCCAATGTCAATTAAAATTCATTATCAAAATGTCCGTGACCTAAGAACTAAATTATTGGAAGTGAATAGCGCCACGGCGTGTCATAACGATTTTATTTTTTGCTTCACTGAAACGTGGCTAGATGACTCCTTCACGAACTTTATGCTTTTTGATGAGAATTTTAGAGTCTTTAGGTCAGATCGTAAGGGTGATACGAGAGGTGGAGGAGTTTTAATTGCTGTCCCAACTGCTATGGAAGTCACACAACATCTTTTTAATTATTCAGTCATGTCTATTGATATAATTGGGGTAACTATCAGATTAAGGGATTCCAAACTCTTGAATATTGTTGTTCTTTATGTTCCCCCGACCACTACAAAGGAGAATTTTGAAAAATGTTTGGACGAATTACTGAACAACTTTGAGTGTTTTAATGGTAATCTTTTGATTTTGGGAGATTTTAATTTTGGAACATACTTCCCTTCTGATAATAGCAATTATTACTGCATTTCCCGATCCGAATATACTGAATTGTGGGCTAATGAACTTAATATTTCAGATAAGAATAATATCTGTAATCATCGTAATGACACATTAGATAAAGTATTCTCAAATTTTCCAGTCAAAATTATACGTAGTACTTTATCAATTGTTCCTGAAGATAAGTTCCATCCTGCGCTTAAGATACAATTTCAAATGAGTCCTAAAAAGAGCTTAATTTATTCTCCTCATTTGTATAGTTTTCGTGCTGGAAACTTTGAAATGTTGTATAATTATCTTAAATCATTCAATTGGCAATTAACTGATGAGTTTAATGATGTAGATCAGATTTGGGACTTTATTGTGAATACTATTAAAACTGCCTTCGAACTTTGTTTTCCTAAATTGACTTTGCCACCTTTGGACAAAATGCGTACTTATCCTGTTTGGTTTTCGAGTGAATCTATAAAATTATGTAATCGTAAAAATAAACTGCATAAATTATATAAGAAGTCTGGATGTTGTAAGGTGTTAGATAGCTTCAAATCAGCAAGAAAGCAATTTAAATTATTTAGAAAAATGGATTACAATACAGTCAATTCTCGTTAATCCGAAATTGGTTAATACGAAATTCCGGTTAATAAGAAAACATTTTGTGGCCCGTCCCCGAAAAAGCAATTACTATGTAAAATTCTCTGCTTTATACGAACATATTTTTACTAAAATACGGTTTATACGAAAGAAAATTTCATAATTTTATTGAAAAATAGTACTTTTAGGAACAATTTTAATGATAAAATTTCAGATTTCGAAGTGTAAATTTAATAAAAATAATTTTCAAAATCATTTCATATGTGATTGCTTCTGAATTACAGTATTCGAATAAATGAATACTCGATTTTTTAATCAGTCGATATTTTTATTCGATTATTCGATAAAAAACATCAGTTATTTAGTCGAAGTTTTCAAACTAACGAATCACGTGCTTTCAAACTAACGGGAAATCTGAATCACGTGCTTTCAAGCTAACGGGAAATCTGATTTGCTAAATCTGAATCACGTGCTTCGAAGCTAACGGGAAATCTGATTGGTTCAGCTATTCAGAACTAAAATCCTGTTACATGGCGCTCAAATCTTTATTTAAACAAGTGCAATATCGGTATTGTTTCAAAATCAATTTTCTCTTCGCTACAACGCAGTTATCTACAGTCAGGAATTTTATTCAATGTCAGCTTCAAGCAAAAGGAAACGAAAGGATCTTTCATTAGATCTGAAGTTACAACGCTGACGAAACCGCCCTATTTTATAATCTTCTGCCCGAGAAATCTTATTTAAAAAGTGAAAAGTGTCATGGAGGTATGCATGCGTCATTTAAATTTTATTGTATTTTTTACCGATAATTTTGTACATGTATCTAATGTTTTTTTACGGTATCTTTCATAGGGAAAAGTAGCAAAGAGCGGTTGTCAGTATTATTATGTACAAAGAATACTGACAAGAAAAAGCCGATAGTTATTGGCAAATTCGCCAGGCCACGCTGTTTTAAAAGCATAAAAAATTTGCCGTTATTTATTTCAACAATAAAAAAAATTGTTTTAGCGCGAAAACAAACTGTTATTACAGATTTTTTTAGGAGAGATGAATAAAAATTATTTCTAACTTAAAGTATTCTATTTCCGTGCTTATTTCATAACACTTTTAGTATTGTTGGTTAATACGAAATACGAATAATACGAAAAAATTTCTTGGTCCCCACGATTTCGTATTAACGAGAATTGACTGTAATTATTTTCATAAGATGGAGACTGATCTTATTCATGACTCGAAAAACTTTTGGTCGTTAACAAAGAAGCAAGACAATGTACGCTGATAAACTTGAAAGTTTGGATTGCATTAGGTTATTAGAGGGACTTGAACGAAATTTTAGTCAAGACTCTATGTTAAAGGCTGATTATGAAGGTCTGTCTGAATTTTGGAAAAAAATTGATATGCCTTTTTCGTTAATGTCAATTACGGAATTAACTATAATCGCAGCAGCTAATAAAACTAAAGCTTCCAGGCAACGAGATTCTAATGGTATTCCTGATTATATTTACAAGGGGTGCATTGATGCCCTTTCTAGTCCTTTTTGTAAATTGTTTAATCTTTCGTTAAGTTCAGTTATTTACCCAGATGCTTGGAAGAGTGTTAATTTCCATCTTATTCCTAAGACTACATCTCCGATCCTAGCCTCTGATTTTCGGCCAATAACTGTGTTATCGTTCCCGGCGAAATTACTAGAAACTATTGTTGCCAAGTCTTTGTCTGTTTTCATAGATCGATTTCTTCCATCAGAACAGCACGGCTTTAGGAAGAATAGGTCTACAGTTTCTAATCTCGTAGATTTCACGTCATTTGTTGCTAAGAATATGGACGCAAGTGTCCAGGTCGATGTAATATATCTGGACTTTTCCAAAGCATTCGATAACATTAATATTAAATTGTTATTGGAAAAACTTAAAATAATTGGATGTTCCTCCTCGTTATTAAATTGGTTCCGTTCTCTATTAATTGGGAGGTATTTTTCTATTGAAAAAGATCTTTCCATTAGGAAAGGTCTTATTAAGAGTGGTGTTCCTCAGGGATCTCCTCTAGGACCCATTCTTTTTAATGTTTTCGTGGCGGATATTGCCTATTATGTTAATACCAGTTCTGTCAATTTCCTTATGTACGCCGACAATTTAAAATTATTCAAATGTATAAAAAAACTGGTCCGATTGTCAAGAGCTTCAAGATGTAATTAATAAGGTTGGCGGCTGGGCCTGTAATAATGGTCTCACTCTTAACGCCAAAAAATCGTCTATAATGACTTTTTCACGCAAAACATTTAACTTCGTTTTTAACTATCATCTTGACTCTGCCCCTCTGTTTTCTAGTATTCTAGTCAAAAATTTAGGTATTCTTTTCCGAACCTCTCTTTCTTTTGCCACCCATATAAAATCTTTGACTAAAGAAGTGTGCAAAAGAATTGGTATCTGTAAGAGGTTGTCGAATTTCTTTAAAGACCCGCTTACCTTTTTGACCCTTTTTAAATCTTTGATTTTATCAAAAATTATGTATGGCATCTGGATCTGATATTCAGGCAATACGCAAAATTTTATCTTGTTGCAAAAAAAAGTAAACAATTTTTATAAGTTTTTAAAATTCAAATTTCCACATAATAAGTTGTTGGATAATAATTCCTCCATTTTCGACTTACCTGTTAATTATCATATTTTTATGTACAAAACCTTCTACTGAATTATTTCAGGCAGCATTTGTGTGCCTGACTTACGTTTTGATCTTGTCGTTCGCCAGTCTAGGTCCAAGAGGCAAAGTAAGGCGCTGTTATCTTTAAGAAAATGGAGAACTAATTTATCGAATATTGATCCGTTTTACAAATTAAAAGTGAAATTCGACGAATTCTCTTCTGGACAAAAGGAAGTTATCCTTTCTGCTTTCTAGTTTTTAGTTAGTATTATTAATATTACTAATTTATCATATCTTCATAAATAATTTTATTATAATTGCTGTTGTATTGCTACTGTTTTATTATATTAATAATTTCATTAATTTTATTATTTTACTTACATTTATTTTTTTCTTTTAAATGTATATTCAGTAACCCCGTTTTGGGCTTTTCGCCTGTTGGGGGACAACATCGGGTTTGGACTTCCGGTTTATCTGGTGGTTTCCCCTCCCCTGTTGTTGTCACATTATTATTTTTATTATTATATTATTATATTATATTGAGTTAATCATTAGTCTGATTCACAGCCAAAGGCCGGTGGTTGCTAAACAGGTTGAGTCCTAATCAAGGACCTAGGAACTGTCTAGGTATCGTCGGAGTATATATGCTGTTCTAAGTAGGATTGTTTTTTGCAGTATTCGGGTGTCCAAGTCTGGAATCTTCAAGCTGTCCAAATATTTTGATAATTCCTTGGGTATTGCCCCTAAAGCAGCTATATTATTAATGATTTTGATATCAGGTGTATTTTGTGGAAGGTGCCGGTCTGTTTATATGCTAAAGTTCAAGAGGATCTTTATATGTTCATTTTCTAAGACTCGTTCAACTTCATACTCCCAATATTTCTCTTGATGGTCGAATCCAAATTTTTGGCAGGACATCCAGTGGATTATTTTGGCCACTCTATCATGTCGATGTTTGTATACTCTGTTTGGGCAATCTTGCTGCAGCTACTAATTAGGTGGTCTACTGTTTCATCTTTTGTCTTACAAAGGTGGCATTTGCTGTTATTCATAGAGTGCTGGATTTTGGCTTTCATGCAGTTTGTTTGTAAAGCTTGTTCTTGTGTGGCCATAATAAAGCCTTCTGTCTCCTTTTTTTATTATTATTATTATTATTATTATTATTATTATTATTATTATTATT
>JAHWFO010099090.1:12170-24644 GCA_023313115.1 Rhysida immarginata
TATTATTATTATTATTATTATTATTATTATTATTATTATTATTATTACTACCGTATTTTTTCGATTATAGGCCGCGGCTCTAAACCCAAAATAATCTTAAATTTCGGGAGTGCTGCCAAAAGTGAGTGCGGCCTGAAAAAAAAATTTTTTCTGAAAAAATCATTTTTGGTAATTTTGGATAGAACAAAAAAAAAAAAAAAAAAGTTCGAGCTACTTTGTTTTAGCGTCTCATAGTATATTACATAGTAAATTAGATAGTAATTTCATTATTTATATAACTATCTAAACTATTTTAATATATTTAATGAAACTTTTATAAATTTATTAATGAAATGTGTAAATAATTATAGTAATTTGATTTTAATGAGCGAGTATAACTTTTATTTCATAAGCGGCGGCCATGGCTCTATCAACGAAATGCCTACCAATAGCGTGATAGAGCATGCTATGACATCACAACATCTTGGAGTAGAGTGGGCAGCAATCGCTGACAATAGCTTTTAACAAGTAAATTTCATAATAATTTATGAATGAAAATGTATGTGACTGGTTAATTATTGTTCTAAAGGGTTAGAATATTAATTTCATTGTTAGAAAGCGATTCAACAAAGGCTGGATAATTTAAAGCCATGAACTCAAATCGACCGCGTTTTTATCGGATTATTTTTGCCGATCTACGATCGATTTATCTTTTCAAAAAGTATAAAATATAATACAAGTTGCCTATAAAAAAGATAGGAAGCAAATATAAGAGAAAATAGACATAATATAGATGGATTGTATTGGCTATCGACCAAAAATTATTCCGCTAATAAAAAAAAAATACGCATCTACAACTGTGAAATCGGGAGCAGTTTTTTTTTTTTTTTGGTGGAGGGAAGGGCTAATCTTTATTAATACAGGAAAGAAATGCAAACTATTTATCGTACGAGACAATTGTACTTATTTTATACAAAATTTATAGTAAAATAGAATCGAATTGTTGTTCGTTTTTTTTTTGTTTTCGTTATATATATATATATATATATATTAATATATATATATTAATTACTAACATGTTAGTAATCATGCCTTGGACATGGTGAACGGACACGGATGGGCTTCCTCCAACACGCACTGGGCCAGCGCGGAGGATCTTGGCCCACTACTCTCTAAACACATGACTACTTCTCAAAATCGGCCATGGCCCTCAGTTCCCGGCAGCCAGATAGTTCCTGGTTACGGTGGCAACCAGCAAGACATGAAGGCATAGGGTGCTAAAAATATCCGGTTCGGACCTGGTCACCACAAGATACTGACCCTGGCTACCTAAAACGGACGTTCACTTTCCTCAGAGAGTCGTCTGCAAGAACTAGAAGGAGAATTGGATAGGATCAACTGGGATATCATTGGACTCTGTGAAGTAAGAAGAAAAGGCGAAGATAAAATTGAGCTGAACAGTGGGCACATGCTATACCACAGAGGAACAACCGACGGAAGAGTTAGTGGTGTTGGTTTCCTTATTCATAAGAAATGGAAGAATCAAATCATTGAGCTTGATACTGCCTCCGATAGAATTGCAAGATTGGTCATCCAATTGTCAAGAAGATACAAGATACAGATCATACAGGCTATGCACCAACCACAAGCTACTCTGATGAGGAAGTCGATGACTTTTATGAGGAAGTTAGCAAGGTGAACCAAACAAGAAACTTTTATCTTAAAATCGTTATGGGCGACTTTAACGCCCGTGTCGGAGAAAAAAAGAAAGGAGAAAATTATCTTGGTAGTCATAGTTATGGCACAAGAAATGAAAAAGGAAACAAACTGGTGGAATTTGCAGAGTACGAACAACTGTACGTCATGAATTCCTTTTTCAAGAAGAAACCCCAGCGTAAATGGACTTGGAAAAGCCCAAATGGAGCAACTAGTGAAATAGATTACATTCTGGCAATAGGAAGCACTTGATCCAAGACTGCACTGTTCTCAACAACTTCAACACAGGAAGCGACCACAGACTGGTAAGATGCAAGCTTGTTCTAAACACACAAAAAGAAAGACGAAAGCTTTTCAGGAACACAAAGAAGATCATCAACATTGCACGCCTGCAAGAATGCAGAAAGGAATTCCAGCTAGAACTGCGAAATCACTTTGAAATCTTACAGAGCGGCATCCAGGAAGAAGACATCACAAATATTAACAGGACACTAACTAAACACTTAAAAGACGCAGCGGAAGTAGTAGCTGGAGAACAAGTTTCCAAACCACAGACGAAACTCACAGAAGAAACGAGGGAATTAATAAAGAAACTAAGAGAAATGAAGACAAAAAGAGTAGATACAAGATCAGTAATAGAATATGCGGAGCTTTGCAAGACAGTACGGAAACACATCACAGAAGATGTTCGGAAGTTCAACTGCAATCTTGTCAGAAAGGCAGTTAAAGATAACAAGAGTTTGAAAACTGCGAAGAGAAAGCTTTGCATTGGAAGAAGAGGAACGTTTGCACTCAAGAGAGCACATGGCACAATCACGAAGAATGGAAGTGAAATCATCGAAATTGTGGAGGACTCCTACAATAAATTTTACAAATGTGAAGATGATAATGACGTAAGAAGAGCAGACCAACTGAAAGGAAAAGATGAAGTGCCACCGGTTATGGAAGGCGAAGTTGACAAGGCTATTAAATCCATGAAGAAAGGAAAGCCCCCCGGAGAAGATGGGATTACAATTGACCTGATTAAGGAAGCAGGAGAAGAATTCAACAAGTTACTGGCAAGTTTTTTCACGAAATGCCTTGAGATGTCAGACGTACCAGATGATTGGAATAATGCAATGATGGTTCTATTTTTCAAAAAAGGAGACCGAGGAAATATCCAGAACTACCGCCCTATCAGCCTTTTGTCAGTTGTTTATAAGATCTTCAGTAAAGTCCTGATAAACTAGACTCAGCACAACCAAGAGAACAAGCGGGCTTTCTAAGTGGATATAGCACGAGCGACCACATTCAAGCTATTAGAGAACTTATCGAACGCCACAACGAATATGAAGTGCCACTTTGCTTTGCCTTCATCGACTTTGAGAAAGCTTTCGACTCGGTGTTCACACATGCTGTAGTGAAAGCTCTGGAAAGAATGGGAATAGCCGGAAGCTATATTAGTATTCTTCAGAAGATATTTAGTAAAGCGACTGCTACCATTCGTTTGGATAAAGGAAAAGCAAGGATCAACCTTGGAAAAGGAGTATGACAAGGAGACGCCATCTCACCAAAACTCTTCACAGCAGTTTTAGAGGAAGTTTTCAAGGAACTGAACTGGTCAAAAAAAGGACTTAAAATAAACAGTGAATTCATTAACCATCTTCGTTTTGCCGATGACATCGTTCTCACCAGTAATAGTCCTTCTGAATTGGAGGAAATGTTACAAGAACTAGCAGAGGCTAGCCGGCGTTTAGGACTGAAACTGAACACACAGAAGACAAACGTTATGTTCAATGCATTTGCTCCAAAACAGAAGGTCATGGCAGGCAGTATTGTGGTTGAAGAAGTACAGAGCTACATTTACCTGGGACAAGAAATCACCATGGATGGCAACATTCTGAATCAAGGTAACAGACGAATAAGAACAGCATGGAGTTCTTTTGGCAAGAAAAACATTATCTGGAAGAGCAACATGCCACTTAGCTTGAAACGAAAAGTTTTCAATCATTGTGTTTTACCAGCACTCATGTACGGAGCTGAAACATGGACCTTTATCAAGGAGGACAACACAAAGACTACAGACAGCACAGAGAAGCATGGAAAGATGTATGTTGGGAATTTCAAGAAGAGATCGAAAATGCAACAGCTGGATAAGAAGCCAAACGAAGGTGATTGATGTCATCGAACGGATCAAACGTTCTAAACAGCAATGGGCTGGTCACATTGCTAGAAGACAAGACATGAGATGGACCACAGTCATTCTGGATTGGTACCCTCGAGACTTTAAATGCCCAAGAGGACGACCCCATGCAAGGTGGCTCGACGAAATAAGGAAGGTGGCTGGTGTCAACTGGAAATCCAAAACTTCAAACAGAGAAGAATGGAAGCGTTTAGAGAAGACCTTCATCCAGCAGTGGATTGCAAAGGGTTGACCGTGATGATGATGACGATGATATATATATTAATACCCCCTCCCCTCCCCAACTGAAATGAGGAGTACTGTCAATAACGTCATAAGCGCAATGATTTTTTGGTCGATAGTCAATACATGTATATACACTATATTTGATCAGTAGGCAATACATATTTTATATTTGCTTCCTATCTTTTTTATAGGAAACTTCTATTATATTTTATATTTTTTGAAAAGGTAAATCGATCGTAGATCGACAAAAATAATCCGATAAAAACTCGGTCGATTTGAGTTCATGGCTTTAAATTATCCAGCCTTTGTTGAATCGTTTTCTAATGTGAAATTAATATTCTAACCCTACAGAACAATAATTAACCAGTCACATACATTTTCATTCATAAATTATTATGAAATTTACTTGATAAAAGCTATTGTCGGTGATTGCTGCCCACTCTACTTTAAGGTGTTGTGATGTCATAGAATGCTGTATCGCGCTATTGGTCGGCACTTCGTTGATAGAGCCATGGCTGCCACTGATGAAATAAAAGTTATACTCACTCATTAAAATCAAATTACTATAATTATTTACACATTTCATTAATAAATTTATAAAAGTTTCATTAATTATATTAAAATAATTTAGATAGTTATAAAAATAATGAAATTACTATCTAAATTACTATGTAATATACTATGGGACGCTAAAAACGAAGTAGTTCGATCTTTTTGTAGACCCTAGAAGTTTGCGGCCTAAAGTGAATTGCAGCCTTTAAAGGGTTATTTTTTCGTTTCACCGTCAAATTTGCGGCTGAAGACTAAAGTGAATGCGGCCAATATTTGAAAAAATACAGTATTATTATTATTATTATTATTATTATTATTATTATTTTATTATTATGATTAATTTTTTTTTCAATCATAGTAATTTAAAATTTTATTAAATTAAATTTGAGTTTAATTTTATTAGTGATTTAATATTATTAAAAGATGAACCAATGTTATTAAATAGCGATTAGTAGGCTACTTTTCTTCTTCTTCTTATTTTTTTTCTTTTTTTGATCTGTTGGTCCTTGTCATATGTTAGTTTGCTTTTCTTAATCTTCTTTTAGGTCTTATGTCCACGTCCTCTGCCCAGGTGTTTTTTTTTTTTGTTTTTTTTTGTTTTCCTCTTTGACTCTGGCCTATTCGAGCCTAGACTTTGTTTTGGTTTTTTAGCTGTATTGCTTTGTTTGTATTGCTTATTCTTTTTAATGTTGACGTTTTAATTGTCTTATTTACTTTAAAATGTTTTTCATTAACCCCGTTTTGGGCGTAAGCCTGTTGGGGGACAACACAGGGCTTTACCTTCTGGAATATATGCGGTTGGTTACTCCCCTGTAGTTGTTACAATTATTATTATTATTGTCATTGTTTGGGGAAACCAAACTCAGATCAAGTCCGGAAGCCAATCCCAGAGGCGGACCCAAAAGAGGGCCAAAGCCCAAGGGACTCAAATGCAAGGGAGGGAAAGTTATCCACTCGTGGGAGTATTGATGTTTGAGTGTAGGAATTTCCTTACTATGTGACATGTGTTTAGAATTGTGGCTTTCTGTAAGGTTTTGTATAAGTGTGGGTTTAAATTTAGTGTTGACAGGCTTTTGTGTAGCGAGTGTGGAATAACCCCAGTGGCGGAAAGAATGATAGGAACAATGTGTACTCTGTTAACTCCCCAAAGGCGTTTTATTTCGTGTGCAAGATCCGTATATTTAGTGATTTTGTCAGTGTATGTCTTTTGTAAATTGTGTGTATTGGGGATGGAGATATCAATTATGTAAGTCACTTTGTTTTGCTTATCTACTAGTGTAATGTCTGGTCTGTTAAGAGGGATAGTTTTGTCAGTGATTATAGCTCTGTCAAAATATAGTTTATGTGTGGTGTTCTCTAAGACAGTGTCGGGGATATATTTATAGTAAGGAGTGTGAATGTCCCTTAGCTTGTGTATCTTAGCTAGATGTTGATGTATGATGTTGGCTACCTGGTTATGTCTGTGCAAATAATCTGTCTGCGTGAGTATTTTGCAACTGGATATGACGTGTTGGATGGTTTCCTCTGCGATATGGCATTTCCTGCAAGACCCGTCAGTCGATTCTTTGATAATATGTTTTCTGTAGCTTTTAGTGTTAATAATCTGGTCTTGTATGGCAATCATGGTTCCTTCAGTTTCACCAAAGAGACTCCCTTCACTCAACCAAAAGTTCGACGCTTTTTTGTCGACGTGTGGCTGGTTGAGGTCAGAAGGATGTCTACCGTGGAGTTGCTTTCCGAGCCATGATTGAAGTTTAGTGCATGTTGTAGGAATGTTATGGGTGTTCTGCATGCTGTTCAGATTCAGAGGTGTGTATTTTGTATCAGCCATGCAGACTGCTTTGTGTAATGGTGATGTGTGTTGTTTAGAGTGAAAGAATTCTCTGAGTGACTGAGTCTGTTTCTGGTGTAGATCTGTTATGTCAATAAGATCTCTGCCTCCCTCTGAACGAGGCAGGGTGAGTCTTTCAATAGCTGCGTGTGGATGGTGCTTTCTGTGCTTTGTAAGCAGTTTACGTTGTTTCCTTTCAAGTCCCTCAAGATCTGTGTGTGTCCACTGTATGACTCCAAAGGAGTAGGAGAGTATTGGCGTGGCATAAGCATTGATGGCCTTGATTAAATTTCTGGAATTTAAGTGCGTTTTAAGTATTGTCTCTAGCCTATGAAGATATTGTTTAGTGAGTGTATTCTTTATGTGTTTGTGCTCCAGAAGCTTGGCTTGCTTAAATCCTAGATATTTGTAAAATTCGTCATTTTCCATAGCAGCAATGTGATCTGGTTCATCTAATGTGAAGCCCCCTTCCCTGAGTACTCCATTTTCAATGTGAATGGTTTTGCATTTGTCCAACCCAAACTGCATGTGTATGTCTTTTGAAAAGGTTTGTGTAATGTCAAGTAATTGGTGCAATTGTGTTTGTGTGGAGGCGTAGATTTTCATGTCGTCCATGTAGAGTAAGTGTGAGAGCGTGTAGTGGCAGCTTTTATTATGTTTAATTGTGTAGCCATAAGTTGTGCTATTCAGTCTGTTGGAAAGTGCATTTAGTGCAAGACAAAACCAGAGTGGGCTCAGTCAGTCACCCTGGAAGATGCCCCGGTTTATCTGTATTTTGTCAGTCGTGATGGTTTCACTGTTGAGTGTGAGGTGTAGTGTAGTTCTCCAATGCAGCATTGTACTTTCTAAAAAAGTGATAAGTGTAGGGTTTATTTTATATAATCGTAGTGTATATAAAAGCCATGAGTGTGGAACACTATCAAAGGCCTTTTTGTAATCAATGTAGGCTGCATGGAGGTGTCGATGTTTATTGTGAGTTTGCCGTAGGACCACACTGTCTATCAGGAGTTGCTCCTTACAACCCATGTGGTTTCTACGGCATCCCTTTTGTTGCTCAGTGAGAATGTTGTTTGTGTCTATGTGTGTATAAATTTTGTTTGCGATACAGGCAGTTATTATTTTGTAAAGTGTAGGCAAGCATGTGATAGGTCTATATTGTGTGGGATCTGTAGTGTTATGTGACTTTGGTACCATGTATGTAATTCCTTGTGTGAGGAAATGTGGCAATGTCTGTGGTGTTTGCAAAGTGTTGGAAATCTGTTTTGCAAGGGCCAGATGCAAACAGGTGAAGCGCTTATACCAAAAGTTCTGAATCCTATCTACACCTGGAGCCTTCCAATTGTGAGTACGTTTAATGACTTGTGAGAGTTCATCTGCTGTTATGTCAGTATAAGGCATGTTTGATAGTGTGGATGCTAATTGCTCCTCTTCCCTGATCCAGCTAGCTTCCCTATTATGTTCAACTGAGACAGACCAATAATGTTGGAGGGCTGTTTGTGTTGGCAGACCAGTGTTTTTTGTCTGTGTATAATCTTTGTTTAACTGCTTATAGAATGTCTTCTCATTGTTTGCGAATAACTTGTTCTGCTGTTTGCGCTGAGTGCATGTTTTGTATCTCTTCAGGCGTTGTGTTTTTGCAGCTAACTTTTGTTTTAATGTGTCCATATATTCTGTAATGTGTTGATTGTGCTGCTCATGTCTGGTGTGTGTTTTAATCTTCTTAAATAATTGTCTGAGGCGTTTGTTCTGCTTTGATGAAGTGTTGTTTTTAGTGTACTGCGTAAGTCTACCTAACTGCTTGCGGATTTCGTCAATCTCAGACTCAATCCGCCTTTGCCATTTAGGTTTCTGTTGGGTATATGAATTTTGTGTGTTTTTATGGATTGGTTTCCTACCCAGTGTGGATATAACTGTAAGAGCCCCAGTGTAAATAAGTAGGTGTATGTATTCTAAAGACAGATTTTCTTCAATGTACTGTGGTAAGATATGTGTGTTCATGTAAGATAAAATTTCCCCTGTTTTGCTGTTTATGTTTATTTTAGGTATACCTGGTCTTTGTGTGGGATCTGTTCCCGTGTAAACTGTAAGGTATCTTTGTAGGGTGTCATTTAATGTTTCAATAAGTTTGGTATTCATGTTGTGTTGTGGGTGAATATCATGGTGAAGTTCATTGTTGAGTGTGTGTTCTACAAGTTCATTAGTGATGTCAATGTTAGTGTTTGATTCTGTGTGTTGAGTGTCAGTTTGTGTAGATGGCTTGTGTTCTTGTAGCTGTTGTGCAACTTCTTGCTTTATTTTCTGTAGCGTGGGTAAGGGTATTAAATTTTTCATAACAATTGTGCGACGCTGATCTGCAATGCGTTGCTCAGTGACTGTGATGTGAGGATATGTCTCTTTGAAAATGTTATATAAGCGTTGTCTGTAAGCTGTAGTGTCAGTTTCCAATTTAGTGACTGCGTAGTAGGCTCGCATGATAAAACAGTTTATGTCATTGGTCCATTTCATGCGTTGGCGTGGCTTGCCTGCCTTAGTGGTCGAGGGCAAAGAAGCTCTTGAAACACTAGGGACAGGTTGTGGCATTGCAGTAGCCGAACAGGGGTTGGTGCTGCTTTCTCCACCAGTGGCCCTGGGAGATTGTGGCATATTTTTCGAACGTGAGCCTCTGCCTAACCCACGAGCGCGGACCTTGGTAACCCGGGTGACGTCCGAGCCAGTATCAGATAATGCACTAGCACTAATCATATTGATCACCAATAAATGGGTGGTCCTGTTAGCCATCTCCATCATCAGCAGGATGTTTACATGAGGTTGATGTAATCAGCTCATCAGCCCTACTGGGTCATCTGGACCCTCAAGATTAATCTAAGGGTAGAGTAAATCAGACCTGTTAACCAGGGCCATCCCTCTAAGATGTTGCCCCCCTCGCACGACGTGGACGTAGGACCACACGAGGGATTATTATTATTATTATTATTATTATTATTATTATTATTCACTTCCTTAGGACATTACCTTTTTAATTTCTTTTTTTTAAATTATTTTTTCTGTAGTATAAATCTATTTTGTGACTTAGTTTTCGCTTTGTTTTTTTTGTTTTTGTTTTTCTTTCTTTCTTCTTAATCGACTTGGCTTCTTCCTCTGTGATATATATTTTTTTTTTTTTTAGTTTACCTCGCCATTTTAAATATATTTTTCATTAATCTCGTTTTGGACTTCGGCCTGTTGGGGGACAACATGGGGCTCCACCCACCGGTTTATCTGGTGGGTTATTCCCTGTTGTTGTTACAATTATTATAATTATTAAAATTACAATCAGCCTTCATTCAGATCTGTGTGCACTCTCAGACATTAGAATGAAGGCTGATCTTGCCTTTCTAAAGATCGTATTAGTTGGGAAGGTGGATGCTCCGAACCTTCTCGAGTCCATTTTCATTCGAGTACCATCCCATACTAAGAGGAAGCCCGTGATAAAGCTTTGGCCCCCTATTAAATTCAGAGATAAATTTCGTCTGGACACAATGGTCAAAATTCAAAAACTATACAATGAGAATTCTGATGCCATTGATTTGTTTAATTAATTTGCCTCATCATGTTACTATCCTGTGTTTGTATTTATTGATTATCATTATTGAATTCATGCTTGTCCTTTTGTATTTTTGCATTTTTTGTATTATTATTTTTTTCTGCTGTTGTTTTGTAATTACTCTGTAATGTTAATTTCATTTATTTAATATTTCTTTTTATTTATTTATTTTTTTTTAATCTTGTACTACTCATTCTCTTTGCTCGATATTGTAGTTCCGTGTTGGCTTGATTTAGCTGTGTGAACACAATAAATGAATTGAATTGAATTGAATTGAATTTTTCGTTTTAAATTTCAGTTTATTTTCTTACCTAAAAAATAATTTTTATTTCGAAACAGTTATTTAATTCACTGATTTTATTTTTATATATCTTTATTATCTAATTATTTATTAAGTACTTTTATATTCAAGTATTTTTGTAGTGTTATTTTAATATTTTTTTAATAAAGAAATTCTAAATATTCCTTGATTTTATGTTAATTTTTTATTAATGTTTCATATTCAGTGATGTTTAAAACATTATATAATATAACTGATATTATTATGAACAGATAAATTTACGTAATAGTATATATGATTCATCTTAAATTAGGCTGAGAAGCTAAACGTTCGTAAAATTCATCTCATTTGCAAGGGTATCGTAAAATACGGATTATTATTATTATTTAAACAACTCTATAAAAAAATATTATAAAAACCCTACAAAAATACTTAAATATAAAGGAACTTAGATAATACTTAAATTACATCATAATTTACTCATAAAATTAATGAAAGGCACAATATTTGGTTTCAATATTTTCATAATTGAATTTTGGATGTTAGCTTATATTTTCTAAGCAAAAAAAATTTCTGTATAGTCTGCACCCGTCTTATTTTCTGAATTAGTTATTAATTATGATTTAAAAAATGAGATATAAATAAAAACATTAGTTGAAAATAATTAAACCATTACTAACATCAGTGCACAGGACCAAAGGCATGAATATTTCACCATCGCACTTATTTATTTAAATAATTATCGTTATGTATATACCATCGGAGAGAAGATGGGTGAGCCGACGACACTCTTGTATTTGCGGCGGGAAAGAGCTGGCGACAAAGAACAACAACTGACGTCAGCACTGTGACCTTGACGAACCCCCCACTGCAGGCGGCAACGAGCGACCAGGTCGCTCCTAATTTTTATTTGCGGCGGGCCTAACGCATAATAATCAAACGTCGGAGACGCAAAAAAAACCCTCTAGTATCGTCCCACGCTGGAACACAGTGCTTATAACGGAGCCTCGCTATAAAATAGCACGCTAACTAAACTTGCACTGACAGTGAACATGTGCTTTTGGGCTTACTGCATAAGCAGACATGTACGAAATACATCATTAACTTTATGCTAATGAACATATAACAGGTTCTCTTGCTTGTGTATTTTGCAATAAAACAACTAAAAGCGTCACTTCAGTCTAGTTTCGCTACAAAAAGCAGTCATAAACTCGCTGTACCGCTGCATTCAACAGCTGTTTCTCTAGGCGTTGCGCTATACTGCCACTGTACATTTTTTTAAACGACAGGATAAAAGAGTGGCCGTGGCGTTTTAACTCCCAAATAAAAACAGAAAGGTCTCACCATGGATGTTCTCTCACTGGGCAAGTGACTTCTTATCTTGTAGCATCTGAACAAACAAACAATGATGAAAAGATCGATCTTTTAAAAACCGTTCTATCTTTTCTCCGGTTAACAACATGACATCGACGAATCTTTTATTTTAAAGTCTGTTGTCGCCAGGCTGTATTAATTTTCACTACTAAAAGTAATATTCTTATTCATAATAAACTAGGTAATGTTTATTACGCTAATATGCTGCCCGATGAAAATTTTCATCGTAATGGCGGCATTCAAAAACGCTCACAAACGTCGATCGATTTCTCTTCCATGCAGCCAAGATAGCAACAACAAAAAAACACTCAATATTTTTTTAAGAGAAGCAAAACACGAAGAGATTATCATCTCTTCTCGCAAATACTCCTACTACAACAAAGAAAATACTGTGCTTTCTATTCCCATTGTTACAGCTTCCCAAGTTCTCACTGGGCTGTAACAATGCAAATAGCGACATTAGACAACTCTTAAATAAACAACGATGAATCATGTCATATTCATTAATATTTTTACTTAAAAAAAAAAACAAAACAGCACACACTGGACAAGTGTCAGGGCTCATTATACGGTAATAATAAGATAATTACAATGGATAAGCCCCCCAAAACAAAACAAGTCAACTAATTCCCATATTACTCAAGCACCAGCTGAGCACGGAGCTGCACGCCCCCCCTCACATCTGTCCCAAAGTAACCAAATGCAAAATAACAAATTTTTGGCGTATATGACTGTAAACAACCCCCCCCCCC
>JAHWFO010099096.1:0-12913 GCA_023313115.1 Rhysida immarginata
ATACTTCCATTGCTGAAGATTTCGGTATACCTACCATTGGAAACCACGTCAAAGAGTCGCCGAAGAAGCTTCTTCCGAAGATGAAGGACCATCCCAATCCTCTGGTTGCAGGTATTCTTGAGCATCCGCTCACCTTTAGAAGCCTCCTTAGACATCGCAGGCCTCGTCACATACTGGACGTCAACTTCGATGACATCCAAAACTCCATCTTCCCTCCCTACTGGATCACCTAGCTCTTCCACGTCCTATCGTCAATCAACAATCAACTTTATCGTCCTGTTAGGAAAGGACTCCTCCGTATCCTGTGGATGACTTAACCAGGTTCATCGGGCTTCTTTCCTAATTCAGCGTATTCCTTTTGGCTATAATACTGGATGAGTATGGCAGTGGAAGCATAGCTTCCGGACCGCTCGTTTTGTTTTTCTTCCCTGCGCTGTTCGATTGTCGTTGATTGTCGTGTCGCCTAATCTTGATTAATTAATCGATTGCAACTACTCTCTGAATCTCACATTTTTCAAAATTCTATTGTATTTTCATAACGAGAAACATTGTGACCATTTTGTACTAACCTTTTGCGTTTCGTACTAAATCTCGTCACCGTATCACTGCCGTACTAACGAAGAACAAAAAGTACTAAATCTAGTATAACGGTAATTACTGTGGGACCTGTACCGGTAGGGCGGGAACTCTATTGAAAAGTGGCGCTGCATGTACAATCTGTCCAACTGCGCCTGCAGCGCCACCCTATCGACAGACAGAAACTTTACTTTCGTATTCAGTTTCAATGAAAATCTTTATCGCAGGTTGCGGTCGGGAATAGTGCGATCTATGCGGCACCTGACGCGATCTGTTTTCCTTAGCTTCTCGAAACAATGGAAAATGGCCGAAGCTCGATGACCATGAATATATATAGCCCGTGGTTATGCTAAGGCCCAATGACGTATATTAAAGATAGACTCCGAATCCTATTGTTAACAGCGGCAAAAAGTGAAGCAAATTGAGCCATGATAGTTTTGGGCAGGAGTGAGCCGTGGAGTAATTAGCTGTCTGGCTGCTGTGTTTTTGAAGATTTTGGGCCTGAGGAATAATTAATTCAAAACCATTCCTCAAAGTTAAACTGCGTACAACTGTACAAACATACACGAAAAAGGATCAGGAATGAAAAATTGAAATCATTTTCCACAAAAATAAATCAAAAATACGTAACTAAAATGAAAATACGTAACTGAAAGACATTCAAAACGAAATTGAAATTGAAACCATGATCGAAAAATTGTTTATAAAATATAATAAAATACTTCAAATTCAAAGTAAACGAAAAGATAAACTTATCAGTCCGTGATCGGCGTGTGAAAGAATAAACTCTTCTGTTTAGCCATGTCTTGCATCATCTTCACTCACTTTCGGCCATGACAGTTATGGGCATGGAGCTTCCCAATTTGCTTCAAGTTATAACAATAGGATTCGGAGTCTGTCTTTAATATACGTCATTGCTAAGGCCTACAAAACTAATTTAACTAACAAATATCTTACTATAAATAAGAGAGAACCATTTGAATGTGCGAGCTTTGCAACAATATGAATTGAATTTGAAATGTCTGCGCGCGCGCCGAGGTTTGCAACAATATGAATTAAATTAAAAATAATTACTCCGCAAACGGCGCGCGAGCCTCGTTAGTAATAATGTGTGTAGTGGCCTTACAGTATAAGAGATCGACAATAGAATTACCAACAAGTTTAGCCATTTATTCCCGGCTCTGTCCAGGTCAGAGGCGGGAATAAATGGCGAAACTAGTTGGTAATTCTATTGTCCATCTCTTATACTGTAAGGCCACTACACACATTGTAAATAACCACAGTATTACGATTCCTTCTGTATTCGTTAATTATCATGATAAATCATAGCCTACAATAATAGAAGAAAGCTTTGCTCATTGTTATAGTCGATCGTTAATATAATAATCACGTGTTTTATTGCTTGGGCACCCTTGAAGATACATACTACTGTGATAACTCACCTGTTAGTGATGTGATTGACGTAGCTGTCCTCAAGGGGTTTTTCAAACCATACAACATATACACAGTGAATGCCTTATCATCTGACCACCTCCCTGTTGCTTTAAATTTCGAGGAGATAAATATCGATCTGAGGGTAAATCTTCGTTACAAGCAGGACTGGAAATTGTTTAGGGAACTTTTAAAAGATAGTAGCATTCCATATCAGGATCCAGACAGCAGCAATGACATCGACGAAAATGTCAAAAATGTCACTTGCACCATTCTCATGGCTTCCGGTGCTTCTCCAGTTGATTACAAGCGGCCAGACCATCTTGAGCTTCCTCCTCGCATCAGGCAGACTATTCAGGAAAAAAATACTTACAGAAGACTGTGGCAACGTACCAGGCTCCCGCATTTCAAGGCGAAATACAACAGGCTATCGCGGAAAGTCAGCGAGCAGATCCAGGACTTACGGAATCAAAGGTGGAATGACAAGATCAAGAGACTGTCCGTCCAAGACAATTCTCTTTGGAATACTGTCAGGGCCCTTAAAAGCAACAGGGCCATTGAACTACCTCCTCTACTTACAGAAAGCGGCGATTTTGTTAGCAGTGAAAAGGACAAGGCTCAACTCATCGCTGACTCATTGAAAAGTCAATTCAATACGCCCAAGGAGGACTGTCTGGTTAATATTACTGGTGATGTCAAGGAAGTATGTGACAAGTTTGGCTTCTCTCAACGCACTCTTACTCATCCTAATATCATTGGCACCTCTGAGATTTTGAGCACCATTAAGCACCTGAAAAACAAAAAAGCAGCCGGCATCGACACCATCACCAACAGTGCTCTGAAGAATTTGCCTCTTAATGTTGTTTGCATTATCACCAGGATCATGAATGACTGCTGGCTAAACGGTCACTTCCCTAGCGCCTGGAAGGACTCAATCATCCTCACTATTCCCAAGCCGGGACTTGATCCTGCTCTTCCCATCAGCTACAGGCCCATTAGCTTACTGCCAGTGCTCTCAAAGGTCTTTGAGCGAACTATTCTCAAGAGGTTCAACGACTTCTGCGAGGCAAACAACCTCATTCGTGAAGAGCAATTCGGCTTCCGCACAGCTCAATCCTGTCAGCTCCAGGTATGGAGGCTTCTTGCTGATTTGAATGGTCCTCTCAATCTTTCTATGTTTGGTGGTATCATCTTTCTTGACTTTCAAAAGGCCTTTGATCAAGTCTGGCATGATGGACTCATTTATAAAATGATTACTTGTGGCTTCCCTGATGACCTGATTGCCTTGGTTCGCTCCTTTCTGACAAACAGGACCTTCCGTGTTAAGGTTGGTGACTCCTTGTCTGATCCTTCTGATGTTAATGCTGGTGTTCCCCAATGCTCTGTCTTGGGGCCTGCCTTGTTCAATTTCTTTATCCACGACTTTCCTAAGTTTACAAAGTGCAATCTTTACTTGTTTGCTGACGACGGGTCCATCATGACCCGGGCACGTAACCCAGTTTACGTCATCAGCCGACTGCAAAAAGCCTTACACCAGTGTGAGAGCTGGTTCTCTAAGTGGCGCTTACAGCTGAATGTTAACGAGTGTAAAGCCATGTTCATCACACGCAAACGCAAAACCCGCCAAGGCCCCTCATCCTACATGGTAGGAAGATTGAGTGGGTTAAAAATTATAAGTACCTCGGAGTTGTGATTGATTCCAAGTTCAAATGGAACGACCATGTCCATTATTCGCTTAAGAAGGCGAAGTTTAGTCTCTTCGCGCTACTGGGTCGAAACAGCGCTCTCAAAGTGGACAACAAACTCCTGTTATTCAAGATAGTGATTCGTGTCATTTTACTTCACGGTATGCCTGCTTGGGCTTCCATTTGCAAATCGAGATGGAATGATCTTCAGACCTTCCAAAATGTTACCCTCCAGTCCATTGCTCGACTAGACAGAAGAGTTGCCAACAATCTCTCTATCTATGAAGATCTGGGGATGACCCACATTGGTTCCTATGTTCAAACACTTCTCAGGAACATGCTGCCCAAGATGGAACATCATGAAAATACCCTGGTTGCTGGTGTCCTGGATCACTCACTCACTATTAGGGGTTCCCTCAGGTTTCGAAGACCCCGTCATGTCTTGGATGTCAATTTCGAGATCATTAACAAGGCCGAGTTCCCCAACTACTGGATCTGCTAGATCCTAGTTTTTCGGACTCGCTATTCGTCAATCCACAATCCGATTCTCGTCCCTACCATGAAGGGACTCTTTTCTGGATGACTTAAAGAGATTCATCAAGCTTCTTTCCTACTTCAGTGTACCTCATTTGCTTTACTCTTTGGGCGAGCGTGTAAAGTGAGCTAAAGGCTCCTGGACCACTCGTACTACTTTTTCACTACACTGATCGATTGTCGATTGCTTGGCAATTGTTTTAACCGTAGCACCGCACGGACGTACGTACGCACAAGCAAAATAATATAATGATAGTTGAAACTGGTTAATTAAAAGGATAGCAGGCTGGGAAGCTTGACCAGCGAAAAGTTGTCAGCAACGATTACTGGCAAGAAGAATCTCGTAAAAGTAGGACTTAACAACAGATCCATTTAATAAGGAACTTGCGAACCTGCAAGTATGCGTTTTCCGGAACAGTCAGCGAAAGCATAAAAGCTGGAACGTTCTATCATGACAATCAGGACAAGCTAACGGCTGACGTAAATCGAACACCTACCGTCCATCTTTAACAAATTAGCGATCCGCACAAATTTTGATCAGCAATTCTGCACATCTGATCTAGTGTTTTTCCTAACTGATAAATTATCGATAATGAAAAGTACTCGATACCTTTTAGTACTAAGAATCAAGTACTCGATACGTTTATTTAAGAAAACGGTCCATTATTTTATTTTTTTTATTTTATTTATCTTTTAATTTAATTCTTTTTCTGACGAGGGTTAGATATTAATTGTTAAAGCCTTATTATCTCTTACGATTTTTGCACTCGCTGTGGTTTAGTGGGATTCTTAATTTTCATGTCTTAAGGGAAGAAACCATTAATCTAGGTAGAATCTTTTCTAGTTGATTCTGAGAGGGTAAGTAGCCAGCAAAGGGTTTTTTTTTGCTTTGTTGGTGGCTGTACGTGCCGAGAAGAAGTTTTCCTTTCTTAGCACATTACAACTGTCACGTGAGACCCTTTATTCCCACCCCGTTGCGATGCTTCCAATGTCAGAAGTACGGCCACACGAGAACAAACTGTCATTTTAATGCAGTTTGTTGCAAGTGTGGCCTGCCCAGATATGAGATGGAAGATTGTTCAAACGAGTTCCGGTGCTGTAATTGCAAGGGAGCCCATTCTTCCCTTTCAAGAGATTGTCCTATTTGGCGGAAGGAAAAGAAAATCCAAGAGGTTCGTGTCCTTGGGGGTTTGTCTTTTCCGGTATGTTCACTGTATCTACCTCTGGATCAGTATACGGATGAAAAATCTTTGTCATCTCTGCTGTGTGAACTTCCAAGCGCCTTCCTAATTCTGGGTGATTTTAACGGCCACAATCCCATTTGGAGGTCTATAAAGCTCTCTGCTGAAAGAGGATATATGGTAGAGAAAGTTTTGAATTCTTTTAACATCAATTTGTTAAACGATGGCTCGATTCGATACCTTCAAAAGGACAATGCCCTAGGTATCGATACATTTTGGTGTTGGTAGAAATACCCGATACCAATTCTTGAAGGTCTCCTGAATCGGCGATTGTTTCTCCAGCAATGTGGAAACTTAGGTTAGTTCCACTATGAACACTTGTTCATCAGAAGGGGGCTACACTTCTCATACAGGGTCTTTATAATTAAAGTTCCATTTTGACATGGCCATAAAAAAAAAACTACTGGACCAAAAGCTATAATACTTGGTAATATTATACAAGAGGGCATGGGAAGTTCATACCCATCAAAAAAAAAGTTCAAAAGGTCATGGAATGGCGCTCTATGCAATATTCGTATACGAAATTATACTCTATCCAGGGTTACCAGGTCCGCGTGTGATGTAGAGGCCAACTTAACTGCAATAAAAGCCAGTCCCCTTAACGCCCTCATGTGGCAATATTACCAAGTACTATTAATTTCTTAGCAAACTCCCTACCACGACAAAAAAGCTACGGTTTAATAAAAAAGGAAAACTAAATTTTAAATTTTTTTTTAAGTTATTGATATGAAATTTAATAAACAGAACAATCAATTGAAAATAACAAGCAAAGAGACATAAGAGACAAATATCTAATGCAAATATTAAAAAAAATTAACATACAATTTAGCTACAGTTTTTAATAAAGCGTTTTCAGACAGTGAACATATTGGCACACTCTACATATTCCCCGATTCCATTAACCATCAAGTACATCAACCACTCATTCAATGTTGCACTATCACTTTCATCTGCATCAGCTGCATGGTACATTTTGTCTGTAAAACTTGAAAGCATGTCTTTCGTTACATTGATGTCTTTACAGCACTCTTTTTTACCCAATAAATACATACGGACAGTCAACACAGAATCTAAAAGGTGTAGATTCATTCGAGTCCGCAATTTATTTTTTGCGCAAGTAACGTGAGAAAAAACGCATTTGTAGAATCGACAATCGACAATCGAACAGTGAAGTGTACATTCGTCAGGATGGGACGAAAGCAGCGCTTTCACAAAGCTCATCTAACCAGAATAAACTCCAAAGGAAATACACTGAGGTAGTCAAGAAGCCTAACCAACCCAAGCCTTCCATATTATACACCCTGTGGGACACCAGCTTTTACTTCATACATAGGAGATTATCTCCAACTCTGGCCTGAAAGAACCGGTTGGAGAGAAACGAGAGTATCAGAGTAATTATGTCTTGAGGAAATCCATCCATAATCATTTTAAAAATAAGACCATCGTGCCAGACTTGGTCGAAGGCTTTGTGTACATCGAGGAAAACGACCCCACAATACATAGAGAGATTAAGGGGCTCACTGATATCTGCTGCGAGCCTCCATGTTTGGAGTTGGCAGGAATGGTTTGAGGGAAAGCCAAATTGTTCATCGCGGATGAGATCGTTGGCATCACAGTGCTCAATGAATCTCTTGAGAATTGTTTTTTCCAGGATTTTGGAAATTGATGGTAACAAGCTGATGGGCCTGTAGCTAACAGGATTTGCAGGATTTTGTCCTGGCTTAGGAATGCTTAAGACAACTCATTGCTTCCAAGCATCCGGGAAGTAAGTGTTCTTCCAGCAGTCGTTAATCACTTTTGCAATATCTTGAATTGTATTTGGAGGTAAATTTTTCAAAGCACTGTTCTTAATAGAGTCTTTACCTGGAGCTTTTCTCGTTTTTAAATTTTTAATGATGCTTAGGACTTAATTTACATCAATGCTATGTTTTGGGAATTCATTGCCATGAATATTATAGAAGCCAGTTATGCAGGATTTTACTTTCTCGGACATATCAAGCCCTATTTGCCGACCATCAGTAGGCGTGACAAACTGTTCTGAAAGTGAACTTGCAATAAGCTGCGCTTTATCATCATCATTAGTGATGAATTTGCCATTTTGGGCTAACAGAGGTGGGATATTAATGGCTTTCTCGTTTTGCAAGGCTCGAACCATGCACCACATAGAGTTATCGTGGGTCGACAGACTCTTAACTTTAACATTCCATCTGTCATTACGAAGTGCTTTTACCTCCTCGTGAACTCTTCTTGTGAGCCTATTATACTTGGTCTTAAGCCATGAATCACGAGTTCGGTACCACTGCCTTCTAACCTTATTCCTTTGCTCAATTAATTGTTTGATTTCTGGGGTGAGATCAAGGTGATCAGCTCGCTTTGACTCTAAGGGCGAAGCACTAGAGTCAATAGCTGCATTTATACGTTCAGTAAGCCTTTTCGCATTGGTATCTATGTCGCTCGTACTATGTACGTTATTTAGTGGGTCGTCATCATTTTTGAGAATTTCTCTAAAAAATTTCCAGTCTTGATTGAGCCTCAGTTCTTCTTTGAGGTTGTGACGTGCCGTTTTATAAGTCACGTGTGTCTGATGGTGGGAGGAATGAGACAATAGCAAATAAGGTGTATTATCCGTAGTGTTTTGTTTACTTGTTGGTTATGTAATAGTAGTGAGGGTTGTTTGTTGCGTGAGGTTATTGTTTGTGGTGCGTTAGAAATAATTTGTGTATAGTATTGTCGTTTCTGAGAGATTAATTTGCCGTGAGCGATCGTCATGGTCCTCTGTTGGAGCTGCATTGTTAATGGGATTTCGGAGAAGATAGCACAGCTTCCAACAGAGGATTGTTGCGATCGTTTTCGGCGAATTGGAGGAACGTGTGTTTTTGTTTTGTTGTAAAAATTTCTTCTGTATTCTGTATATTATTATTATTCTCTCTCTTCCTTGTCTTGTCGCTGTTGAGAGAGGTCCTGACATAAAATATTTATTGTTCTGTGGAACATTACAAAAGATAAAATTAATGACTGATTTAAGCTGAAGAAAGTTGTTTTTGTGCAAGATCGAGACTCTTTGGAACTTTATGCTAAGAAATAACTGCAGGTCGTAAAAGGAATAAATTACAATTAACCTGGAACCAAGTAAATATGCATTCATAGTTCTGAAACTGAATTTATTTATTGATATATGTTGTAATTCTTTTCCAACATGATTATTCGGCTCGCCTTACTGACTGAACGGAGATGTGCGACATAAATGAACTCACGAAGGACCCTGATTACGGCAGTAGAAGTGATTATTGACTCAACGAACCTGTTTAAAAGATACAGCCAAGTGGATCATGGCAAGTCATCAACCGCCTTTTGTAATTGCCCAGGTGATGAAAATATGGTGAGTTCGTTCGATCCCTTCACGGTAAAACCATGGACCCGAGCATAAACGGTACAACAAAGCAACGGATAATAGTCAGATAAAAGATTAAGAAAGACTAAATGAATAGTAGCACACGAGTTTTATTGGTATATGTTAGATTAAGTTTTATTAATGTCGACAGCTGCTTAAAAATAGAGCATTAAATAAGAAATCTAATTTTATTAAGCACCTTGTCAATAAAAATTGGATATCAGTTCAGCAATATTTTGAGGTATGAGTAGTAATTCGGCGCATTAGTTTTGAATATTGAAATGGAAGCACTAGCGGATGCATGCTCATACAGTGCAAGATGTAAGTCACTGAGCAAGTGCTGCCAGTGGTGATTTGATTGATAGCTCACAATGACCAAGAGGGGTCACTGTTCCTCCCCCCTTTTCTACACATTAAAGGAGAGCATTGCGCTTTCAAGCGCTGGTGTATATGGAATATTTGATTCGGCAGTGTGAGTTATCAGTATCACCCAATTTCAAAGTCAAGCGGTCGTCACCGCCTCAAGTAAACTGTTATTAGCTGAGGGTTTTCCTTTTACTATGACAAGAGTGCCAGCTGTGTTGATCATTTTGATTTACTAGGTCACGCTTTTTTTGTAAATCTTAACTTCTACATATATACCAAAAGAAGGGGCCCCTAGGGATAAGTTTATAATTAGAAGGGAAGGATATTTTGTCAAATAAATATATGTTTGGAATTAATAAATTGATGTATAGTCTGCCACAGTGGTGTAAGGAGTTTTCTTTTATCGGTTCCGAACCCTAGCTTTTCCCTCCCCAAGTACTTGGACGCTGAGTTATAAGTACACATAATTGGTATTGCGGGGGAGGGGACGCTACAATGGCGCCCGACGTGGGGCCGATAATCCGGAATTGCCGGACTATAGATTTCTCCTGATATTACTGTGGAATAAGACAATTTTTTTTTTTTTGTTTTTTTGTGTGTTTTTGGTTGTGTCTATGGTGTATGTATAGGTATATGTGAGAGTGTAAGGCTGTATGTTAATTTGTATACATTAACAAGCTTACGAGTTGCGCACTGGTTTGAGTACGGGGAATCATGCCGGGCGATGAAGGTGATGTTGAAGCAGCTGCGACTGCTGCCGCGATTCCTGAGTTGGCTGGATTTATGGGCTCAGTGCCAACATTTGTTGGCGAAGATGGAGGTGTTACGATTAAGGCATTTTTGGCTAGTATCGATCGTATAGGTGCATTGGCTAACTGGACACCTGCTATTAAATTGACGGTAGTCCACTCTCGGCTAAAAGGTGCAGCTGCCAAGCGTGCCGCTGAACATGAGCTGTTCGATATTGAAGACTATGAAGAGTTGCGAACACGACTTGAACAAGTTTTCGGACGCCTGAAGGTGATTTGGGACTTCTCGCAGGAGCTACACGACACCGTTCAGGGTCCCAATGAGACGGTTGCAACCTTTGCAGGGCGCTTAGAGTTAGCAATGGCACGATACATCAGCGCAACGCCCGCAGCTGTGCCAATTAAAGAAACCGTGCTTTTGCAACGATTTTGCAACAGTTGCTTGGTGGCGCATAGAAGGGCGCTGATGATAGCAAACCCTAAAACATACAAAGAGGCGCTGATGTTAGCCTTAAGATCCGAGGAATTGGAGAAAAAATTTCGACGATCAACAAACGTTGGAGAAGCTGGTGAGAATGTGTCAGGGGCCGAGGTGGGTTCTAGTGGAGTGCGACTGGGGCAGAAAGGAGGAAAATTAAATCAAGGCAACGCTGATGGGGCAAGGCCACAGGATCACACATGCAAATGTGCTGACTCAATTAAGAGATTGGAGGGTATGATGGAAAGTTTGGCACGCACCGTAGAAAAGCTAGCAGTCAGTAGTGCATCAGCCCCGCGCGCTCAGCAATCACCCGTGGTGGCTCCAGGGGATGGCAGGGCGATTGTACCAAGGGGTGCGCCTAATAATAATGGTTGTTATAGGTGCGGACAGTTGGGGCATTTAGCCAGGAATTGCCCTCAACCATCACCAAGACCCCGCAATGTCAATACTAGTGGTTCGCTTGAGGGCCCTATTGTGACTCAGTGTGGGGAAGGGGGATCTTGTTTGGCCACGGTAATTATTCAGGGTCAGCCGTTGACCATGCTATTCGATACGGGATCCCAAGTGTCTCTGATTGATGAGGAGGCATACCACCAGTTAGCTGGTCCACCACTCCAAGACATGGAGATGACCATAAAGGGAATAAACGGAAGCTGTTTGTATTTGAAGAAGGGAGGACTTCTAGACGTAATAGTCCAAGGCCGTCATATGGGTATGCGTACGTTTTTGGTACATTCCTTTAGTGATCGCCCATATGACGGTATTCTGGGTATGGATGTGCTTAAGGGACTTACGTTTCAATGCTCCTCAACGAGTGTAGTCGGAGTTGTGGATGTGTTACCCATCGAACAGGCAGGGAATGCCGGTGGGCACATTGAGCAAAGGGCTACGCAAATGGCAAGCATGGGGTTTGAGTTGGGTGAGGCTAATGAGAGGGATGGCTATGCGGATGCTATTTACACCCAGGAGGTGATGGTTAGGGAACCATGCCGGAAGGGTATGGCGAGAACGGCGAGGTGGATAGGACCTTTTCAAATATGCTCAACAGATGGAATGGGATGGGTACAGTTAAGGGGGGTAAAATTTGGGGATATTAGATGGGTGAGATTAGGCCAGATATGGACCAAGTGGGGTTTATATGTAGGCGGCGGTGATCAATATAGTGTTCGCGAGGAAATGCGACTGAACAGAGATCCTGGGACAGGGGTAGGTGCTGTATACGGGCATGGATTGGACGTGCCGAGTTGTGGCTGGAATGAAGGAGGTACTGGAATCGCATACGGAAGGGATGGAGTTAGTGTGGGAGTCCCGAATCAGTATATGGCGCATAGTAGTCTAGGGACACAGGAGAATCATTATAGAATGAATGAGGTGCAGAATTGGCAAGGGAGTGAAGTAGTAATGGATCAGGGGAGTCGCGGAGACTGTATGGGCGATGGGACCCATTTCGAGGAGCAGTCTCAAGACATCCCAGTTTTTACACCATCATGGAATAATACCCAAGCGGACGGGGAACGGAGTAACCTGGGGAATGTCAGGGTAAACCAGCCAGTAGCAATGGGGGTATTAGGAAAAGTACCTCCTGGACTGTCGCTAGGGAGTGATGTATCAGTCGGTACAGAAGAGGTGATGATTACTGGCAGGGAACTGGAGGCAGTAGGTAAGATAGGGGAAGACAAAGAAAGGGAAGTGTCATGGCGCGAAGGTGTTAAGTTAGCCAAAAAATTACGGGAACAGTATCTTGAGCAACCAGAATTAAGCAAAAAGGGGTACGTAGGTGAAAGTGTGAAAAGGGAGGTTCGGAAAAGTAAGAAGATTAAAAGGGGTAGGGGAGGTAAAACGGCCCAAGCAAAGAGGGGAGCTCTTAAAATTAGCAGTTCAGACATAGAACAAAAAGTGGTGATGACGGGTATTAAGGAGGTATGGACTGAGAATGAGAATAATGATTTGACAGAAACCATACTGGATAGTGTACCCGATTCTTGGGAAGATGATCCAGGCTTGGAGAATTACATAGAGGTTTCTACCGTCCTAAATAGGGGTGAAACGGGATTTTGCAACCTTGAGTGGTAGTGGTGGGTGCACAATAGTTGTGCTATGGAATGGTTGTTTTGTTTTTGGATGTAGAGTATTTTGTTTGTTATTGTTGATGAGTTTGAGTGGTGTTATAAGTGCGTGCATTTAGAGTCTTGTTTGTTTAGGAGTAACAGAGTTGCGTAGATGTATCATTCCACGAACATAACCCTTTATGGGGCATGTTCGAGGTTTACCGTTGGGCGTATGTGACGTGCCGTTTTATAAGTCACGTGTGTCTGATGGTGGGAGGAATGAGACAATAGCAAATAAGGTGTATTATCCGTAGTGTTTTGTTTATTTGTTGGTTATGTAATAGTAGTGAGGGTTGTTTGTTGTGTGAGGTTATTGTTTGTGGTGCGTTAGAAATAATTTGTGTATAGTAT
>JAHWFO010099097.1:0-78788 GCA_023313115.1 Rhysida immarginata
TAGATGGCCAACATAGGCGAATTTGCCGTCGTTACTGAGCCAGGATCACCCCTGCTTGTTGTATTTCTCATGGAAGGATCGTGAGGTGGATCTCACATTTTGGGCGTCACAATCGGGACGGGCTGGCTGTAGATGCCGGAACATTTGTAATCATCTGGACCGTTGTTTCTTTTGTGTGTTTGATTCTGTTCTGCCTCTTGGTATATTTAGTTCTGAATGCGACTGCGAAGCCTTGCTCCTTGAATATTTTGGCGATCCTACAGGTACAGTCGGGTGCGAAAAGGTTTTTACCTGCTCCGTAGGGGCTGAGCTTTCTGGATGTTGATCGGTTACAAAATCAGGTACTTGTACTGAGAGTCAAGGCAGATTAGAATGGACCTGTCCCTTCTGAATGAAAATAGGGTAGCAGATATACGCTTGGGATGTGCTCGTCGCCTATTCTCTACTATTAAAATATATAATCCTATATATTAAAACGCAAAGCATTTTTTGTAAGAGCAAAATTGTCACTTCTGCGCATGCGCATCTGAAGCCAACAAAGAAAGTTACGACAATCCATCAGAAGCCAGGGATTGTTGTAATGAGACATTATTTAGTTATTGTTTTGAATTAAATAAACTGAAGATTTGCAGAAAGAAAATCCTGCCTTGATCATTTTATGACGTATCATTGTGACCACTGAAAAACTCTGAAAATGTTATGTTATATCGTTAGAAAGAGCTTTAAAAACTGATCATTTTATCCGCTGACACTTTGTCTCAGTTAATAATTTCAGAGAAGTTTAGTTTAAAGCTATTTTGATTTTATATATTTAATTAACTCATTTCTTATTCTTTGTGCCTAATGAGATATTTAAGCTCTGATTATTCTATTTGTTTGTGCATAATGATTATTCTATATGTTGCTCTGACAATTTTTTATTTTATTATTTTTTAATTAAAGAGATGGGGATTAATAATAAGATGGGTTGTTCTCCGTCAAATTTTGACGGGATCCATCTAGTTAAATAATAAATTTAAAAAAATTTTCGGATGGTTTTGGCATAATTGTCGTTGATTATTTTTTATACACACAAAAAATGAGACTTGTAATCTTTCGAGCATACAAAAGAAAATAGCTTCCACTTACACCCAGGGAATAGGGAGACGGCACTCCCTATTCCCTGCTTACACCTTAAATCACTTCCGCATCACACCATAAGGAGCGCTACATCAGCTTATCTCTTGATCACGCATATAATTATATCGATACTGTGCACCATTTACATTATTAACCAAATAGATTAGTTTATTATTAATAAAAGAAAGATTCTCAACAGAACAGCCAAAATAATCTTTTTGTCAACATAGTTGAGCACGTGCATAAAACTTGCCTACCCCCGATGCTAAGCAAAAACTTAGTGGAATCGTTCCGTAGTAATCGTGCTCGACTAGATACCTGGAAAAAGTCATCTCATTGGATTGAAGTATTTTAAGGAAGCCGAACAATTTTGACTTAGGTAAAAACTTTTATGCACCCGACTGTACATGGTCGGAATTTCTGAGTGTAATTCATTACACTCTCCTCCAAATATCATTATACTTCCCTCCAGAATTAAGCACCGAACAAAGAACATAAGTTCTGACAGTGTGATCAAGAATCTCATCTCGATTCTTGTGTGATAAGGCTTTCACAGAGCCGCCTGCAAACACGTGGAGATCGGTGCGGCCACCTAAAGTATAGCCTGTCCAAACTTTTCCATCTCCACCTCCACTATATTGATGGGCTAATTCTAGGCTCACTAGATCTATAGATGTCTTTTGTCTCGTTCCAATAAAAATCTGGAATCAATCTGTAAAAAGAACGTTGCTCCATTGATCCTCTGTTTCCAGTTAACATGGTTTTCACTCAAGCGTAATCGATCGTGACTGTTTGCAGTCTGCATTGGCTCGGATCTCTCTGGTAGTCATGCATATGCAGATGCACAGTACTTACTTATACATGCTTTCCTATGGTTGCAATAAGGTGAACATACGGTTATTGACAATTACGTGTAGCCAATACGTCTGTCTGGTCGTCGTAAGCACTTGTCACTCTAGGACGGACTGGAACAGATCGTCTGGTGACTGTTCCTGTGCTTTGGAACTGAGTCCATAACTGATGAACACTAATGGAATGGGCGAACTTTCTGATGGATTGGCCGGTACATATTCTTCCAACGCCTTGTCAGCGTATTGTGTCATCCAAATATCTTTCTGACAAAAATGAAGGATATGCTAATCCTCGATTTTCTTGAACTGTTACTCAGCTGATGTGATAACCACCAGAAGAAAATATTTCTTTTACCCAGATGATTAGTTCCATATTTCTGACTGTCACAATCATTATAAAGTACCGAAAGGTGCTTTATGCTATCAGTGTGGGGAAACGTGTCTGTCTGTTTGTCCGTCTGTAACTCTAACTCCTCCGAAGCTATGAAAGATTTTCAAAATCTGTTTTCGTCAGTCGATGAATATGGTTCATGGCACGAACAGTTCCAAATATTATCAAAATCGGTTCATTGGCACGTGCACAAATGGTACCTTTTTTTTCCCGCCTAGCAATTTTCAATGGGAAGATATATTGAGTAATTTATAAAACAAATTGTAATGACGAGATGAAAGCGGTTATTCATTACTATTTTCGTCAGTCGATGAATATGGTACATGGCACGAATCGGTCAAAAATATTATCTAAAGCGGTTCAATAGCACGTGCACAAATGGTACCTTCACGACCCCACCTAGCAATTTTCAATGGAGAGACATATTAAGTAATGACGAGAAAGAAGCGGATATAAATTACTATTTTCGCCAATTGACAAATATGGTTCCGGGAGTGAACCATTTTTAAAATGGTCGTAATCGAAATAATGGCACGTGCTCTTATGGTAGCCTTATTACACCTTCAAAAATTTTCAATGATAAGATATGGCATGTAATATATCAAACAAATTGGGATGATGTATCATGAATTAATATAACGTAAAATTATTGATAGTCGAAATTGGTTCAAAGGCACCTGGTTTAGGGAACCATTATTGTTCATTGGAACTTTCAATGCTAAAATATGGCATGTTATACCGGGTGGGCAAGAAATAACGTGAGGTGTTCAGAGCTCGCTAGCGGGAATTCTATTAGGCCAAATGCAGTACATTTTGGTGTATATACTTAGTGGAACATGCAGTTTCGATTTCTGCAAAAAAAAAAAAAAAGTACCAAAAGTCGCCATGGGGGGCGCTTATTTCAAGAAAACAATGAATACCTAATTGCCAAATGAACAAATACCGTACAAACCAACTTTAGTAACAACAATAAACAATGTTTTATTTTTAATTCCAAATGTGTTTCAATATGACCACCAGTGTGCTGTTCCAATATGACAACCAGTGTGCTGTTCCAATAGCTGCATGCGATACACGACATTTTCTACGGCAGCTCGCAGCATATCTGCATTAATTAGTCTGATATGTAACGTTATTTGATCCTTTAAGGTTGAGAGGTCAGGAACATATGCTTGATACACAAGGCTTTTCAAATATCCCCATAACCAAAAATCACAAGGGTTGAGATCAGGCGACCTGGGTGGCCATACCATGGGAAATGCACGACTAATTATTCTGTTGTCTGAAAAACGTTCTCGCAAGATCTGCTGCACCTGACATCCAATGTGCGGTGGTGCACCATCCTGCATAAAAATGGTAGAATCCAGACAACCCTTTTCCTGCAGTCGTGGTATCACAAAATTCTCAAGCATATCGGCATACCTGGCAGAATTGACGGAATAAGTCATCGGTCCACGGGGACGGATTTCTTCAAAAAAGTACGGGCCGATGATGAAAGAAGCAGTAAAGCCGCACCTCACTGTTAGTTTCGGTGAATGCATAGGAGTTGGCAGACACACATGTGGATTTGATGCAGCCCAAATACGGCAGTTGTGGGTATTGATATCACCATTCAAATAAAAATGTGCCTCATCACTCCATCAAATTTGCCATGGCCATGCATCATCCACTTCCATACGTGCTAAAAATCACAACGAAAAGTCAGTTCGGGTAAGTTCATCTCCAGGAAGCAATTGTTGAACAGGTGTGAGTTTATAGGGATAAAATGTCAATATCTTATGCAGTATTTTCCTCACCGTCGAATATGGGATATCTGTTTGGCGTGCTATTGCGTGTGCACTGCTGGTACCCTGCACAGTAGTCATCTCCTGTTCCACAACAGCAGTTGCAATTTCTTCAACGTGTTGCTGCCTGATTCGTTTGCGTCCCCGGCCTGATTGCACTCCTAGAGTTCCGGTAGATTCAAATCGTTCAATCATTTTCCGTAAGTTAGTTATGCTCATTGGTCCTCTTCGTCACGTTTTCAATCGCCGGAATTCACGAAGGACAGCACTTGCATTGTCGCTCTTCTGATAAAAGAACTTGACTAATAACTTGCTCATTTTCCGTAAGCGTCATCGTCCGGCCATTCGTTCGTGAATGATGGGAATCCTCAGCCTTGCCTTTTATTGTCATGATTGCTCAACACGGAACGCGCTTATGCAAATGTATTCATTGTTTTCTTGAAATAAGCGCCCCCTATGGCGACTTTTGGTACTATTTTTATTTTTTTTGCAGAAATCGAAATTGCATGTTCCACTAAGTATATACACCAAAATGTACTGCATTTGGCCTAATAGAATTCCCGCTAGCGAGCTCTGAACACCTCACGTTATTTCTTGCCCACCCATACGACTTGGAATGATGTGTTATGAATGAATATAACGTAAAATTAATCATAGTCGAAATTGGTTTTAAGGAACCTGGTTTAGTGGACCCATTATGATTCATTGGAACTTTCAATGATAAAATATGGCATGTTATATATCAAACAACTTGGAATGATGTGTCATCAAAGAATATAACATAAAATTATTGATAGTCGTAATTGGCTCCAAGAAACATTGTAAAATAGAACTTTCAATGATAATCCAAATTTATTCAAAAGTACTTGGTAATGGATCATTATGGTCCATTATTAACATAGGGCGGTTTAAAATATGTTTCCGCGAATGGTTTAATTTAACCTTTCGGTACTTAGTTATGTCACTCCTTAATGGTTTATTAAGTAACGAAAGGTGCTTTATGCTGTCAGTGTGGGGAAACATGTCTGTCCGTCCGTAACTCTAACTCCTCCGAGGCTATGAAAGATTTTCAAAACCTGTTTTCGTCAGTCGATGAATATGGTTAATGGCACGAACCAATCACAATTATTATATAAATCGGTTCATTGCCGCGTGCACAAATGGTACCTCAATTTTCCCGCCAAGCAATTTTCAATGGGAAGTTATATTAAGTAATATATAAAACAAATCGTAATGACGAGATAGAAGCGGATATAAATTACTATTTTCGCCAATTAATAAATATGGTTCCGTGAATGAACCATTTTGAAAATGGTTGTGATCTAAAAATGACACGTGCTGTAATAGTAAGTACCCTTATGACACCCTCAAAAATTTTCAATGCTAAAATATGGCATGTAATATATCAAACGACTTGCAATGATGTGTCATGAATGAATATAACGTAAAATTATTGGTAGGCGAAATTGGCTTCAAGGAACCTGGTTTAGTGGAACCATTATGGTTCATTGGAACTTTCAATGCTAAGATATGGCATGTAATATATCAAACAACTTGTACTGATGTGTCATAAATGAATATAAGGTAAAATTAATGATAATCCAAATGGTTCAAAGGTACGTGGTTTAATGGATCAATATTGTCCATTAGAAACTTACAATATTTACATAGGGCGGTTTAAATTATGGTTCCGCGAATGGTTTAGTTTAACCTTTCGGTACTTGGTTATGTCATTACTTAATGGTTTATTAAGTACCGATAGGTGCTTTATGCTATCAGTGTGGGGAAACGTGTCTGTCTGTGAGGCTATGAAAGATTTTAAAAATCTGTTTTCTCAGTCGATGAATATGGTTCATGGCACGAAACAATCACAAATACTATCTAAATCGGTTCAATAGCACGTCTACAAATGGTACCTTCAGGACCCCACCTAGCAATTTTCAATGAAGAGATATATTAAGTAATGACGAGAAAGAAGCGGATATAAATTACTATTTTCGCCAATTGATAAATATGGTTCCGGGAATGAACCATTTTTAAAATGGTCGTAATCGAAATAATGGCACGTGCTCTTATGGTAGCCTTATTACACTTTCAAAAATTTTCAATGATAAGATATGGCATGTAATATATCAAACAAATTGGGATGATGTATCATGAATTAATATAACGTAAAATTATTGATAGTCGAAATTGGTTCAAAGGCACCTGGTTTAGGGAACCATTATTGTTCATTGGAACTTTCAATGCTAAAATATGGCATGTAATATATAAAACCGCTTTTGGAATGATGTGTCCTGAATGAATATAACGTAAAATTAATGATAGTCGAAATTGGTTTCAAGGAACCTGGTATAGTGGAACCATTATTGTTGATTGGAACTTTCAATGCTAAAATATGCCATGTAATATATCAAACAACTTGGAATGATATGTAATGAATGAATATAATGCAAAATTAATGATAATCGAAATTGGTTTCAAGAAACCTGGTTTAGTGGAACCATTATGGCTCATTGGAATTTTCAATGCTAAAATATGGCATGTTATATATCATACGATTTGGAATGATGTGTTATGAATGAATATAACGTAAAATTAATGATAGTCGAAATTGGTTTTAAGGAACCTGGTTTAGTGGACCCATTATGGTTCATTGGAACTTTCAATGATAAAATATGGCATGTTATATATCAAACAACTTGGCATGATATGTCATCAAAGAATATAACATAAAATTATTGATAGTCGTAATTGGCTCCAAGAAACATTGTAAAATAGAACTTTCAATGATAATCCAAATTTATTCAAAAGTACTTGGTAATGGATCATTATGGTCCTTTATTAACATAGGGCGGTTTAAAATATGGTGCCGCGAATGGTTTAATTTAACCTTTCGGTACTTAGTTTAAGGAACCTGGTTTAGTGGACCCATTATGGTTCATTGGAACTTTCAATGCTAAAATATGCCATGTAATCTATCAAACAACTTGGAATCATATGTAATGAATGAATATAATGTAAAATTAATGATAGTCGAAATTGGTTTCAAGGAACCTGGTTTAGTGGAATCATTATTGTTCATTGGAACTTTCAATGCTAAGATATGGCATATATCAAATTGAAGGTTTTTGAAATTGTCTCAGGTATTTTGAAGTTAAAAAATTCTGTAAATTTTTTGAAAATAAAACTGAAGTTTTTTCATTATGTTTTAAAGTAGCAAACTTGTAAAAATTTATTTTGGAATGATGTGTCATAAATGAATACAAGGTAAAATTAATGATAATCCAAATTGGTACAGAGGTACGTGGTTTAATGGTATCATTATGGTCCATTAGAAACATACAATGTTAACATAGGGCTGTTAAAAATATGGTTCCGGGAATGGTTTAGTTTAACCTTTCGGTACTTGGTTATGTCATTCCTTAATGGTTTATTAAGTACCGAAAGGTGATTTATGCTATCAGTGTGGGGAAACGTGTCTGCCTGTCTGTCTGTCTGTCTGTAACTCTAACTCCTCCGAGGCTATGAGAGATTTTCAAAATCTGTTTTCGTCAGTCGATGAATATGTTTCATGGCACGAACCAGTTACAAATATTATCTAAATCGGTTCAATGGCACGTGCACAAATGGTACCTCTATTTTCCCACCTAGCAATTTTCATTGGGAAGATATATTAAATAATATATTAAACAAATCGTAATGACGAGATAGAAGCGGATATAAATTACTATTTTCGACAATTGATAAATATGGTTCTGGGTATGAACCATTTTGAAAATGGTTGTAATCGAAACCATGGCACGTGCTCTAATGACACATTCAAAAATTTTCAAAGATCATATATGGCATGTAATATATCAAACAACTCGGAATGATGTGTCATAAATGAATACAAGGTAAAATTAATGATAATCCAAATTGGTTCAAAGCTACATGGTTTAATAGTATCATTATGGTCTATTAGAAACTTACAATATTAACATAGGGCGGTTAAAAATGGTTTCCCCGAATGGTTTAGTTTAACCTTTCGGTATTTGGTTATGTCATTCCTTAATGGTTTATGTCGAAAACATTTTGATATTCGCATTTTTCATGTTTGCCAAATTCCAGCTGGTGTAATTTTCTTCGCTTTGATCCCTTGATGCAGAAAGGCCAGTGGTGCTGGATCATGGACTTGCTTCGTGCAGCCACTGAGGCAGAACTTTGTCACACCATTGAAGAATTATCCAAACATCTTAATGCATCATGCCATGCGTCTCACAAGATCTTCCTGTGACTTGACTGTGATTTCATGCAACGCCCTCTGTCTTATGGCTCCCCTAGACGTCCATGCATGTAAGTTCAGGTGATTTTTGTGGTCAGTTAATGAACCTGCACGACCGATCCATTTGTTTGATTTAAAAGTACTAATTGGTTTAAATGTTATCTCGAAATTTGCATTTCTTGCTATAACATTTTGAAGGGGAGTGTAGTTTTTATCTTTGTCCTATCCCATCCTTCGTCTCTAAAGTGATCTTTTGGTGGCATTATCCTGATATTTGTTGAATCGGGAGAGATTGCATATCATTCATCTGGCGAATTCAGTTAGTGGATAGGTCAAGGCTCTTCGAAAGATGTGCTTGATATAATTATTTTGCGTTGCATGGGATGTCCTGCTGGCTTCTACGACTATTTGCAAGAGTGGAAGTAAACCATACCTTGCAGTTAAGATTCCAAGTAGCTAAATTTAGCGAAAGTCTTTTCACTATACTTTTTCTATCTACAAATGATACTATAGCAAAATAATTACTATTTTGGCTGAGTTGAAATACAATAGACAGCTGTTTTTGGTACTGAGCATGAAAATATATTGCCAATAAAAAATTCTATACAGTACCTTACTTGGTAGATGTATATTGTTAAAACATTATCTTCGGAATTGTTATCTTAGTATAGTACGAGGGGTACTCTTACAGTTTTTAAGCAGGAACTCTGCACGCATCCCACCCAATTTGTTTTACTTTTTTCAAGAACTTCACTCTATCATATAATGGTGTACAAGATTTGAGCGTGCCACTTTGCTTTGTTTTCGGATTGTTTTGAAACTTTACAACAGACATTTTCTGGCAGAGCGAGTAAAGCCACAGTTTCATTTTAGTATCAAGAGTTTAAGAGGGGAAGGTGGTCACTTGAAGACAAACCTCGCAGTGGACGGCTAGCCGATACATTTACGCTGGAAAACATCCGTGCTGTGTCATATATGATCTCGAATGACAATCGGTTAACTTATTCGCGGATTGAGGCAAGCGTGGACATTGGATCATTAGCGGTTAAAACACTCTTGCCTGAACACATACAATTCGGGAAGGTTTCATCACAAAGGATCCCTCGTTTGTTGACCCGAGTGCAATGGTGCCAAAAATGAAAGAAAGTTTCAAAAATAGGGCATCAAAATGTGCCAACGATATCTCTGCAGGTGACGAAACATGCCTCTATCATTACGACCCAGAAACTAAGGAATAATCCAAATAGTGGCTCCGCAAATGGCACGGGCCACTACAGAAATGCAAACGTTCTCGCAATGCTGGGAAGGTGATGTTCCACTGGCCATGTGTGCACTGTTGTGCTTGAAAACAAAAAGACGGTTACATCATAGTGGTAAGTGTCATAAAAAATGGAAAGAAAAGCGTCTTGCAACAGATTTTTGTTCCCCATAATCAAGATGAAGCGCAGGGAGTTCCATTTTGACAGTGAAGATGATGTCCCAGTTGCGTACAGTGACTACATTTTGGAGCTTATTGCTCAGGACTGGAAATAATGCTTGTCCGACTGGTTCAGAAGGCTGAAACTTTGTATAGAAGCCGAGAGAGAGTACTTCAAAAAGTGCTAAAAGAATAATCTTCGTAAGATGCGTGCAGCATTCATGACTTATAACTTTTAGAATACCCCTCGTATGTCTCAAGAATATTAATAGAATTTTTTCAGTACAACTTTAAAGAAACTAGTGTAATCCATAATGGTTTCTTTACTATGAGATGTATTCAGTAAGTAACAGGCCGAACGCAATGTGGACTAAACATATGAACTGGTGGTTCAAACAATTATCCCACTGTGTACAAGGTGCAAAATACCCTTATTATAGAAGGTCTTGGGTTGTTGTTTGAACCAATTCCGAAACGCATCTTACACTTCCCCCTCAGTATGAAATCTGCGTCCACTATTGCGGAATGACTCTGATTTTTTGGGTGGTGGTGATCCTGAGTGTTTCCATTTCAGACTTTAGCGCTTGGATTCGGTTCATAATGGTGGCACCAGCTGTCGTACCCCGTGACAATTCTTGACAAGAAATCCTGTGGCCTGAAACTTACTGATTACTCATTTTATTTTAAGTTTGTTAAAACATTACGATAAAGATATACAGATTTATCGTAACATTCTTTCGCATGAGATCTTATTAAATATATGGTGATCGCCATTTAGTTCGTAAATTGTTTTATTGCTGCAATATTGCGAATAGATGGAAAAAGCAGATGACCTGTTCTCCTAATACTCAAACTTGAAATTGATAACATTTCTTATAAACTTTTCCAAATATACAAGAGAGCAAATTTATTGAGTATATTCAATGTAACCGAATATGCTATGATTTATTGTCTTGGAATACACAGCGGGTAATATAAAGAGTGAAATAAACACTTCATGTGATATCTGATCATAATGTTTTAACGATCTTAATAGGAATCTGTTATACTTTTTTGTAAGTAATAAATTTTATTAAATTCATTCACGAGGTTTGACATGGCAATAGTATTCAAGAACTTCAGGTTAACCTCTGGTTAGAATGCAGATGAATTCAATTCGTTTATTTTGACTTTTTGATCCATGGCTTTCAGGAATTTTCTTCAATTTGTCATATTTTACAAACGGGCGTAATTAGAATGGGCCATGAAAATATTTCTTTTCTGTGCTAATTTTAGTAAATAGACAGTGTGTATGAGGTATCTTCGTATATCCGCTACAAAAATTATATTCATATAAGTTATTAATTTTTTTTGAAGTCTTCATGCACTTGTATTTGCACTTCTTAAAAAGCTATTTTGATACCTTTTTACTCGTATAAACAATGGGGCACGAGCCGCTAAGAATAGGCCTCGAGTAATAAAGTCATGCCCGAGCACAGACTCCATTTATGTAGTGGATGGGACAGTCCATTTGATGCGCGAGGGTAGTAATATTTTCTGTATGGGTACAGTGAAGATGGGGGAATGACGGGCTGGCGATGTCTGGGACGCACGTGTTGTCTTCCAAACCCTCCGCATTCGTCCACACTCCCACGTGATCTTTGCCCAACCTCCTCCCTTCCCGTTTTTACTCTTTTTGCAAACACACGGACACTTTGGTTGGGTATGACAGTTGGTGGCAGTGAGGGGTTGGATTTTGTCGTAAGCTTCATCGCGTAGTTACGATACTGTTTTATGTAGAGAAGTTGGTTGGCAGCATCGGGAGAGTGTGCGGCTCAATGGATGCGATCAAAAGTCCCGAGTGCGCCGACGGGATCGCCCCGGCGACGGACCACGACTGCCTCCGCACCGTGCACGCGTTTGTTGCTTTGCAGAGGATGCGCATCGCCGATCTCGAGAGAGAGCTGCGGCTCGTGAGTGCCACCTCTGCCCGACGGGAACTTTTCCTGCTACGGCGCATCGGGCAACTGAACACCCTTCTCCAGCGAGATCGTTGTGAGCCACAGGTACAGACAATAAAAAGTTGTTTCCTTTCATTTGAGTGCTTTCTCCATTGGACGTAAATGTCATTGATTAGAAATTTTTTAAGTAGGCAGTCTTGTGTGTAAATTGTTCTGAATATTTATGATTAATAAAATATATCAATAACGGTGATATGAATTTTCAAAATTTTCGTCTTTAATATATACATTCCAGAAATCATTTTTTACAGTTTAAATTTCTTTCTCGTATTTTCCTTACTGATCTGTGTCTTATATGTATTACTTTCAGCAGCTAAATCCAATATAGCTTGTCACTAAAGAATTATTTTCCCCATTTTATCAACTGTATAGCTGATTGGTAAACATAATTAATTGGTATATATGATTAACATAAGCTGCTCGAAATTAAAAGTCAATAGCGATTTCTTAAATCCTTTTAAACGGAAGAAATATATGGTTCTAGAGTTTGATTAATTATGCGCAATTACTGTATTAACGCAAACTTTGATTTTTGCTGCTATGAAAATTAAGACAGATTCTCTTATCCTGTAAAAGGAAAAATAGTAAACGCTTTTACTTTACTGTACATAACTTTTAAAATAGCTTATTTGAAACTTGATAGTTTATTATTGTTGGTGGAATTGGACTACAAGCGATTATTAAATTAAACACATGTAGCAATCACGATTAGTATCAAGCTTGTCCTAATAAGAAACTAGGAAACAACTTGGTTGACGTAATTCATACTAATAGGGAAACGATTCTTACAATGAAACATGGTACAGCTAAGATTATAATGATAATAAATTTAATTTGATGTTTGAGTGATTGTATCTCTAGATCATGTTGGTATTTCACGCCTACTTAAAAAATAATTCGTTTTCGTTTAGTTTTCCTTTAGTGCAAAGCGAAACGAATAAGCATATTGCATATGATTGTTATAAAATGAAACCCATTCGTACCCATTTAAAATATCGTATAAAATTATGTACTGCATTGCTCTATTATTTGCGTAACTGCAACCGTTAAATGTGTTAATTTTATTGGTTTTGTATGGTAGAATGAAAAAATTTGTACCGTGTTCGATTAAAAAAGCAAAGGCGAAATTAACTTTTAATATTTTTTTAAAGAATTGGGTTTATAACATATAATTGTCTTATAAATGCAGAATGATTACCTTCCCCCCCCCGCCCCATTTTCAGAAATTAGGCGGAAAACTAATATATTAAAGAGTAAATGAAGGATGATCTTGTGAGGATTTTTACACGCCAAATCTCATGTGTTTAAATAATTAATGAAATATGCAACCTTTTCTATTTTCATTAATTATTTAAACTAATATATGTTAAGTATTTTAGATTACATGTATGCATGCAGTTGCATATATATAAGTTCACTCAATATCTATACGTCTTCCTCTTTTAAAGGCGATCGACGTGCATGTTTCCCTAAGTTAAACCTTTAAATTTAACCAGCATAAATAATATAACATAACAAGGATGCAATTGGATATTGTATTGTATGTTCTTTACTATTAACGATATTGTTTCCTCATTCTTGAGTTATTAATGGGCCGGAATTTTAAGAATTGTACGCAAGAAGTTCAAATAACAATAATATAAATATTCTAAGTATAAATTCGGTTAAGCTTTTTTCTTATAAATTCGGTTAAGCTTTTTTCTTATAAATTCGGTTAAGTTTTAAAAATGCGCTAGGGATGTTATAGTGATGACTTGCCTTTACTTAATTTTCTCTTTTTAACTTATAGACCAAAGAGAAACCAAAAGCCATAAAGTTTTTTTATAAACTCGTATTTAGATGCAAATTAACAATCGTATAAATTTTAATTTTAATTTGTGCAGCCAATAATATAAATTACATTTAGTCGTTTTTGCGTTAGACTAAAAGCGTTAAAAATGTTAGTCTTAAATACAAAATATTATTTATAATAAACTACGTGTTTTCATCTAGTTATGTATCTGTGTAAGTTTTCGCTATCTGTATGAGTGCATGGGATTCTGCTTTCTCGAGCTGGGCAAAAAGCCTACTATAAGCTTTTTGGATTGAGAGGGTGGGATTTCACGTGCTTTGAATAGGGGAAAAACGAAGGAGGGATAGGGGGACTGGGTTGCGAAGGTTCTTATCATTCAGCACCAGGCTCCGTAGAAAGAGACGATGCATCAGAGGACGAGGAAGGCGGCAAAGCTTTGAAGTTTTCTGCATTTCCATAAGTATTCCTTCCCTTGTTATATTTTTCAATCATTTTCCCACTTGTGTGTGAAGGGAGCTTTGATTTTGCTTGCCCCTGTATTCGCCAACCTCCCGACGCAGGGGGATGAGTGGATTGCCCACCTGAGAGAGAGAGAGAGAGAGAGAGAGAGAGCAAAGGAAGAAGGGTCGGCCACGGTGACCGATGACGTCACATTTTGTAATTAGCGTGGGTGTAAACGAAGGGGAAGGCACGTGTGTGTATGTGTGTTTCCGTTCGATGTGTCAGAGCGTTTAATTTAGAATCCGTGAGGTTAAGTCACTGGAAAATCACTCGGATATATTAACGCGTTTTTCCTCTCCCTCTCCCCGCTCGTTTGTTTTTCTGTCGTGTTCGGCTTCGAGTCCGTGTCTTCTCACTCGGAAAAAAGGCACGTCCAACTGGGAATGAAGCAAAATGGATTTATTGACTTCAGAGAAAGTGTTTTGATTTGATCTCCGGATGTGTCATAAGTCTTCGGGAAATCGTTCTTGTAATTGAAAAATTATTTTGCAGAACAAAAGGTATATAGTTTTAATTGAAAGCAAATCTGTATTATTCGGAAATATAGGGATGGACTGACCATTAAGCAAAATAAGCACGTGCTTTAGGGCATCATGGGAATTATATATCTGAATTACGTACTGTATATATGGGGCACTAAAATCTTTTTAAGTGCTTAGAAGTGTTTAGGGCCTATAAGGGTGTTAATGCGGCCCTGCGGACAAAGCATCATCAAAGAAACAGGTCTATATTCTGTTAGAGAGAATTTCAAATTTCTTTTGATTGTTATCGGAACCCTTTCGAATTCTTAGCGTAGAATTGTTTAAAGCTCAGTTATTTAATTTATGAGGCGTCCATTTACATTTTAAGAGATCTGGTGATGATTTTGTATATCTGTCCTTGCTTATGAATTATATGTAACATGGTAAAGAGCTGAACATGTAGCTCGAACAATCTACATTTTTGATTTCTGAAGTCACTAGCAGTAATCCATGATAACCTGTTACGCATGCCATAAACGTAGTAATATGGAAAGGCTTTAAAAACACGAATACATTTTAGAAATCAATACCTGCATATATTAAGAAATCATATACTTACATTGAAATACCAACGGAATATTTCCGGAGAAATGTTGATTCATGCATCTGGATAGCTTCTCACAGTTTCGTGGATACGACTAAACCTTGTTGGTACTCCAGAAATTTCTCGATTGGGTGCCATCATTTTTTGGGATTCGCCAGAATGCTCCTCAAACTAATTCTGGGAAATTCGGGCCCGTTTGAATGTTGAATTGTCCTACTGATGATAGTTTTGTAGGTACATGAAGTCAATGAAAGGTGGCAAATGGTCACTATTCAATGAGGTGGACCAGCGAACACAACCCTTACAACGTGACTACTAAGAGTATTAAGCTTGAGCATTGTCATCAGTGCAAAATAAATGAAATCGTGTTGGATCATGGCACATGTTGCCAGCCCTCCAGGGACCAATTAACGGCATCCGAATTCAAGTGAATTTCTGTGCCCTGTGCAATAGTGTTATTAAAGTCACTCCTGATGGTCTGCGGCTCTTATATCCCATAAAAGATGATGAACGCTGCAAAATGATACTGGTATGCCCTTTACTCACTTATACACGGTGCGGCAAAATGGATGAGTGTTTTTGAAATGAGTGATTCAAGACTTGTAACATTCTTATTAGGGTGATTAATATATTATGTGTTGTCATTAATTAAAATATCAAAAAGTGGAATTTGTGAATCAGACAGATGACGTCCACGAGGTTTCGGAATCATTAGCGATGCAGTCTTTCGGAAATTCTGAACCCATCTCATGATTGTGTCACGTTTCGGGATCGAACTATTGCGACCAATATTGAAGCGTCTGCGAAAACGCCGTTGCACAACAATCACAGACTCGCCCGATTTCAAATACTCCTCGACTGCGAACGCATGATGCTCTCTCGTCCAGATAACCCATATGACAAACAAATGGTAGCCTCCACTGAGTTGAACGATCTTGGCCAAAAGCCTCCCTTCGAATGACCAAACAGTCTCAAAAACACCCATCCATTCTGCCGCACCCTGTACAATTCAAGTATCGTTGTCACGATCAATAAGTATCCCGTGTCGGCCACTGCGGTTTCTACGATAAGAGGTAATGAATGCCTTCTATCATAAAGAATCTGTGTGTCTATTATGAAATGAACCCTTCCCAGTTCTTGAATCACGCTGTTGAGATAAACGTTGGTTTGCCTCATAAAGGCATACAGATAATGGTCATGTGAAATTATCACGGGATTGTGTTACGATTAACATGTCGTGTGAAAATTACTTAGTTGTTGACGCGCCAAAAATCTAACGAATTAATCACCCAGAAAATATCTTCTATATATATAAGAAGGATGCTTGTATGTTTGTGGGTTTGTTTGTTTGTTTGTTTTTTATATAAAATCTACAGTTTTATTCCGATCTTTATAAAATTTCGCATACATGACCTTCAAAGCATGAGGAAGGTCACTGTCTACCTCAGATTTCGAAAAAATAATAATTATTGATAAAAAATCGATATTCATGGTTATGGCAGGGCATATTAATGAGAAATATCTCATGACCAACAATGCAAGACAAAGTTTTTGCAATATAGAGTTCAATGCATAAAACTCCTGTTTGAATAACAGGCTTTTCTTAGAAAAGAGAATTCTTAGTACTTGACAATTTCTTGAAAATCTTTAAAAATGATCAGTAACTGGAGATAATGAGTTAGCAGACTATTGAGAAAGAGTGAAAGACGATAGAGGAAGCACTCCTTTAGCTCCGTGCTGTATTGAGCAAATGGTAAGCAAGTAAATAGAAGAATCGGCGACCGCTAGACTACAAAAAGTGATGAATGGCCAATTTTTGCTTCAAGACATCGAAAGAAGAAAGGGAATTGCAACAGCATCAAGTGTACATAAGTAAGATTACGTGAGCAAAAAATTATTTAGACTAGAAGGCATCCTTGGAGAGGTCCATCCATTGTGAGCCTTTAAAAAATTTTTTTTCGGTACATCATGTCCCGGTATATCACCTAGAATGGATTTTTTCAGTAAAGAGGTAAATTCCTGTCTTTCGGATTTTTCTGAGAATGGATAGTCCCTTCGCTCTATATTGTAGTGATTGAGTTATTATTTAACCAATTTGGAGGTTTAATTTAGCTTTTTGAGGTTGTTCTGTTTACCTACAAGCGTAATTATCCCGGGCAACGCCGGGTCCCCTGCTAGTTTCCGATACAAACGTAACATCTTCGACCCAAGAATGTTTAATGTCCGCACAAATTCGAAAATTGTATATATATCATCTGTTGGGCACCAAATACCGTGCCCCGTTGGAACTGTGATAATTATATCCCATTTGCCATGAACAAGCCAGGCTTTTTCGGAGACCACAACTGAAACCAGTCTAAGGATTTCCATGGCTTGAGGGTTCGGTTGTCATTCCATTTACCATTATCTGTACATTTTGCTATCCCATAACTTTTGACACACAAGTATATTTCTTACGTTAAAACCAGAATGTCAATTGTTCTTTTTTAACATGATAATGTTTTAAGGCTGGAGATCATTCTACAAAAAAGTGTTGCCGAAATAGTTTTGCATTGTTGGCGCCAATTTGAAGCACACGCCTGAACTGAAAAGCCACCTGACCATTGTTGTCTGAGGAATAATTTTTACTTAAATCTTTACTACAGAGATATTAAGAAAAATATTGAATGTGTGGTAACAGATAGCGACACTATTCTTCGCTGTCTTGCCTAGCTAATTCATGTAATGGCCTAACGTTTTGCTTCAGTGTTTTGAATGAAGACTAATGAATCCTAGAATATTGGAATAAACTTTTTTCCATTACAACAACGATATATAATTACTCAAAATTTAATTCATAATTTACTATTTTGAAACACTGAAGAATCAATTAAATTTCATTTAGGTCTTTTGATTCTTTTTGAAGTCTTCATTTATGCGCTTGCTGAATTTCTATGTGCTTTGAAGCGCTTAATTTATTTCTACAGATTCCTTTCTCTCTATAGTTAACAACAATTTTCCCACCATGGCCTGTAGATGTACATGGTCATCGAGCTTCGGCCATTTTCCATTGTTTCGAGAAGCTAAGGAAAACAGATCGCGCCAGGTGCCGCATAGATCGCATAACTTGCGATAGAGATTTTTCATTGAAAATGTAAGTAAAGTTTCTACTGCCGATAGGGCGGCGCTGCAGGCGCAGTTGGACTACAGTGCCATACCTTTCACTTTACCTACGTGATAAAGGGCAGAGGATGAGAATTTTTCACTGTTTTTTTTTTGCTAAACCCACATTTTACATGATGCTCTACAACTTTCTAAATAACACATGGGGTCTAACCCCTACTCCTACAAAATTAAAATTTTCAAAATTTACCCCTTCACCCCCAGGGACGCGAAATGTTTTTATTCTGAATTAGGGGACATTAAGACCAAATAATCAATAGTCATTTTCCCCCAATCTGTTACCCTTGAGTCGTTATTTGGACCTAAAGACGGGACACCAATTATGAAACAGCCTGTATATAAAGAAGGATGTTTGTGGGTTTGTTTTTTATACAAATCTACAGTTCTATTCCGATCTTGATGAAATTTTGCATACTTGACCTTCAAAGCATGAGGAAGGTCACTGTCTACCTCAGATTTCGTAAAAATAATAATTATCGATAAAAAAAAATAAATGGTTATGGTAAGGCATATTAATGAGAAATATCTCATGACCAACAATGTAAGGCAAAGGTCGTGCAACAATACTTATCAACAACTAGCAAAGGTACCCGGCGTTGCCCGGGATAATTACACTTGTAGGTAAACAGAACAATCTCAAAAAATTAAATTAAATTTTACAGTATCTTAAAAATAAACACATGAAAATGCTTAGAATTAATACAGTGAAAATTCCTAATTTAAATTCGAAAAAAAAAATTTTAAAGGATGGAACTCTCCAATAATTTCTTACTCACATAATCTTACTTCAGATGTACACTTGATGTTGTTGCAATTTCCACTCTTCTCTCGATGTGTTGGCCATTCATCACTTTGTGTAGTCTAGCGGTCGCCGATTCATCTATTTACTTGCTTACCATTTGCTCAATATAGCACGGAGCTAAAGGAGTGCTTCCTCTGTCGTCCTTGCACTCTTTCATAATAGTCTGCTAACTTTCCATTATCTCCAGTTACTAATCATTTTTAAAAATTTTCAAAAAATTGTTAAATACTAAGAACTCTCTTTTCAAAGAAAAAACCTGAATAACACGAATTCTATGCATTGTTACAAATTGAAACTTATCCTTATTGCATCATCATTTTATGTTCATTGTTATAATTCTTGGAAAGGATTGCTTTATCATTGCATCATCATCTTGTGCTCATTGTTATTGGTGAATTGCGCGTTGATACCATTGTTGATGAGAACACGACGGGCCTATTGTTGCACAAATTTTGCCTTGCATTATTGGTCATGAGATATATATTGTTGGTCCGTGCAGAGTGTTTGTGAATTGCGTGTTGACACCATTGTTGATAACTATTGTTGCACAAATTTGCCTTGCATTGTTGGTCATGAGATATTTCTCATTGATATGCCCTGTCATAACCATGAATATCGATTTTTTATCAATAATTATTATTTTTCCGAAACCTGAGGTAGACATGCCTTGAAGGTCAAGTATGCGAAATTTTATCAAGATCGAAATAAAACTGTAGATATTTATAAAAAAACAAACCCACAAACAAACCCACCCACAAACCCACAAACAAACAAAGAACTTTCTTTATATATATAGATAGACTAGCAGAGGACCCGGCGTTCACCGGGATAATTACGCTTGTAGGTAAACACACACACATAGACCAACAAAAAACACACACACTTTTCCCAATCGTCTGAACGCTTGTTAGGGAGCTGAAGGAAGACACGTGTACCTCCTTTGCCTCATCGAGAAAGACTGCCCTATCTATATCGTCTATTATATCCATTTCCTGTTCATTGTTAATAATTCTTGGAAACAAATGTTCTGTCATTGCATCATCATTTTATGTTCATTGTTATAATTCTTTGAATAATTTTGTGCTCATTGTTATTGGTGAATTGCGCATTGAGACCATTGTTGATGCGAAGACGACGGGCCTATTGCTGCACAAACTTTGCCTTTCATTGTTGGTCATGAGATATATATTGTTGGTCCGTGCATAGTGTTTGTGAATTGCGTGTTGATACCATTGTTGATACTTATTGTTGCAAAAACTTTGTCTTGCATTGTTGGTCATGAGATATTTCTCATTAATATGCCCTGTTATAACCATGGATATCGATTTTTTTTATCGATAATTATTATTTTTTCGAAATCTGAGGTAGACAGTGACCTTCCTCATGCTTAGAAGGTCATGTATGCGAAATTTTATCAAGATCGAAATAAAACTGTAGATTTGTATAAAAAACAAACCCACAAACAAACAAACATCCTTCTTTATATATATAGACTAGAAGAGGTACGCGGCGTTGCCCGGGATAATTACACTTGCACAAACTTTTCCTTTCATTGTTAGTCATGAGATATATATTGTTGGTTCATGCAGTGTGTTTGTGAATTGCGTGTTGATACCATTGTTGCAAAAACTTTGTCTTGCATTGTTGGTCATGAGATATTTCTCATTAAAATGCCTTGCCATAACCATGAATATCGATTTTTTATCGATATTTATTATTTTTCCGAAATCTGAGGTAGACAGTGACCTTCCTCATGCTTTGAAGGTCATGTATGCGAAATTTTATCAAGATCGGAATAAAACTGTAGATTTGTATAAAAAACGTACACACAGACCCACCCACAGACCCACAGACGCACAGACCCACAAACATCCTTCTTTATATATATAGAAGATAGACTAGCAGAGAACCCGGCGTTCCCCGGGATAATTACGCTTGTAGGTAAACAGAACAACCTCAAAAAACTAAATTAAACCTTCAAATTTGTTAAATAATAACTCAATTCACTACAATATAAAGTGAAGGGACTATCCATTCTAAGAAAAATCCGAAAGACAGGAAATTTACCTCTTCACTGAAAAAATCTATTCTAGGTTATATACCGGGACTTGATTTACCGAAAAAAAAATTTTTAAAGGCTCAGAATGGATGGACCTCTCCTAGGATGCCTTCTAGTATAAATAATTTTTTACTCACGTAATCTTATATTAGATGTACACTTGATGTTTCTGCAATTTCCTTTCTTCTTTCGATGTTTTGAAGCAAAAATTGGCCATTCGTCACTTTGTGTAGTCTAGCGGTCGCCGATTCTTCTATTTACTTGCTTACCATTTGCTCAATACAGCATGGTGCTTAAGGAGTGCTTCTTCTATCGTGTTTCACTCTTTGTCAATAGTCTGAATAGACATTCAAGAGGGAAAAAAAAGACTTTTTATCCTCTACTATAATCTGTCCAATGAAAGTTTAACTGGACACGCCCACTCCAACTTTCGTTGGACAGAGTATACTAGATAGATCCCGTCAAAATTTGACGGTAAACACCCATCTCCATCTCTGTATTGTTGTTTATTGTATCGTTGTTAATTATGTAATTGTTTTAATTTGATCATCAATGCTAGCAAAGTTGTTGATTATGACATTATTGTGGATTGTTTGATTTGTCAGCGTAAGCAATCTTGAATTGTAAATTACCGCTAATTAATAGTAGTTATGGACACAACTAACTGTGACAATTCTACAGACTAAGTTCTTTCAGTTTTCTCCAAAGAACTGTCGAACGAATCGCCCTTGGAACTTAAATAAATGGAAAAAAGTATAGATAATATGAAGTTTGTGGAGACTTACGAGCCAAATGTATTTCCTATTAAAACGTAATTTGTACACTATAACGGAGATTTTAATCGATTAAACGATATGTAAATTCATATTACTTTCTTAATTGAATAAACAAACTCTAAACAAATTGTGGAATTTGTTAAATAAATGACTTCTTTAGCGCGCCATGTGTTAAACCTTCATACCAATCTACATTGGAATTAAATCTTTCACAAGGAAACCCCCCCCCCCTCCTAATGTCCCCTCGTTTCAAATATTATGAATGGATGTGCCCACCTGCGTGCTTGTGCAAGTATGAGAACGGGGAGGAATTCCCGCCCCCATATCAACTATCAGTGATTGAGATCGAGATTATACAGCCGAGAGGGGAGAGAGTGAAATCACCCCTCAAAGATATTGGTAAACGTGTAGAGCAAAAATATCTCTATTGTCGTTTTTGCGCTTTGATTGTTGTTGGTTCATTCGTCTGAGCGTCGATCAACTTTTATTAGTTTTGTTGACATGCTATAAAATTGGGATCGTCGTTAAGTTCGTATTTCTTTCGTCCTATTTCGTTTCCCATCTATTTTTAACTGTTATTGGTGTGAAGGAATATAATGCATACCTTACAAACGCCGAGAAATCAATTACATTTTCTCCTGCTAGCAAAATTAGAATATTCTAACAATATTTAATAAAAATATTTTTAATTAATAAGAATTAGAAAATATAAGAAAAGTGAAAAATTCCTTTATCATTTTTAGAAAAAAATAGTTTTTTTATGTATTAGAGAATACTAGTTTTACGGATTTATTGCCCGTAAAAAAATAATTTTTTTTTCTACAAATTACGCACGATGATTAACTATTTACTATAAAACTTAAAAAATACTAGCCTATCATAATATTGTATATCTATGCCTATGTAGTTGTTAACGCTGCAGATAGCTATACCGTATTTGTGGTAATTACAAATTTGCGTCTCTTAAGCTTGTGAATGTAAGTACTTTAAGTGTTCAGTACAAAGTATTACTTAAAAATTCTGAAGTTCAAACAACAAATGCAAGTCCAGATTTTGCTGCTATGACTGTATAAAAAGTAAGACAAGGACTAAATGGTACTTAAAATAATGTGGCTTATACATTTAAACCTACATCATCAATATAGCCGTTAATTGACAGATAGAAAATCATCAACTATGAAAGTTGACACTCAGCACAATGAATCACAAACCGCGGCATGCCGCTTACGAACGCCTTGGCTACATTTCATGTAAACGGGAAAGTCCATCGCCATTACTGTGCGCATTTGGGGAGCAGAGACGTCACTATTGAGGATGTTCGGGAGTGATCACTGTCTTTTTCACTATATCATAAAATGAAGTCTTCGGTCCATGTTTTTCATGAAATTAATCACAATTGTGACATGCTGGAATAATTTCTAATCTCGCATTTAGATGAAGTCTCGTGGACAATTTGCAGGTACACCAGATCCAAGGTTGCGCAATCAGGAAAGTCCTGTCCTTTTGGTCGTATTGAAGCAAAGCGGATGACGTCAGCCAAAGGCAAGCGTTGCAGAAGGAATTAAAGAGATTGGACTGAACAATTGATGGAAAATTAAAAAAAAAATATGAGTTCAATTTTACATAACAATGATTCTGAAATTAATTGAATATTAATTAACTGCGAGAAATATAATTTCTCGAATATTACAATAAAATGATGAAATTGCTATATTGTTGGAATTTTAATTTTACAAGAAATAGATAGGTAAAGGCAAATACATCTTATAAACATTGTGAAACACTTAATCAAAATGAAGAGTTGAAGAGAATAAAGATAATGCATATCCACAATATACAGGGTATTTCTAAAGAGATGGATGAAAATTAACAGCATGATTCTACATCCCAAAAGTTTCTCTTCAAAAATATTGAAATCGTAAGTTTATAGCGGTTAAAACACCCCAAAATTTGTTAAAAATTCCACCAAATTTTTTCAAATGTTAAGAATAACGGTATGGTTCATTTTTATGTTGGTAGAAAGGGAGTTTGGAGTAACGAGGAAATTTTAACAGTAAAAAAAAGATTGTAAACAGCTGAGAAAATGAAATGATTAAAAACTTCATTTAATTACGGTATTTGGTTAGATTGCTAATGAAACAACTTTAATTATTACTTTACTCTGCTTTGAATTTGAAAAACAAGTCGTAGTATGTTGGGCATTTCAGATTTTATTTGAATAAAACAAATGCTAAACTTAATGCACGTATTGTAGCGCAACATAAAAAAAGTAACAAATCCACATCGAAATGCTCTTGCATTGTTTAAAGAAAATGTCCAAAATGAGATCCGTCATGCTGATTGCATAAAGCATGATTCACACTACGACGGATTCCGCGACGGCAGAAATGAGAAAACGGGAGCGCGCAAATCGGGCGGAAAACACGATAGAACAGCGTTGCCAGCGGAAGTGTTCCCGGACGTAAGTTTTTATACCCAGATTCTGAGGGGGGTTTTTTCGTCACGTGCTATCTCTAATACTTTGCTCAGGTATCGTCATCTGGGTTTTTATTTTCTCATTAGATGTCGCTGGGATAGGAAAAAAAAACATAGATCTGGATGGAAAACCGAGCATCGTTGCGATAGAACCGAGCTCTAGTTTTGCTGTTGTACGCGACGACAAGCAACAGCCACAGCCAATCACGGCGAACGTAGCATCTATGTCATCGCTACGTCATGTCCAATACCGAAAAGTTTCTTTCGCTTGAATGGCTGCTCTTGAATAGATGAACTGAGTGGCGATATGCCCATATGTTCGATTACAAACCCCCAAAAATGATGTTTCAGAATTAAATTATATATGTGAACAAAATAGATTAGACCGTATGATTTAGGATAAATCGGATGAAAGAATCTATGTCCTATTTCAATCTTCACCACACGACGGGGCTGCCGTTTTGTGGGAAATTTAACTTTTTGCGGGATGCCTTGCGGGAAACAGCGAAATGTGGGAAATTGTCAGATCCCTCAAATTTTTGTAAAGAAAAAATATAAAAGTATTCAAATATTTCTAATTTTTTCAATGAGAAATTTCTTTTCCGTGACTCAAGAAAACCTTTTGGAGGGATGGACTATGATAGAGTTGCTTTGTAGTTGAAAAAGATAGATGTGTAATGTGAGAGAAAGCCTTTCAACTTTTTCTGTAGAACGGGTTTAATCGATACCCATTCTGTTATCGATATACGTGCATCGATTGTTTCGATATCGATGTTTATGATGGTGGCGGGAAATCGGGACGCCTACTTGCGGGAAAAATTGACATCGCCTGGTGGCAGCACTGCCACACGAAATGAGCGAAAGCATTCATTTCGCAACGTCGTTTTCCGCGCTTGTGGGAAGGACCACGACGGTTTCGCGACGGAAAGTTTGCTTGCCTTCGATGCCGTTGAGGAATCCTAATCCGGCATAACTCGACTCGATGCAGAATGGATTTGCGGACGAAATGAAACGCGGACTCTTTCTTATCTTCATCAAAAGCTGCAATGATCTTTTGCCGCATCTTTCTTGCGTTTAGCATGGTTCTTGATAAACCAAATTTTTGATATAACCCAAAGAATAAAGTCAAGTGGAGTCAGTTCTAGTGATTTGGAAACGTCTCATTTAAGTGATTTCTCACACAAAGCGCAAAATGAGCAGACGCATCGTCATGTTTATTCCACATTTATCTTGTAAGTTGACATTTCTAGCAACAATGGCTGCTCTTCTAGAAAATGAAAATAGTCTGCGGTGCGTGGACGGTTTGGTAAGAAATGAGGTCAATTGATAGAATTACCAATAATGCTTGTCCAGATGCTAGAGCTCCAACGCTGTTGGTGGCTCACCTGCTGCACAACATGGGGGTTTTCATGAGCCCAGACATGCCAGTTATGGTAATTCATCACTCCATCTCTTCCAAAGGTGGCGTCACATCAGTCCACAGTAGACGACACAAAAATTGAATTGTCATTATTATACATATCCTGAAGCCAGTTCGCAGAAGCGTTATCGTGATGGATAACCAGTAGCTCGCAGGCTTGAACATGTTGTACGTATATGGTAAGGATGCTGTAGGTTTGCGTTAAGAATTCTCCAAATGGATGAAGGAGACAATCCCGTCGTTCGAGCTGTTAGTCTGTGCTCCCAGATGGGTTGCATGCTATCAAATTCAGCACTTCATCTTCTTCATCAACAGAAACAGTGAAACGTCCGCTTCCGTCCCTAGGAGACCGAAACTTTCCCTATTCTCAAATTGCGATGGACTGAGATGAAAGCACGTTGCTCAGAATGATTTCGTTTGGGAAAACTTTCTCGATAGCGAAACAAGTGCATGTGAGTTCCCGTTACATTCGTCATAAAGAAAATGCATATCTGTTTTGCTCCTTCCATTATTACCGTGTATAAGCTTATGTATGTACTGTACATTTCGACAGCTAAGTTGTTTTTGTCAGCATATGCTAATATATGTGGTATCTTTCTTCTCTTCAACTCTTCACTATAGGAAATAGATAATTATATCAAGAAGTCTTAATCAATCAGAATAAATGAAAATAAACAAAGTATGTTTTTATCGACAAGAGAATACTTGAACAATCCGATTTAAAAAACTATACTCGTATAAAAATTTAAAAGTGTCGCAAACAATAAATTCTATGTTTTAGTTGATGTTGTTTGGATATTTTTACTGCTAATTCATTTGACGAGATCAGCAATTGCGTTGAATTGACGAATTCAATAAAAGGCCGGGCTTGCATATACAAACGCATTAAATTCTTTTGAAAAGATGCAACTTATTTTCTTTTATCAAATCACTATTCTTAGATCTGAAATCAGGCAACACATGCTGTAATACAGAAAATATGCTAAGGCATACTGATGTTAGAAGTTTCAAGCATTCATAAATCTTTGAAAAATAGGTAATTCGCTGCTACTCCTACGCCTTTAAAAACGTGTCTAGAAGAAAACCCCATAGACAGGGACGTTGCGATACACTTTTCGATACGATATTCAGCATCACTATCAAACTTAGAGCCAAGTATCGATACCCCGATACTATCGAAAAGAGAGTATCGTATCATTCGATACTCTTATAAAGCAGGCACAATTGCAGGTATTTAAGTTACGGTTTATTAGCTTGGCTTATTAGAAATTTTGGCGTCGACAACTAAGGTCATTTTGCGCCTTTACACAAGTTAAATCTGTACGCAGCCCGGGACAAACACAAATATCCATGCCCACGGCAGGATTCGAACCCACGACCAGGTGGACGCGAGAACTAGAAAGCCTACGCCCTAGCCCTCTCGGCCACCTGGCCGGCTATTTAAGTTTCAATTCTGTACAGACCGTGTCGTTCTAGAGTTATATTTGTTTGAAGGCGTCCTGCAGTAGACGAAATTATCTCTAAACCCTATAGGAGTTGCAAATTGTGTGATTTATTAAGTTGTGGAATGATTTATTAGTTTCACAATGTCCGTCCGTCTGTCCCCTTCATATTTTCTCATTTTTTCACGTAGAAAGTTGAAATTTCGAACATAGCTACCATAGGCATGTCCTCCTTCTCTATTTAATTTGGTTTTGATTAGCCTATTGGGGTCGGAATTACGGAGGTGGGAGTTAGAGAGGACCAAAAGGTCTACATGGTATCGGAGTGAAATTCGGTAAACAGATTACTATGAACTTTGGGATAAATTGTCCCAGTAGGGCCGGAGTTGTGGGGGTGGCAGTCACTTGGTCTTTATAAATATGTCAACATAAATCGGCAATGGTGAGAAACGAAAGAAGATAGAACTCTTTTACATTTTTGAATAATACTATGTTCGAGAAAATCAATTTTCTGATTAAAAAATTTGGGATATTTAAAAGTGAAGGTAAAGAGGTAAAAATAAAGGGTGGCTCAGAATAATATATACAATTTTTAACAAGGCCGTATGCATTAAGTATTTTAATATCTGCATGTAACTATGGTGGAATACATTGTCAAAGGATCGAAGAAGAGAGTCATACTCTGTTTTCCATGGAGTTGTCCACCATGCGGCCCTCCATGGCGATGCAAGCATCCAGTCGCAACTTCACGTTGTCACAGGCCTTCTTGCATATGTCTAGGGGAATTCTGCGAAATTCCTCCGTTATTGCTTCCCGAAGCTCTGGAAAATTATGGATCCTATGGCGGTAGACCTTGTCCTTGAGATATCCCCATAACCAAAAATCGAGTGGGGTCATATCGGGTGATCTGGGGGGCCACTCAACTGGACCGCGTCTGCCGATCCACCGACCTGGAAATGTTTGATCCAACCAACTCCGCACAGTGAGAGCATAATGTGGTGGTGCCCCATCCTGCACCACATGGTGTCAAGATCATCGCGTTGCGTCAATAGGGGATACACAGTGTTCACCAGAAGGTCACGGTAGCTGTGTCCTGTGACTGTGTTCTCAAAGAAAAACGGGCCGAGCAGTCCATCGTAACTTACGCCGGCCAACACCATGACACAAGGGCTCTGGTTGTCTACCTCCAATTCAATGTGTGGATTGGTTATACGCCAATACACGCGGTTGTGGCGGTTCACATATCCTGAGACGTGAAATTTTGCCTCATCGCTCCATTCCACATGGCGTGCTAACTCAGGATCGTCCTCCAGCATTGCAAGCCAAGTTTCAGCAAACTCCAATCGCCTGTCGGGATCATCTTCGAGCAAATGATTTGTTAAGCGACGATGATATGGCCTCAGTTTCATATCCTTCAGGATTCTTTGAATACTCGTACGAGAAATGTCTAACCGAGCAGATAGCCGCCTTTGCGACTTGTCCTTTTCTTGAGAACTGGCCAACTCATTTTGCAGGCGCACTTTGTTGGCGTCAGTAACAACGGTCTTGGATCTACTGCGTTTACACTCTTCAACGCTGCCAGTTTCATCAAACTTCTTGTTTACGTTCTTGATCGTTATCAACGAAGGTCCGGGTGTCCCAAACTTAGCTGCCGTACGACGTTTCATTTCTGAGTAATTGTTGGTCTCTGAGTACAACCTCACACAATCTACCTTCTCTTCCAGACTCAATCGCTGCGCCGCCATCTTGATATGGACGATCCTCATGATTCGCGCCTTTTTCGCATCCTCTTGCTCGCATAACGCGCGCAATTTGAATTGCGTCAGTCGCGCGTGACGCGCACACGGCGCTTTCAAAGATTGTATATATTAATCTGGGCCACCCTGTACACCACCTCAGGGATTCCAAGACAATACATTTGCTATTTGCTAAAGTGAATGATCAAAATGATAGGCCTCCGTTAGATTACAAAATTTCGACCTCCAGATTTTCACTGATCTTCACGTTTTAGGGTCCCTAGATTACGAAAAATTGATTTCTGGAAAATGTCTGTCTTTGTATCAGTCTGTGTATGTGTGTCCACGATAGCGTCCAAACGGCTAAAGCTATCGAGACCAAACTTTAAACTTAAGATTATTATCTTCTCGGAAGGTCTGATTAGTTTTCCAGTGGAATCGGTGAACCGGAAGTATCAGTTTACTCCAGCACCAAAATATAAATTTTGAAATATCTCGTTAACCATTGCGTTTATGAAAATTTTGAAAGGATTGAAAAATGTTACAATTACAATTTTAAACAACTTTTGTTAAGAATGTTTTTCAAAATTCCAACCGGAAGTACCAGTTCTACTCCAGTCAAAATCCAGTACGACTGCCTCTCACGAATCTAGCAAATGACCATGGACAGACACCCATACAAGATTGTTAATCAAGGGAAACTCCGTTGCAATATTTGGAACGCGAGGGGAATCGCTCGCAAGCGCATCGAGTTTTACAATTTCCTTACAAATTGGTATGTCGATGTCGCGTTCGTGTGCGAGACGCACCTGAAATCTACTCAAGTCTTCACCTTACCTGGATATAGTGTTTATCGCAAGGATCGGCCACTGGGTAATAATTCCAGCCACGCTTTTGGTGAAGCAGCGATAATTGTAAAGGACGGCATTGGTCATCGTGAGTCTGTCACTCTAGACTTTGTGGGAATGGAAGCAGTCTCCGTAATTATAAACGATGTGGACGCAGGTGAAATCAAGTTTATCTGTTTATATAACCCACCTAAGCACAAGCTTGATCCGTGCGAACTTGACGAGCTGCTGTCTGGGCCCATTCCGGTTGTTATTGGGGGCGACTTGAATGCCAAGCACCACGCGTGGAAATCCAAATGCCCCAATCAAAACGGCAATATATTATATGGATACACGTTAAACGAGATTGACACCTTCGTTGCTGGTCCCCTTGATGACACATACTACTGCGACCACTCTCTTGTTAGCGACGTGCTGGATATTGCAGTTTTTAAAGGTTTCCTCAAGCCCTATAATATGTTCATAGTTGACGACTTATCCTCTGACCACCGTCCAGTGATGCTTATTTTTGAGGGTTTAAACATCGATATGAAGATTGTGCTCCGCTCTAAACAGGCCTGGATAGGTTTAGGGATATTCTTAGAGAAAATAGCATTCCTTACAAGGAGGTTATCGATAAGGAGGATATCAATAGTAATATTAATGCTATCACCCGTGTTGTCAACGATGCCACTACTTCCAGTACCTCTACTATCGTTCGTAAGCGTCCTGAACACCTCGACCTGCCTCCTTATATCAGGCGTCTTATTCTTGAAAGGAACTCTTACAGAAGATTATAACAGCGTAGGCGACTTCCCTTCTTCAAGACCAAGTACAACCGGCTTTCTCGCAAGGTGCAAGAGGAGATTAAAGCACTACGAAATCAAAGGTGGAACGATAAACTGAAGTCCTTGACTGTCCAGGACAACTCGCTCTGGGGAACTGTGAGAGCCTTAAAGGGTAACAGACCAGTCCAATTGCCGCCACTGCTTGCAGGCAATGGCAACGTTGTCACCAGCGACGGGGATAAGGCTCAATTGATCGCTGATTCCCTGAAAAGTCAATTTACCACGCCTGGTGAGACAAACTTGGACAGCCTCCAAAACACTCAGATAGTTAACGATGGGTGTATCGCTTACCAGTACATCCATCGTGTTCCCACCTCTGAGGAAGTCATTAGTGCCCAAGAAATCTCCGACGTCATCAAGCGACTTAAAACCAAGAAAGCAGCAGGTATTGATTCCATCACTAACAGTGCTCTCAAGAACTTGCCTTCTAATATTATATCGATCATTACCAAAGCCAAGAATGACTGCTGGAAACTTGGTTACTTCCTTGACCAGTGGAAAGAGTCCGTCATAGTTACCATACAAAAGCCTGGTCTAAACCGTGCTCTTGCTGTCAGCTACAGACCCATAAGCTTGCTACCTGTGCTGTCAAAAGTTTTCGAACGCATCATTCTGAAGAGGTTTGACGATTTCTGTGTAGCAAACAATCTCGTTCGTGATGAGCAATTTGGCTTTCGCCCAGGTCACTCCTGCCAACTTCAGATCTGGCGTCTTGTTGCAGATCTAAACACTCCTCTTAACTGTGCCAAGTATAGTGGTTTTGTCTTTTTGGATGTCGTAAAGCTTGTGATCAGGTTTGGCACAACGGCCTCATATATAAGATGATTACTTGTGGTTTTTCGGACGAACTCATTACCTTGATTAGTTCCTTTCAAACAGGACATTTCGTGTCAAGGTTGGCTGCTCCATGGCTAATCCTTGTGACGTCAATGCTGGTGTTCCCCAGGGTTCTGTCCTGGGCCCTGCACTGTTCAACTTTTTTATCCATGACTTCCCAACTTTTCCTAATTGCAAGCTATATCTATTCGCTGACGACGTGGCCACCATGACTACTGACTGAAATCCCGCTCACGTCATATCACGGTTACAAAAGGCCTTACATCTGTGGGAGAAATGGTTTGCAAAGTGGAGACTCGACTTAAACGTTGACAAGTGCAAGGCCATGTTCATTACGAAGAAACTTCGAAAACCCCCGAGCCCCCTCTTCCTTTCTGGTAAAGAGCTCGAGTGGGTAAAATTTATAAATACCTCTGTGTGGTGATAGATTCCAGGCTAAATTGGGGAGACCACGTCTCCTATGCGATAAATAGAGCCAAGAAGGCGAAGTTCAGTCTAGTTGCCCTTCTGGGACGAAACAGCGCCCTTGGAGTGGATACCAAACTTTTGCTTTACAAGATGGTTATACGAGTCATTCTTCTTTATGGTATGCCTGCCTGGGCTACAATATGCAAATCCAGATGGAAGGATCTCCAAACCATCCAAAACTTTACCCTGAGGACTATCGCCCAACTTGACAGGAGAGTCGCAACAAATATATCTATTGCTGAAGATTTCCATTTACCTCCAATTGGTAGCTATGTACGGAGTCGCTGAAGAAGTTGCTTCCGAAGATCAAGGATCATCCAAATCCTCTGGTTGCAGATATTCTGGAACACCCACTCACGTTTAGAAGTTTCCTCAGGCATGGCAGGCCTCGACACGTCCTGGACATCAATTTCGACGACATCCAAAAGGCCATCTTTCCCGAATACTGGATCTCATAGCTCCTCGTGCGCCTCGTCAATCAACAATCAACTCTATCGTCCTTATAGCAAAGAACCCCATCTTATCCTCTGGATGACTTAACTAGGTTTCATCTGGCTTCTTGCCTAATTCAGTGTACTTCCTGGATGAGTATGGCAGTAAAAGCGTTGCTTTCGGACCACTCGTATCGTTTTCCCTGCACTGTTTGATTGTCGATTGTCGAACCGCTTGATAATGACTCTGCTGACATTGATGGAGGTGACTGGCGGGCTGCACAGAGTAAGAGGAACAAAGGAGGTGTTAGGATCGACAATATTAAGTCCACTATTGATGTCAGCGCTAGTGCCTCTGTAGCCTTTCGAGCTAACAAATGTAAACACAGTTCTTCTCATATTAATGTTACCCGTGAAAAGGGAGCAATATACACTATATGATCAAAAATTTCCGGACACCCCTCACAGATCATCGATTGGCCCAATGTCACATGATAATGACTTGCACATCATTTAAATAGCTTCCCACACCTTCAGACACAACTCTGCTTGGACATTGGCAAGAATGGGTCGTTCGGCAGAGCTCAGTGAGTTTCAACGTGGAACCATCGTTGAATGTCACCTATGCGGCAAGTCCGTGCGTGACATTTCCAGCCTTCTTCAGATACCCAAGTCAACAGTAGGCGATGTCATTATGAAATGGAAGACCCGGGGATCAACAACAGTTCAACAACGAACCGGTAGACCCAAGAAACTAACGGACAGAGACCGTCGAGTGCTTCGTCGTGTCACCCGCAGCAACCGGAAGTCCTCGGCGGAAAAAATTGCCACAGAGTTTCGAAACGCCTCTGCAAATGATGCCAGTACCATGACAATTCGTCGGGAACTGCACACGATGGGATTCCATGGCCGTGCTGCTGCCCACAAGCCCCACATCAGCAGGGTCAACGCCAAGCGACGTCTGGAGTGGTGCAAAGCCCACAGAAACTGGACAATGGACCAATGGAAACGTGTAATGTGGACAGACGAATCTCGCTACACACTCTGGCAATCCGATGGACGAGTTTGGGTTTGGCGCATACCTGGAGAACGCTTCTTACCTGAGAGCCCACAGTCAAGTTTGGAGGAGGAGGAGTCATGGTGTGGGGCTCATTTTCATGGTACGGACTGGGCCAGCTCGTTCCTGTGCAAGGAATCATGAACTCCGACCATTATCTGAATGTTTTGGACAACTGTGCACTTCCAACGTTGTGGCAATTTTTCGGAAACGGGCCATTTCTCTACCAACACGACAATGCTCCGTGCCACAAAGCGAGGCGTGTACAGCAGTGGTTTGCGGACTCAGGGGTCGAAGAAATGGGTTGGCCGGCACAAAGTCCCGACCTCAATCCTATAGAGAGTCTGTGGGATGAATTGGAAAGACGCTTGCGGGCCAGATCACATCGGCCAACTTCTGTACCTGAACTGATTCTCGCTCTTCGGGAGGAATGGAGGAACATTCCGGAAAGTACCTACCAACATTTGGTGGAAAGTCTTCCCCGAAGGGTGGAAGCTGTGATTCGGGCAAAGGGATGTGCAACGCCCTATTGATTTCCATGAAATCGTGGCTAGAGCGCAAACGTGCATGTGTCCGGATATTTGTGATCATATAGTGTATATCCCACCAATCATCGTTCGTCACCATGGGAAACCAATAAAGGAGATTTTGGAGGAGATCAAAAAGCACGAAAGGACACCATAACGATCAGGTGTCACGACGAAGAGAGTCATAAAACTCTCGTGTCTGGAATGAAAAGCAACGATGTGCTTAAGATCCAGCATCACCAACTAAAATCCGAAAAAATGCTGAAATACGTTGTCCGAAATGTTGATACAACATATGATCTCGAAGACTTCTGCGAAGACCTCAGGAAGGCAAAGTATTTTCCTGAAAAAGCTATAAGGCTTATAAAAGCAAATGGTACAGTAGAGATGCCAGTGGTTTTGGTCTTACTTGAAAATAATGAACACAATAAGTCATTTTTGAGTTTGAAGCGTGTCGCTCCTCTTGCTGTTATTGTTGAGTTATTTAGAGGCAACGAAATGCCCTTACAATGCTATAACTGTCTACGTTTTGGTCACGTATCCCAAGGTTGCACCGAGTCGCCTCGATGTAATAAGAGCGCTGGCGACCATCAGTCGAGGGATTGTGCTAACATAAAAGGCAAAGACCCCCCAAAATGTATACGTTGTTCTGGTCAGCACACTTCTAGCTACACCAAGTGTCCCAAATATCCACAAGTCAAAAGGATCAAAAGCATCAAAGTGGTAGAGGGAAAATCCTATGCTTCGGTCGCATCCAGTTTTGCTGATACTCGGGACACACGTAGGGTCGACCACAATCAATTGCGTGATGTTTACAGGTTCCTGGGAAATTTGCTAAATCAATAAGGAAAGTGGAAAAGCAGTGCCACAGATTGCCTCTCACGATTCTAACAAATGATCATGGACAGACACCCATACAAGATCATTAATCAAGGGAAACTCCGTTGCAATATTTGGAATGCAAGAGGAATCGCTCGCAAGCGCATCGAATTCTACAATTTCCTTACAAACTGGAATGTCGACATCGCCTTCGTGTGCGAGACGCACCTGAAATCTACTCAAGTCTTCACTTCGCCTGGGTATCGTGTTTATCGCAAGGACCGGCCACTGGGTGATAATGCCAGCCACGCTTTTGGTGGAGCAGCGATCATTGTTAAGGACGGCATTGATCATCGTGAGTCTGTCACTCCAGACTTTATGGGAATGGAAGCAGTCTCCGTGGTTATAAACGATATGGACGCAGGCGAAATCAAGTTCATCTCCTTATATAACCCACCCAAGCACAAGCTTGATCCGTGCGAACTTGACGAGCTGCTGTCTGGGCCCAACCCAGTTGTTATTGCGGGCGACTTGAATGCCAAGCACCATGCGTGGAACTCCAAATGCCCCAATCAAAACGGCAATATCTTATATGGATATACCTTAAACGAGATTGACACCTTCGTTGCTGGTCCCCTTGATGACACATACTACTGCGACCACTCTCCTGTTAGCGACGTGCTGGATATTGCAATTCTTAATGGTTTCCTCAAGCCTTATAATATATTCACAGTCGACGACTTATCTCCTGACCACCGTCCAGTGATGCTTACGTTTGAGGGCTTAAACATCGATAAGAAGATTGTGCTCCGCTCTAAACAGGACTGGAAGCTCTTTAGAGATATTCTTAGAGATTATAGCATTTCATACAAGGAGGTTATTGACAAGGACGATATCAATAGTAATATTAATGCTATCACCCGTGTTGTCAACGATGCCACTACTTCCAGTACCTCTACTATCGATCGTAAGCGTTCTGAACATCTCGACCTGTTTCCTTATATCAGGTGTCTTATTCTCGAAAGGAATTCTTACAGAAGATTATGGCAGCGTAAGCGACTTCCCTACTTCAAGACCAAGTACAACCGGCTTTCCCGCAAGGTTCAGGAAGAGGTTAAAGCTCTACGAAATCAAAGGTGGAGCGAAAAACTGAAGTCCTTGTCTGTCCAGGACAACTTGCTCTGGGGAACTGTGAGGGCCTTAAAGGGTAATAGACCAATCCAATTGCCGCCACTGCTTGCAGGCAATGGCAACGTTGTCACCAGTGACGGGGATAAGGCTCAATTGATCGCTGATTCCCTGAAAAGTCAATTTACCACGCCTGGTGAGACAAACTTGGACAACCTCCAAAACACTCAGCTAGTTAACGATGTGTGTATCGCTTCCCAGTGCATTCATCGTGTTCCCACCCCTGAAGAAGTCATTAGTGCTCAAGAAATCTCCGACATCATTAAAATCAAGAAAGCAGCAGTTATTGATTCCATCACTAACAGTGCTCTCAAGAACTTGCCTTCTAATATTGTCTCGATCATTACCAAAGCCATGAATGACTACTGGAGACATGGTTACTTCCCCGACCAGTGGAAAGAGTCTGTTATCGTTACCATACCAAAGCGTGGTCTTAACCCTGCTCTCCCTGTCAGCTATAGGCCTATAAGCTTGTTACCAATGCTATCAAAAGTGTTTGAACGCGTCATTCTTAAGAGATTTAACGACTTCTGTGTGGCTAACAATCTTATTCTTGAAGGGCAATTCGGCTTTCGCACAGGTCACTCTTGCCAATTCCAGATCTGGAGGCTTATTGCAGATTTAAACACTCCTCTTAACTGTGCTAAATATGGTGGTCGTGTCTTTTTGGATGTCCAAAAAGCTTTTGATCATGTTTGGCATGAAGGCCTGATTTACAAAATGATTACTTGTGGTTTTCCGGACGATCTTATTGCCTTGATTAGATCCTTTCTGTCGAACAGGATATTTCCTGTCAGGGTTGGTTGCTCCATGTCTAACCCGTGTGACGTCAAAGCTGGTGTTCCCCAGGTTTCTGTCCTAGGCCCTATGCACTCTTCAACTTTTTCATCCATGACTTCCCAACATTTACAAAATGCAAGCTGTATCTGTTCGCTGACGACGCGTCCATCATGACCACTGACCGCGTTCCCGCTCACGTCATGTCACGGTTACAAAAGGCCTTACATCTGTGCGAGAAATTGTTTGCAAAGTGGAGACTCGACCTAAACGTTGACAAGTGCAAGGCGATGTTCAATACGAAGAAACTTCGGAAACCCCCGAGTCCTCTCTTCCTTTCTGGTAAAGAGCTCGAATGGGTAAAACATTATAAATACCTCGGAGTGGTAATAGATGCCATACTAAATTGGGGAGACCATGTCTCCTACGCTATCAACAAGGCAAAGAAGGCAAAATTCAGTCTGTTAGCTCTTCTGGGGCGAAACAGCGCGCTTGGATTGGACTGCAAACTATTGCTGTACAGGACGTTAATCCGAACCATCTTGCTTTATGGTATGCCTGCCTGGGCCACAACATGTAAATCCAGATGGAAGGACCTCCAAACCTTCCAAAACGTTACCTTGAGGACCATTGCCCAACTTGACAGGATAGTTGCAACAAATACTTCTATTGCCGACGATTTTGAGATACCTCCCATTGGTAGCTATGTACAGGAGTCACTGAAGAAGTTGCTTCCGAAGATTAAGGACCATCCCAATCCTCTGGTTGCAGATATTCTGGAGCATCCACTCACGTTTAGAAGTTTCTTCAGTCATCGCAGGCCTCGACACGTCCTGGACATTAATTTCGACGACATCCAAAAGGCCGTCTTTCCCGACTACTGGATCTCATAGTTCCTCGTGCCCCTCGTCAATCAACAATCCACTTATTAGTCCTTATAGGAAAGGACCCAATCTTATCCACTGGATGACTTAACTAGGTTTCATCTGGCTTCTTGCCTATTTCAGTGTACTTCCCCTGGTTACTTCCTGGATGAGTATGGCAGTGAAAGCGTTGCTTTCGGGCCGCTCGTTTCGTTTTCCCTGCACTGTTCGATTGTCCGACACAGAGTTCACCTCTGCTGCTGCTCGACACACTACTGGCACTGACGATTCTACCACTCGACGGACGACGACTTACCTATTGCCGTCTGCACGACTTTCAGTGCATCGGTGGAATCTCCAACAAGGTAGGACTTTTTTAAGTCTTTTAAAGTGAGTCGCTCTGAGTAGGTGCGTTCTTCTAAGGACGGCAAAACCCAGCACCACACGTGCTTCATGGCGACGTCAAGCGCTGCGTCAACGAAATCCGCTAGCATCACTATTAAATATGCTGACGGTAAGGTGTTACCTTGTGATGTAGCGTACAAAGATGCATGTAAGGATCCCAGATTTCTTGCTTTTGACATCATTATAAATGAACAGCTTGAGACATTACGTTCGGAATTGAACAAAAAATATCTAGAATTAGAAACAAGGTTGGAATCGCTGACTAATGATATTAGCAGTGTAAACACAAATATTGATAGTTTTAGAGAGGATGTAAAGCGTGCGAATTTGGAAACTACCAACGGCATTGCCAATCTTAGCAATGCTATCAAGGAATTTATGGGCTCTCCCATTACATCCGTTTCGCCCATGTTAGTGGATAACGCTATTCCTTCATAGGATTGTGAAAAAGGTCCTGTAGGTCTGGGCGCGTTTAGCGACAGTAGCTCCTCATCAAGAACAAGCACAAAGAGGAGGCTTGATAATGACTCTGCTGACATTGATGGAGATGACTGGCGGACTGCACAGAATAAGAGGAACAAAGGAGGTGTTAGGATCGACAATATTAAGTCCACTTTTGATGTCAGCGCTAGTGCCTCTAGTGATATGCATCGATCTGATCTTTGCATTATTCATTTTATTTGCTTTATTATAATTTGTGATGAAAATATATGATTTTTTTACTACAGCCAGCTGAAAAATCCTGAGGAACCCAATGTGACCCTCATGGCGAAAAGTTTGGAGACCCCTGTTTTAGACTTTTAAACTTGTTTAGTAGAATAAACACTAAGGTACTCTATATATTCTAGTTTATGTATTACTCAAGAGAGATAAGACTGTTAAACTGTTAAGCAGTTTTATTTATAGATACATATTGTGTTTTGGGTGTATTTTAAATCCACTATACCAGCGTTTCTGTAGGTCCCGATCCAATATTGGATGGCGCATACATTTTTTAGGGGTCGCTAAATGATAGAACAATTATATAAACATATAAATAATCCAAATCAGATCCAATTTGAAAACTACACTGTCCCAGTAGTGGTACAAACACATTTGTTGGGTTGCAAGGTTAAATCGTTGAGAAACACTGCAGTATACGATCGACTTTCTTAAAATTGAGATATGTTTTATCATATATTGCCATTAAAGGGCAGTTGGGTTAATTTTGTAAAATACAATCGAATTGTTCTATGTGTTATGGGTATATACAGTCCGTCCCAAAAGTTTATAGACATCAATATTTTGCTGATTACGTCACTATGAAGTCAATGATGTCATGGAAAGGTTTTGGGTTTTGAATGAAAGCATGTGCAATTCATAATACGAAAACATGAAAAAAACTTTATTTTTCAAAAAAGCACTGAAAATGTTTATGATAAACCATTGAAAATGCTGTGTCCCAAAAGTTTATAGAACAACATAATTTTATGCAATATGTAAATATTTAGTCAAGATGCAAGGTTTGGGGTGTATAAATATGCAGTGAAATGGCTCAAGAGCGACATTTTACTCATCAACGAAATGCCTAAAGCTTTCCAGCTAACAGCTGATGAGGTTGCCAGAATATTCAGCTTATAATCGCAGGGTGAATCTGTTAATGACATTTCCAATGAGCTAAACCGTTCTAAAAGTATTATTTACCGAGTTCTAGCTCGTAGAGAGCCACACTAACCAAAACATCGTTCAGGAAGACTACGTGTGACAAGCTCTCGTGATGATAGACGGATACTGAGAATGGCTTCCTCCCAGAAAATGTCCATACGTAACATCACTCTTAGTTCACATTTGCATATATCAAAGAATACAGTTCACAGACGTATTAAAGAAGCTGGTTACCTTATTCACAAAAAAATGAGACGTAAACCGCCACTCACAAAGCTTCACCAAAAGAAGAGGTCGCAATGGGCAGCACAAGTCATATGGTGATAAATGGCTGAGTGTGCTGTTCAGTGATGAAAAGAAATGGAATCTGGATGGTCCTGATGGATATGCAAGCTACTGACATGATTTAAGGAAAGACCCCGAACATTTTTTAGCAGATAACAAGGTGGTGGATCGGTGATGATATGGGCGGCCTTTTCATATAATGGTCAACCATCCTTAGCATTTTAGATGGACAATAAAACTCAGAAAAGTATATAGAGACACTACAAAGTCATTTGATTCCGTTCGGTGAAATTTTGGGAGGAAAGAATTGAATTTTTCAGCACGATAACGCATCCATTCATACATCCAATGCTACAAAAGACTATCTAAACAGAAAAAATGTATCTGTTCTTGACTGGCCACCGATGAGTCCTGACCTGGATCCCATTGAGAACGTGTGGGGCATTTTATCTCGGGAAGTTTATGCCAATGGACGTCAATATTCGTCTATCAATGAACTCAAGACATCAATCGAGTATGCTTGGTACAATTTAGATCCTAAAACGTTACAAACTTTGGAAAATCGTGTAAATGATGTCATACATAACAACGGAAAATCGATATGCTTTTGAGAACCAAGTTTTTTCTTGTAAATTTGAGATTCCCATGCATTCTATATATTTTTGGGACAGTGTTCTTTTCATTTATTTGCTATAACAATACGCTAATGTAAGTTTATTGTCATTTCTGTTTTCGTTAAATACAAGCTGTATCTGTTTAATCACCCAAATGGGTGGATTTACGTATTTCGCGTACATACGTGGCTGGAATGACGTGTTTTGGGCACATACGTGGCTGGTTTGATTGTTTCGGGGACATATGGGGATGGATTGACGTGTTTCGTGCATATATATGGCCGAAATGACGTGTTTCGGAAGCAGGTCATAGCAAGCCGTTTCAACATAATAAACCTATTTAAACTCAGTCGTATTTCTTTTTGTTCCTTTGATACATACATTGTATTGACGGACTGTATAACAGTTAATTAGTTATCGAGTTGTTTTAAAGAAAAAGAATATTACAATTCTTTGTTATTGCTTTAACCTCATTAATTTTATCTGAAACTTGAATTTAGTCATAACATTCGCTTAAGAGCATTGTTGGCTTACAAGAAATAATTCAAATTGCAAAACAATACGTCCAGAAGAACGTTGTACAGGGTGGCTCCCATGCCCCTCCTGGAGAAGAATGGTTCCGACTAGATTTGCATGAAATCTTCAGTATGGCATCTGCATTATTGGTGACCAACAACTCAGGGAGCTTGACAGAGGCTGGATTGTGGGACTTCGAGAGGCTGGATGGTCTCATCAGCCTATCGCGGCGCAGATCGGTAGTAATCTTTCTCTGGCGGCACGATGTTTCAGCAGTGGTTTACGGAAGGAACGTACTGACGTAGACATGGTTCTGGACGCCCACGCAAAGACCGTCGAATCGTATGAGAAACTTTGAGCAACCGTACGGCATCCACAGCAGAGATAAGGGCTATAGTGGCATCATGTTTGACAAGAAGGATCATTGGTAATCGTTTGCTAGCTGCAGGACTGTGGTCACGGATCCCTCTAGCTATACTCTATCCAACGAAAGAAAAACTGGGCGTGTCTAATTAAATTTCTGATTTCAATTGTTAGACATTGTTGCTAAGTGAAATTAACAATCGATAACAATTGAAATTGGAAATTTAACTGGACACGCCCAGTTTTTCTTTCGCTGGACAGAGTATAGACTCCCACTTCTGCAGGAACACCGTGCTGCGCGGTTGCTGCAGTGCCGCAAAAGAGCCGAATGGAGGTCTGTGGTCTTTAGTGATGAGAGTAGATTCTGCCTGTACGCCAGTGATGGACGTGTACGTGTGCGGCGAAGAGCAACAAGGCGCCATCTTCCATAGTGCATCCGTCTACGGCACACAGGTCCAACCCCAGGCGAAATGGTGTGGTGTGCATTCAGTTACAACACGCGATCATGGATGGAATAGTGAACAATATTCTGTACATCCAGCAGATTGTGGAACCTGTTCTTCTGCTCTTCTTGCAACAGGAGGAAACATGTTTTTCCAACAGGATAACCCCCGTCCACACTCTGTCCGTATTAGATTGCAGGCCTTACAGCATCTGGCACTACTTCCCTGGCCAGCAGGATCTCCCGACTTGTATAATTGGGCAAGTGTGGAACGTAACGTTCATCTTAAGCTGCACACCAGCTGCAACCATTCCACAATTGCGCCAGCGTGTTCAAGAAGCTTGGAACAACCTACCCCAAGATGACATCCATCATCTTTATGACCAGCATGCAACAGTCGAGGTCTGCATTCAAGCTCGCGGCGTTTATAATAATAATAATAATAATAATAATAATAATAATAGTAAGCATTCCAAAGGAATAGTCGCACAAAGAAGTCTGAATTCCAGACATCGGAAATCACTCGTCAGAATATCACGGAAGGGAGTAAAACCACATTTATGGTCAGTTACTTTGATTTAGCTGATAAAGTTCTTTAATTCTTCCGTTAAAGTGGTTGCAGCTGACTTTGCACTTTGGAGCTTCGCTTTCTACAGTAATGCTTCGCACACTAAGCGGAAGCGTATTCCATTCCTTTATTGCGTTATAAGGAAAGTGTCTCGATAGGAAGATAGTTGTCATCTCGGGGTTCTCTATCTTGTATTTCCTCGTATTACGGTATTTCTCGTCTTTTTGTAACCAGTCCTGTATGAACGATGCCGGGTGTTGAGAATTTCGGAGAGCTCCGGATAGTTCTAATAAAATGCAAGTTATACGGATTGTCTCGAACGTTGGGAGTCCATGAACATTACTGTCATGAATAAAATTGTATTAGCGAGAGATATTACGCAGTGGAAAAAGAACATTCATGAGCATAAGGCGTTTAATATGAAACATACATATTTATTGTAAATAACATCAAAAACAAAAAAAAACGAGAATAGAAAAACAAAATCTTAAGCCTAAATTAAAACTCCAGAACTAGTAAGCTAATATCTTCAAAAACTTACTACAAATACAATTAGTTTTCAAGCCTCTTAGGCTCGGGGAATTCTAACACATTAGGCGTAACACAAAGATTTTACCTGACGTAAATTGTAACACGTTTCATTTTACAAAAAGAGAGGTTTTGATTCTTATAGAGAATAAGCACAAATAAAGCAATAACCATCACACATACAATAAACCTCTAAAAAGGACTGAACACAACGTGATAATGCTTAATCTTAAAAATTATGAGTCAAACGCACAATTGGCAAAAGATAGGATAAACTATTATCATTGATGTCGCCTTGCGACAGTGAGCAAATGCAGCAAATAAACCAATAAGAATTAAGTAACAATTATTACACAAGACGTAGCTGCTATAATAAAATTTTAGTTCCAAGTTCATAACTAATTACAGTCACAGTCCAAATAGAAAATAAATAAAACAATTAATGTCACAGTTCGGTAGAACACACAAAAAGTAGAGACACGTTCGGTATAATTAAATTCTCAAAGTCAAAATTCAGGAAGTGTATTTAGATAGACACACAGTTCCGAAAACAGTCCGGGTTGGCGAAAGGCAAACACTAATTAAAAAGACAAATAAAAATGTCACAAATTATCACATTAATTTTACTAAATCAATTGCAACATCCCTTCGCACTGAACCCGTTGCCAAAGACGGTTGACGAGAACCGGGATAAGGAATAGTCAATTTCAAAGACACAGCCTAGAAAACCTTACTGTTTTCTAAGCACGAGCACGAAGCCCATATCGTCCCAGAAGAACGCAGATAAACCGCACGGCCATAAACCTTGCACTACGGCGTAGTAGCGGAGTTCGTAGTAGCGAAGCTCCGGGAAAATGGCACAAAACTGCTGAGCGTACGAGCTCACATAAAGACTCGCACTTACCATGAATATGATGCCTGTCGATATGGTCCGTCGTGGAAGCCTAGCAATACGGGTGGTTCCGGCTGGCTCCAGAAGCTCGGCACTACGGCTACCAGGTTCCCTCGCCGACGACTTCGGTATAGCGGAGGTCGCTTCAGCCGCCGCGTCTGACGACGCACGTTGCTCGTCGTCCCTGTCTCTCGTCGTCGTGGCCGCCGTTGCTCGAGCGCGTCCCCGCTCAAGGCTCCCGGACGATAATTTCCTTTCAATCTTTGAAATGGTGTTTACTGCTCTCCATGGGTCCTTCGCTCGTGTGCTCCTTGTAGCGTGTCTCTTCAGAAATTCCTCTTGTCGATCTCCTCCGTCATGTCTTTTAAAATCGCCTCTCGAGCTCCTATTCGTCCTCTCCCGATGACGATGCTCTTGACGAACGTCACGACGGGTTTTACGTCGCTCCTTCCTCCTCTCAGACGAATAGAAAACCCGAGAGGGAAAACGCTTGATTCCGTCACCGGAATTCACATTGATGACGGAATTCCGTGACAATTACACACTGCAGTTATTGATTCATATTTTGTTGCCCTGAAGGCTGTTCTTATGAGAGAATTATAAGCCACTTTCATTCGTTGGAGGTTTTGTATTGAGGTACTTGCCCAGAAGACGATGGTGTATTGCATGAAAGGAATTATTTTCATTTCAATCACAATCTTAAGCTCTTTGAAGGATAAGATTGATCTCAGTTTTTTCATTAAATAAGTTCTACTTTTCAAACCTGATAATATTTTTTCACATTGGCAATTAAACTGTAGTGTATTATCAAATGTGAAACCTAGAAAAGTTAACGAATCCATCATTGCTTTCTTCCGTGATATTGTCAGACTTTTCGTTTTCTGCATGTTCAATTTCATACCACAGGAAGTATACCATTTTTCCATTAACTCAAGATCATGTTGTGTGTTAGTTATGATAACTTTTTCTTCACTTTCATTATAAGATGAATACAATATATTATCATCTACATAGCTGTCTACGTTTAGTCTGAACTCGAGATGATACAATGATGAAGTGGCGACTGCAAATAGTAGTGGGCCCATACCTGATCCTTGTATCACGCCGCGTATGGATTCGTGATATGTTGGAGGTTCTCCATGTATAATGTTCTTCCTCGACGTGAGGTAATCATTATACGACCAACAAATGTATTCTATCAGGGCATGAGAGTCACCCTGTACAACGCTCTTCTGGACATATTGTCTTGCAATTTGAATCATTTCTTGTATGCCACCAATGCTACTTGTGTGCAAAATGCAAATAAATCGACCCATTCTAGCAGTGTATACCAAAAAATTTTGTATTTTAGAAATTCTATTTTCAGATTCTTAAAGACCATCAAAAAGTAGAATAGGAATGTCTTTAAGACCCACCCTCCATCTCTTTGTCTTCATCGATAAATTTGAATTCAAAACTTTAAAAGTTCAGCACTTTCAGTGCCTTTATCTCCTAAGCGATTAGTTCAATTGAAAAAACATCTTGCATAAAACATTTCTCAAATGTTTTGTACCATTAAAAATAGGGGTTCCTATTTAAGATTTCAAAGTTACCCCCTACTCCACCCTGAGGGGATGTTGGGGCGATCGACAGCTTTGAATTGGATAGCTTTTTGAAAAAAATTAAACATGTATTTTTTTGTTTTTTCGATCTGATATATATACTCACTCACCAAAAGTCATAGCACACCTGCCTAATAACGTGTTGGGCCCACTCTGGCCCGGATACGGCAGCGACCCGTCGTGGAAGAGACTCTACCAATCCCCAGAACACATCCACAGGCACTGCAAGTCATGCCGCCTCCACTGAGCTCCATAACGATGCCGCATTTACCAGTTGTGTTGGTGACGACCTCACAGATCGTTCGATGACGTCCCACAAATGTTCAATGGGTTTGCAATCTGGGGAACGTGGAGGCCAAGTCATTGTCGTGAAATCGGTAACATGATCCTCCAACCACTATCGTGTCACAAGGACTGAGTGTGGAGGCGCATTATCTTGCTGGAAGGTGCCGTCGCCTGCGGGGTAAAAACGGTTCATGAAGGGGTGTACGTTGTCCCCAAGCAGATCGACATAGGAAGTAGCACGCAGAGTGGATGTCAGATACACCAATGGATCCATTGCATGCCACGAGAAAAACCCTAGACCTGTATTGAGCCTCTACCTGCCTGAGTGGTCCCCACCTGACAAGCGGGGTCCATGGCTTCGTGTGGCCTGCGCCAGACATGGACACGGCCATCGGCCCGATACAGCTGAAACCGTGACTCGTCGGACCAGGAAACCCTTCGCCAGTCCTCAGTTGTCCAATATCGATGTTGGTTGGCTCAGTCTAGGCGTTGCCGACGATGTGCAGCTGTCAAGAGTGGCACTCGTCGTGGCCTCCTGCTCCCAAAGCCTGCAGCTGCTAAGGTTCGCCGAATTGTCGTCACGGACACATTAGTGAGATGTCGTTGGTTGTACCGCATGGTAATTTGGCCCGCTGTCGCCCTTCGGTCAGCAGTTGCAAGCCGGGTGACCCGGCGAACATCTCCGGCATCAATGAGACGTGGGTGGCCCGTCGTCCGCTGTTCGGCATGGGTTATATCCCCTCGTTGGGTGTACTCTCGATACACCCTTGCAACGCTTGTGCGGGAAAATTGCAGGGTGTTGGCTACATCTGATATTGAGGCACCCGCCAACAATTATGTTTCGTTCAAATGCGGATAGCTGTCGACGTGCTGCCATTTCTGCAGCTAGTTTTGCTTTTAATTCTTGTGTGATATCAAGGAGTCGTGTGCACCTGCAGCGGGATGTGTCTCATTACGGACAGGGAACCTGATTGGAGGGGTGTGCCATGACTTGGTGAGTGAGTGTATTTCTCCAGATATTTCACTGTACACAGTTTAGGGGTACACCCGTTCCCGTGCCCCCCAATGGGTGTTGCAATAGGACGTGAAACATAAATATACTACAAGGAATGAGCACGCGAAATTTCATCTTTCCGCCTATAGGGAAAATGGGAAACTTGGTGATGAACCACTTGAGGGCTTTGCCTCTTAGATCCATCTATTGCTTCCTGTGTGTTGATTACCCAGGTACCCAGCTTTAATAGTTTGCTACCAGTAATAGATGGTAGAAGCTGCACACAAAATGTTTTCATCACGTCACGTTTTTGATGTACACGTCCATAAAATTTTCGACCTACCTTCAGTAGGTTTTGAGAAAAGGACCTTCGGTCTTTAAATTACGAATGCCGTGCATGTACTATTATTGTGCTCATTGCATAACCGAGCCCCGTTACATAATAAAAATGTTATGTTTGTTCAAAATCTAGCCACGCACATGTACAGTGTGATCTTTGGGTTTGTAAGCCGCGTGTCGACGTTGTACGATGTTAGAGTTACCTTTGTATTACGATTTACGTACCGATACGTTTCCGCTTTCTGGACGAGTGTCATACTAGTAATACTTACACTACTGTTTATAAAAATCGCAACACCCTGATGGAATAGCCCAATCTGCATTAAATTTGGAGCATTTGCATATCCTGGGTCAGAAAAGAAACCATTAGATTTTCAGGTCAATACAATGAGTTTTATTGTCACATTAGTATCGGGTGAAACCACCGTGGGATGCAATTACAGCCTCTAAACGTCGTGGCATTGAGTCAAACAAGCTCTGAAGAAGGGCCTGGGGAATTTCCTGCCATGCTCTGTCTACACGGGTATACAGTTCATCCACAGTTGCTGCTGCAGGAGTCTGACGAGCCAATCGATGAGCAACCCTGTCCCACACATGTTCGATTGGGTACATGTCTGGTGAACGAGCAGACCAGGGAAACAAGGGCGTCTAATGTGCTTGGAAAAAGGCGAGGACATTTCTGGCCACATGCGGTCGGGCATTGTCCTGTTGGAATACAGCGCCTGGAAGGTTCTGCAGGAAGGGGATGACCTCGGGTTGCACAACTTCCCTGATGTACCGGTCACTGTTCAGATTGCCATGGATTCTGATCAGACGGGAACGGCCATGGTAACTGATTGCACCCCACACCATCACCCCTGGCGTTTGTCCTGAATGACGCTGCAGAATGCATTCTGGAAGGTCGCGCTCGCCACGATGTCTTCTGACTCGTATCCTGCCGTCATGGTGCTGCAAGTTAAACCTTGACTCATCCGAAAACACAACTTGTTGCCATTCAGCTTGCCACTGTTGGTGTTGATGGGCCCATTGCAACCTGAGGCGCCGGTGGTTTTGAGTCAAAGGAATCCGCAACAATGGTACTCGTGCCATCAATCCTCTGGAAATCAAACGGCGTCGTACAGTGCTAGCAGACATTGTCCTGCCTACTATAGCACCCCACTGTTGTGCTAACACTGTGGAAGTGGCTGTACGATCTGCTACACACATGCGATAGAGGTGTCTGTCATCTCGCGGTGTCGTCGTGCTGGGTCTTCCTGAGCCTGGTCTTCGGTGTGCCCTGTTCTCTTCGCTCCACTGCCTACATGCACGCATAATTGTCGTTGCATTACGTCCTACACGAGCAGCAATGTCACGATACGACCATCCCGCTTCACGCAGACCAATTATGCGTCCTCTTTCAAAGTCTGTCAGCTGTTGATATGGTACCCTTCGTCGTCGTCGAGGCATGGTGTTCTTTCAAGCAATTACTCTGAAAATCTAATCATTTATACTCTGACCCATTGTATGCAAATATTGCAAATTGCATATGGATTAGACCATTCCATCAGGGTGTTGCGATTTTTATAAACAGTAGTGTATATCTTTTTGTTTTTATTAAGACCAACAAGTACATATGTTTACACAATGTGCGTCTGCCGTCCGTCTGTCTGTTGGTGCCCTAGCGGTCGAGCGCTTCAGAATTTTCGACTTCCGTTTTCGCCATTCGACAAACTAGGTAAAACGAAAGACTGAGTTCGTTGTCGGAAAAAATCGGTGAACTACTTCTGGTTCAAAAGGTCATAATTAACAGAGGGGACCACGTTTTCTACTATACAATTCCATGTGTAAACCGCCTGTGCACTGATCAGAGCTGTTCTCTCCTTGGCATTCCATAACTTGTGAATTAAGTGAAGACAAGTGATGGTCTTCCTTCACGGTCAAAATCAGTCAAAACTGGTTCAATGGTACGTGGTTTAGTAGTTCCATTATGGTCCATTAAAAACTTTCAATGTTCAGATTTGCCATGTACTATATCAAACAGCTTGGAATTAATGTCATGGTTGATTACAATGTAAAATTAATAATAGTCGAAATTGGTTCAAATTTACCTGTTTAGTGGAACCATGATGGTGTATTGGAACTTTCAATGCTAGGTTATGGCGTGTAATGTATCAAACAGCTTGGAATGACGTCTAATGAATGAATATAACGTAAAATTCATAATAGTCGAAATTGGTGGTTTAGTGAAATCATGATGGTCTATTGAAACTTTCAATGCTAGGCTATGGCATATAATAGATCAAACAATTTGGAATGAGGTGTCATGAATGAATACAACGAGAAATTAATGATAGCCGAAATTGGTTCAATGGTAAGTATTTTAATTTTACCATTATGATACCATTGGGTACTTTCAATGCTAAGATATCGCATGTAGTTACTTATGCCTTACATTATCAGTAAAAAAGTTAATTTCTGTTAGCCATATTGTTATCAATAGATTGTAGCTAATAGCTCGCTTCAACAGTACACTGAACGACCAATTTATTAGAGACACCTCCTACGGAAAATGGATCGGCTTCCCAGTGACACCCAAACAATGGAACAGGCCGAAGCGGTGTATAAAAGGGATGCATTGGATCACAAGTTGCAGTCAGCAGCAGAAATGGACTGAATATGGGTAAATCCAAGGATTTGCCCGACTTTGAACGAGGCATGATCGTTTGGAGCTCGACGGGCGCAATTGAGCATTTCGCAAACCGCGAATCTCCTCGGGTTTTCCCGTGCAACAGTGTCAAGGGTATTCCGCGAATAGAAGTTATTCCAAAAAACAACCTTCATCAAACACAATTCCGGACGAAACAGGGCCGTGGATGAACGAGGCCAACGGCGACTGGTACGTATCATCCACAGCAACAGGACGGGAACAGTCCAACAAATTGCAGCGCAGTTCAATGAGGGAGCATCCCAACCCCTATTCGGAGCACACGGTGCAGCGCACCTAGCACCGAGCTGGGTTTAACAACAGGCGGCCAGTACGGGTACCGTCGCTGTCACCGCAAAATAGGCAACCGCTTCTGCTGTGGGCTCACAGGCATCGCCACTAGATACTGGATGAGTGGAAGAAAGTCGCCTGGTCCGACGAATCGCGGTTCTTACTTCATCATGCGGACGGCAGACTGCGCATCTGGCGCAGACAGCACGAGGCCATGGACCCATCCTGTCAGCAGACAACCATACAGGCAGGTGGAGGAGGAGTGCTGATCTGGGGTGTCTTCTGTTGGGACACACTGGTTCCTCTGATATCCGTAGACACATCCCTGAATGCGACACTCTACCTGAACATTGTTGCCGATCAGGTGCACCCGTTCATGATGATTCTGTTCCCTGGTGGTGACGGACAGTTTTAGCAGGACAATGCTCCCTTTCTCCGTGCTCGAATGGTCTTGGACTGGTTCGAGGAACATGACGCGGACTTCCACCTGCTTCAGTGGCCAGCTCGGTCGCCCGATCTCAACCCGATCGAGCATTTATGGGATGAAGTGCAGAGAACCATCCGACGCCTTCCTACACTAATGTCCAACCTGTACAAATTACGGGACGCTGCGATGTCAGCCTGGGCTGCTATTCTTCCGTAACGGTTTCAACACCTTGTTGAATCCATTCCAGCACGTATTCAAGCAGTTCTCGCCGCTAAAGGAGGCGCAACACGCTAATAGCGGGGTGTCTCTTATAAACTGGTCGTTCTGGGTACATATTTACGTTGAAACTGTTTAGCAGTTGATTAATATGAAATATTGGATCCTTGCACAGAACGCTTCAACAATTGACGCTCATTTCATTATACAGGAATGCTTACAAAGTAAAGTGCTGTCACATGTTCAAATGTATATAGAATTACTACTCTCTCCATTTAACTTTTCAGGTACATGTACTTATATTCATTTTGAACTTCACATTTCTTTTAGAAGTACGCCTTGCCGTAACAAGCAGTGGTTTCCTTAATAACCTCATCTATATGTTCTTCTAGGATGAAATGTGCTTCGTCTGACCATAGAATGTTCCACGGCCACATTGAGAAACAATCATCCTCGCCAGAAAGCGATAAGCAAAGTCAGCGCGTCGGGAGGGAGCTTGAGCTTTTAGCTGTTGTGCCAGATGAATCTTGTATGGGTATCAATGCAGAATGGACCGCAAGACCTTTCGCACTGTAGACTTTGGGATGGACAATTCGCGTACTGTTGCTCGAGCACTTGTTGCAGAATGTTGAGAAGAGGAAGCTCTGTCCACTACTGCAACAGCCACGTCCTCAACAACTGCGTCTGCTATCTTGCGCTGTCCTCTTCCTGGTGCGACCAGCCAAATCGCCAGTCGAGTCAAATTTTTTTATCATTTTTCGCAACCCAGTATCTGACATGGTCCCTTTTCGCAGTCCTTTTAGACGACGATATGTTCGCAGTGCAGGTGGACTGCTGCTATCATTCTGGTAAAACAACTTTACCAACAGCGCGCGTTCTTTCTTGTTTAAAACCATGATCTTTCGTGAAAGCTTATCTTTAAAATAATGTAATGAATGGATCAATCCATTCTGGGTATGTTGACTTTCTAATTTGAATAAACTTTCTGCTAATAAGGTCGATATTGAGAACGAACATATGTTGTAATCAAACAAAAACCTTGCCTGCTTGTTTAAAACACGAAAATTAGTTTTAAAATCGCCATTTGAAATTCCACAGTGCCACATTTTCACCTGATTGTGAAAATTGGCACTAACTTCTTTCTTTCCGGAATTCTCTCCTCTATGGTCTGAATAGCGTACATTTCAATTTGCATCACAATCGGTTCATTAGATTGGGCTCTAGAGGGCTGAGTAGGCGAACTTATTTTATAACCACTGTGTATATTGAAATCTTTTACTACAGAGATATTTGAAATTGTGGTAACAGATAGCGGCACTATACTTAGCAAACTCTTGTAATGGCTGAAGGATTTGGTTTCAATGTTTTGAATGAAGTCTAATGAATCTTAGTGTATTGGAATAAACTCTTTTCCATTACAATAACGATATATAATTACTCTCAATTTAATTCATAATTTATTATTTTGAAACATTGAAGAATCAATTAAATGTTCATTTACATCTTTTGATGCTTTCTGAAGTCTTCATCTTATTTATAATTTATGCGCTTATTAAATTTCTATGTGCTTTGAAGTGCTTAATTTATTTCTACAGATTCTTCCCTCTCTATATGTTAATAATAATGTTCCCATCCAAAAATAGCGTTATGGGTGAAGCTCATACAAAGTACACTCGTTTTGTGATTTTTGGATACTGCGAATGTTTGCACGTGCCGCGTTTGTACACATTCGATTGTGAGCACAGACACGCACCTTAAGCATAGACGCTGTTTGCCCGACGTTTCGATAGACTCCATACCCGTGCTTATATTTCATACTTCAGTTACTATAAGCCCTTATTCAGTATTACCGATGTACATGATTCTGTAGACTCGTCAATTGATAAATAAATAATATGTTTATTTACTGTATAAACTATTTCTTTGTTTGTCGCATCTTAAAACATGATCATGATTCAATGCTTCGGACTGCAAATTCGAAACTAACTCACTTTTGTTTTATTTTAATTACTGTATTTGTTTTTAGTTTTTATATATATAATATCATCTTTATTGTTCAGGTCTTTTCCAAATTGATTCATCAAATACATCTTACCAGCAAATACAGGGTCTTTATAATTAAAGTTCCATTTTGACATGGCCTTAAAAAAACTACTGGACCAAAAGCTATAATACTTGGTAATATTATACAAGAGGGCATGGGAAGTTCATACCCACCAAAAAAAAAAAGAATAGTTCAAAAGGTCACCACCAGCATGGAATGGCACTCTATGCAATATTCGTATACAGTTGAGAACGCAGTAATCCGGTGTAACCTGCTTTCAGTAAATGGTGGAGGCCACATTCAACATGTAACTAATTTTAGTAACGATTAAAGACTTGTTAACCTGTGTCTTCGTGTCTAATTTCGTATACGAATATTGCATAGAGCGCCATTCCATGCTGGTGGTAACCTTTTGAACTATTTTTTTATGGTGGGTATGAACTTCCCAGGCTCTCTTGTATAATATTATCAAGTATTATAGCTTTTGGTCCAGTAGTTTTTGTTTTTTTTTATGGCCATGTCAAAATGGAACTTTAATTATAAAGACCCTGTACATTAAAATTCATTTCCGTACTGTAACTACGTCTATTATATCTCATCAATGAAGTTAGTAGACCAAATATAACGTTCAAACAATTGGACATCAATGCTATTGACATATGAATATTCAGATTTTCAGACGTGCAATTTGACTCAAAAATTTAACCAATCAGAAATGCCATTAAACACCTTCCGTCTACTTGACGTAGATAAACAGACAGTATTCCAATGAATACTCAGAATTGTTTTACATTAGAAAGTGTTACCTATTGATGGGCCTGAGGTGAACAGAGATTCAAGTTCCTCAAAAAAATTTATTCATTTATTTTCGTTTACTTGAAAAAGTTCTGCAACTTGATTTTAAATTATCTCAGTTTGTTGATTAGATGTTATTGTTGAAAATGATTTAATAGTCGAAGCAAGTCGAATTAAATTTTGAAAATGATTTAATAGTCGAAGCAAGTCGAATTAAATTTGTCATAGGAATTTATTACTGTATTAACTAAAAAGTTATTTTTCTGCTTAATGCATTAGGTATTTTATTTGATTAATGCTCTTAATTTATATTTAAGTTTTTTTCCCAGCAAGATTCGATTCTATTTTGGGCAAATGTAAAAGTTATTTATGAACGTCACTTTTTTATTATGCAGAGAAAGACCCTCTCATGAGGATTATTAGTATTAAATCTTAGAGGATAATGATAATATAAATCTGTATTTCTATAAATCATTGTGTATATGTCGCGTATCTATCATTTGCTTTCAGAGAAAATTCAAATAGAGCTCGCTGTAAAATTAATGAAGTGTAAATCAATTTCTCATGCAATATTTTGATTACATGAGTGGGCATACTATGTTTTTGTATTATGTTAATTTTTTTCCATATATTGTATCATTTAAGTTAGCCATCTCACCTATTGTGACTTTTCGAATCTAAACTTTCTTAACTGTTAATTTGTTTCTTACTGATTAGAACTTCGCCGGCTATGTCAATTTTGTTCATCGTAATTGTAGATTGGCGATGCACGGGGAAGGTTTAAAACTGATTAGTTGTTATTGATAAAGTTTATTGATTTTTACTCCAGCTTTATCGTATTTTGATTCACAATTCTGCAGGAAATGATTGATAAAGTAAATGGGAAAGCGTCGCATAGACAAGGATGGGTAGACAGACGAGGGAGGGGAGTTTAGGGGATGAGTTCAACTGGGGGAGAGGGAGCTAAACTTTTACCCTCTGGAGAGATTGAATTACGAGTTGGGAGCAGGAAGTGAGACGAGAATAAATTGTTGCGCTAGACATCGTTCCAATTGGAAGGCGGAGGGAAAAGAGAGAGATAGAAAAAAACAAGCTTAGAAAACTTTCAGAAAACTCTTCGTGAAGTAAATAAAAATTGTGTTGGGTGTTAAAAAAGAATGTTTATTTTACGACGCAATCTTCATTGAATAGAAAAAAAAAAAGTTTCGATTCGTAAAATGCCATACTTGTCAAGACGCGTGGTGAAGAGGTTTTTTGGTAGAAAGTGACTCACTGGACACCGCGGTCATCATTTAAAAAAAAGATTTAAAATGTACAATTAAATTAAAATTTGGCCTCTTATGAACTTTTGTGTCTACTTACTAGAGAGTTTGCGACAGTAAATTTTTCCTTGCATTATGAACCCCCTTTGCAAAATTTAAGACCAAGTAAAAGTTTGCATACTTGATCGTGTAAAGGTTTAATCTGTAAAAATATAAGCAAAGATAGAAGACTGAAGTTTATTTTACTAAAAAGAGTACATTTCGGAGTTCTCAATAAATAAATAACTAAAAGCTAGTCTATAACGTAAAATAAATATAAACGCTTTACCAAGAACAAGCAAAATTTCAACACTGTATAAAAAATTAAGACCACACTTAATTAAGCTTCTTTAGTTTAAGGCCAGTAAATTTCTGGCTGCTTATTTTTTCAAAAAATGATAAAAATGAAATCAGTTTACTCAATAAATAAACACGTGGTTTCCGATACATTCTTATCCAAAAGTATCTGATTATGTAAATAAAAAATTTACATATAATTTTATTAATATTTAAATGCACTGTAATTGTAAATGAAATTAAATGTAAGGTGGTTTTGGGAGAGATGGCAACGTTTTCGTTGAAAAAATTACCTAAATCACACATTAGCTGCAATGCACTGAAAATTTTTTGTGTTGATTTACAGTTTTATCCACTACATAAAAAAAATTACTGGAAGAGTGAATGAAATTTTTTTATTGAAAAAAAAATTTTTTTCTTACACATGTAAAGTGGCATGTGTCCCATACCATGTGGGAGAGTTGCCCCAATGAACATTTTATTTTTCCTGTTCTTTTCTTGTATTTTTTTTCCGCCTGCTTTCGCGTCCACACTTGCTGTCTATGCATAGTGGACGATTCATGCAACCATTTCTGGCATGTAATGCACTTTATCCAGTCAACAGTTTCTGTAGTGTCATAATAGTGTTCAAGACATTCAATGCAGTTGCCACCACTTGCTGAAAGACTTGGATTTTTCCCTTTTGCCTTCTGCTTTTTTGCATTTTTTGAGGTTGTCACTTCGCTGGCCATTTTCCTTTTATTCCTGTTTTCCTCTGAAGTCAGAACTGCCTCCAACTGTCGCCTTGCATGAGGTCGCGGTGTATCCAGTTTTGGAACAGGATGTACGTCATGCAAATGCCTAGATGGAGTATGTTGTTCTTGTCCTGAAAGGCCTTGAGGTTGAGCCTGGCTGGCAAGCTGTAGTCTCTGAGCCTAAGCTTAAGCTTGCTACAGAAGAACCAGCAGTGTGGTGGATGAAGCAGCCTGTGATGATGAGCCACATTTCTTTAATGGCACTGTGAATTTGACTCTCCGACCACTCTCCTCTAGGAGCTGCATTTGGTTTGCGTCGGTATTTGCGAGGCATGGCCACTGATCTCTATTTGCGGTTGTTATAGAGATCAGTGAGTATGGCAGTCTGCATAATGTGAAGATTATTAAAATTTTTAGTCTTTATAAACTATGTTTGTACAAATCCAGCTTTACTTGTTGTAAACATATGCTAAAAACAGATCTTTAATCCTAAAAATCAACAAGAACAACAGGAAACCTCTGATGTGGAATAGTGGTTTCCTGTTGTTCTTGTTAATCTGTGTCCACAGTTTCTGGCTCCATCTCCTTCTATCCTAAAAATCAATTGAAGCAATTAAAATACATATAAAAAAAGTTTCTTAAACATTTTTTAAACCAATTTACTCTTCAGATTGCTTTATATTGCTTCAAGTATACATCTATACCTATCTATCTCTATGATGTGCATATAAAATGCTCATTTGGAAGGGGGCAACAGTCCCACAATAAACAGGGGCATCTCTCCTCACTTTGTTAAACGAAACAAGAAAGCAACATGGCTGAAACGCCACACCTAAATCTTCGTTAAGAAAGGGAGATTAGATATATAACAATTTTCATACATTATTTTGACGTTTCATCTATGACACAAGCTTTTAAATCTTTCGTTGACAAAGTTTTAGATGCGCACTAGCTACTCATCAGAAATAAAGCCGTTGTTTTGGCTGGAAAAACCGCTGGCGAAACCTGTTGTTTCCTCAGTTTTTGTTACTTTGTTGAGGCAGCAAAATGCAATAGCCAGTAGCGAAATTTGGTGATTGGTTTTGAAAACAACATATTACGGGCATCTCTCCCATGTTGCCATCTCTCCCAAAACCACCTTAAGTTATCAAATATAGAATAAAAGATTGGTCATCGTTCAGTATACCTGATATTATTTAGCTTAATACCTTAAGATGCACGTCATTATCATATGTATTACAAATGTTAAAATTATAATAAAAGCGTATTCCTTTTTGTAAGAAATAATTAAATAAATAATGCTACAATATTTTGTAGCATAGCCTTTTTTTGGTAATAAAATTTAACTACGTTGTGTCATGGTGTTAACTAAATATTACAATTTACTGCTGTGATTTTGTTCCATTCGTTTTTTAACCGCTTTTTGGTGGTGGGCTTTCGCTTCTGTACATTTCGCTTAAGATTCCTTTATAGTGTTACGAAAACGGGAAGCGGAGCCCCGTTATAATTCGAGAATCATCAATCGTAGCAATTTTCCCAGGAGGTCGTGCGAGGGCCGATCGGCGGGAGATTCAAGTCGAGGCAAAAGGAAGAGAACATCGTAGAGCAATGTTTCGAGCAGACGTGCAAAAACAGCAGTGCCGAGTCAAACAGAGTCACATGGAGCGATACGGATAGCTAAGTTCGATGGTCGACATCGAAATCCGTTTGTGAAAAGCGTTCTCGACGGAAGGAGTGAGCTTCGAGAGGCGGAAGGCGACGAGCGTTTAGCAGCTTATTCAGCGGATGCAGCGTCGAAAGTCGTACGCCGAGTAACGGAGCGACTTCGTGCATGAAGCAGAGGCGTCAAAGAGAAACTTCTATCAACGACGTGCCGTATCTATACAAGCCCGTAAAAGAAGCCCCGTGCTTAAATCTGACATCGGTGGAGGCCCAGATTGAAGTCAATATGAAGTCAATATTTTTTCATGTCAGCGTAAAGAGAAGAAATTGATACTGGTGTCCGATCCTAAAATAAAAGTTTGGAGAAAGCCCCTTATCGTTTTGTTTATGTTTGAGAGCAACTGAAATTCAAGTCATTCTATCGGTGATATCTTTCTGAATTTTCACGATATTTGCTTGGGCTTTTTATAAGAGTAGCTCTATACATTTGGCTAATAAATTATGCAAAATACAATTTGGTAACGCATGCGCAGTTAAACATTATTTAGTAAAAGTGCTCATATTTCATCAAATATTTAATATTTTTCTATTCTGATTGCAGGGTGTTGTCTGTACTGTAGTTTGTCAAGTTTTCAGTAAATGGCATTGCATTGGGTTGAAAATCTTGCGTGTTATAAACAAAAAACTTACGAAAACATTTCGACCTTTTTAAAGAAACCTTTATATCTCCATGAATATACGTGCTATTCTCATACAAATGAACACAGAAAAGTAAAACAAGCCTCTTAAGCATATGCTACAGCTACAATGCATTTCAAGCATTATTTTTTACAGGGTGATTCCGAACATTATTTTTTTGGTTCACTTCTTTGCTGGTCCCCTATTTGCCTTCGGGAGAAAACCTTCGCTGAAATATATGAGGTGTAACATCCTTTTTACACCCCTGAAATTTCAGCATAATTCGTCAAGTATTTTTCTAGATATTCGACAAAACGTCTAAAATCGAAAGTGTCCGGTCATCAATGGCAATATGGTGTATATTGTTGGTCCGTGCAGAGTGTATGGTGTATATTGTTGGTGCATGTTGATACCATTGTTGATACCTATTGTTGCATTGTTGGTCATGAGATATTTCTCATTAATATGCCCTGCCATAACCATGAATATCGATTTTTTATCGATAATAATTATTTTTCAGAAATCTGAGGTAGACAGTGACCTTCCTCATAGTTTGAAGGTCAAGTATGCAAAATTTCATCAAGATCGGAATAAAACTGTAGATTTGTATTCAATACCCACAAACAAACATCCTTTTTTATAGCTTTGCATACGTGCTATACTGTATTCGTCCTTGTTTTGCTTTGTGTTAACTTTGCTAGCACGAACTTACATGATTGTTACCCTTTCCGAGAAAAGGGTGCATTGTATGTTTTTCTTATTGAATTCTATTCACTTGCATTATCGTATTCATAAGTTTGCTATTTATTTCTTTTTGTTAGTTAAAATTGCATTTTATCGATTTTGCATCCCTACAATTAGTGTCCAATTATTCAACTTCCACTGCGCATAAATTTTGCACTTGACATATAGGTCTTCTATAGGTGATATGTCGGGCGATTGTGTTGGCCATGGTAAAATGTCGATGTTTCTACTCTGGAACATGCTTCGCAGATGCTTGCAATGTGGAAAGAAGTCCAATCATGCTCAAAAACGTAAAGTTTGCCCAATTTAATATTTAGGCGGATACCAAAAGATGTTATTCAAGCAGTGAGATGCATTTTTAGCATTCATTAGCCCATTAATGAAAACCAGGTCCCCAGAGCCTTTTCCAGACGTGCATCCCGAGACCATGATACTCGCAGGAAATTTGCTAGTTCCATTTGCTGGTTTGTTTTAGCACTTGGTCGAACTTCCTCACCTTTTTACGTTTTACACGTTGCTTTTAAAACCTCGATTCGTGACTAATAATTACCTTGCTTCACTTTGTAATGTTCCAATTTTTTGTTTTCTCAAGCCAAGCGTTATATTTTTTAGAGTTTATTTATTTCTGGCTTGAGTTTTTGGCTTATAATATGAATATCCTATAGATTTGAGACGCGGTGTCAGCACGTGTCAATTGAAACATTTTGTTCGGTTTTAGTGTTCCATGCATCTGTTAATTCTGAAGCTGAGACATGACCGTTTTCCTGCACAAATTCGTATTTTTAATTTTTTATCATCTCGTAGTGTGGTTTTCTTAATTCGTCCTGGTATAAGCTTTGGTTTTCACATGTTCACTCTCCTTGTAACGATTTATAACTCCCCAAACACCTGTTTTGCTTATATGTAACTCCTGTGCAATTTCCCGGTTTGTTTTTCCTTTTAAATGTTTGCTCAATAATTATTTTTCGGACATCAGCATAGAGTTTTTTGATGACCTATTGCCAAAAAAAAATCCAAATGTTCAAAAAAAAATTGGTAGGCGATTGATTCGCGAGAGGTCTGGAGAGTATGGTGGATGAGGAAAAGTCTCAACTTGTGTTATTTTTAGGTCGATCGGCGTGCACAGAATCAATTCAAGTAATGTTAATGCTAATTAGGGAGCATCCCTCACCCCTGTGAATTTACTATAAACCTTATTAAGTAGTTTGCATAACGGTTTAGATATATAGTCTTAAATTAATGCAGGTTGGTTTAGATATATAGTCTTAAATTAATTTTTTTTGCAATTTTTCAACTTTTATATTCTTTTTAGCAAACTAAACTTTAGTCTTCTATGTTTGGTTATATTTTTACAGATTAAAAATTTTACATGACCAAATGCCCAAACTTTATACTTGGTTTTGAATTGCGCTAGTCAACAAATTTAAACTTTTTTTCTGCTTCCTTTACAAAAACGCCGCTATACACATTGTATTGCAATGTACTTAACTCGAAAAATGATAAGAAGTCTCCGTTGGTTCTAGTTTTGGAGATATTCACAGAAACGTGTTTGCATACTACTGTAATATAACATTATCGAATAGGTAAGTTAACTTCCTTGCCGACTACTTGGTCTTCGATTTGCGTTTATACAGTTCCTGCGGTAATCTGCCAACATAGATGGGTTCCATTTCCTCTGGTATCGTTTTTCCATTGCTGAAATCTCCTGATGGAACCGTTCTCCATGTTTTTCGCTAACAGCATCCAAATTTTCCGGAAAAAAGTCCAGATGTGAGTGTAAAAAATGAAGCACCCCATATTCTGATAGGCCATCAGGAGTGTATCGACAAGTACTTCAAAATTGTTGTTCTCAGCCTTGTTGTTCCCCAGAAAGTTCTCAGCAACGTTTTTTGAACGCGCTCCATGCTTCTTTTTCTGCCCCTTCCAATAAATTGCTGAAGTGATCACTTTTGAGCAGCTGACGGATTTGGGACCCAACAAAAATATCTTCTTTTATCTTTGCTTCAGAAACACGAGGAAACATTTCTTGAAGACTTTAGATAGGCTGCCAGTTATATCGAGCGCTTTGACGAAATTTTCATTAGTCTCCTAGCTTTATGTGGAGTGGTGGTAACAGAATATCCTTTGGATCGACAAGTGGCAAGTTTCGCACGTTCTTCATTTCAGGCTCCAGGCTCTAGGCTCTGGCTTGGAGGCCAAACTTTCTGCGTGTAGTGCTTGCTAGCCGCGCGACTATCCCATTCACAAAGGAAGCAACAGTACTTACAAGGGAATCCCTCGAACATGTATCTCACAGATTTCCACCAAATTGAAATATGTTGCTCATCTGAAGCTACTATAGATGCTTGCAAAATAAGAGAGTGCGAAATTTTGTTTCTTTCAAAATGAAATGCGAAAACGAAAAAATTTGAGCATACATAGCCATACAAAGACTCCATTGTGAAGGGGATAGGCTATGTGGGATTCCCTTGTTAGTGTAACCCAGCTGCATTCCAAGCAGGAGTGCTACCACCTTTAAGTAGCCGCAAATTTTCCATTTATACTCGGGAGTATTGAATGCATTTTAAGATCAATTCCATCATTCATATGATTCCTTCATGAAAGCAGCGTGGTAGAGTGGGACGGAACTGATTTTGTTGCCATTATGAAGCAGTACATCTTTCAAGCTGAGTTTTGATGCATCGATGAACAACCTCCATTGTTCCGGATTATGTTCAATTCCAAGCGCAGACATTAAGCCATTAAGGTTTTTGCAGAAACAAAGCCCAGATTCCATTTCGAAGTATTGAATGAGATGTTTATGACGATTGCGGTATGCAGAAACTCTGACGTTGGGATCGAGCAGCTTCCAGCCTTGAAGCCTGGATCCTAGAAGCTCTGCTTTAGATTTACTAAGGTTATGGTCACGTACGAGATCATCTAACTCCACTTGTGTGGCGAGATGATACGATTCGGTACCAGCAATAGTAAAGTCCTCGTCACACTCATCCATGGGTTCCTCCATAGCTTCTAATGAAGCGCAAGCTTCTTCATCATCATCAATACTCCACTCAGTAGGGAGCTGTGGAACTGGCAATTCTGCGCCATGGGGAACTGGCCGAATAGCTGATGGTATATTAGGGTAAATCAACGATTTCCTCCTCTTCATGGTCATTCCTTGCAGTTTAGGTGCCATTCAAAAGTGTCAGTTGAATGGTCTCTTGGCTCACGCCGCACCATGGGACCGCAAAGGGCATTGAAGCCCTCTTACCATTTACCCACTGACGCAAGTTCACCGCACAAGTATTGCAGCAAAAGTGTGGAGGCTACGGTTTATCTTGATCGCCTATCTTGCAACCAAAATAAAGTTCGTACGCCTTACAAACATGGTTAGTCATTCTTCGTTTCGTAGGCTTTCTAGTTCTCGAGTCCACCTGGTCGTGGGTTCGAATCCCAGCATGGAGGTTTGTGTTTGTCCCGGGCTGCGTACAGATATAACTGCGTAAAAGGCGCAAAATGACCTTAGTAGTCGACGCCAAAAATTCTAATAAACCAACCAACCAAACCATTCTTCGTTTCTGCGAACAGAAAACAACATCTCCACATATATAGCAAAAACAGTCAGCGTTATTAACACTCATGCGTGGCATCTTGCCACTTTCCTGACTGGCGGTTTCCTTGTTGCGGATTGCTGATGTAGAGTCCTGAATGGAGCAAAATGGATAATGCAATCGCTCGAGAAAACATGCAAGGGATGATGAAATGACAAAAAATTATGATGCAATCTGTGACATTACCTTACATTGCATCATTTCTGTTTTAAAGTACCGTAAAACGGGGTAACTTTGGATGCGGCGTGCATCTTTGGGACATTGCATAATTTTTCGCTTTTGAACTTCCCTAATATGCTTCCAGTTTGAATTTGCCGCCCAATCAACGCCACCTTAATCACTGACCTTACAGCAATCTTACGGCAACATTTGGTTGGTTCAGCTCCACTGTAATCTGTCTCAGGTCATCTTCTTCCTACAAGCACATTTTCAAGTTTTTTCGTTGCTCTGGAAACTTCCATACTCCAAGAAAAAAGTGTGCATATTATAATACCGACAGGTATGTACATTGAATATTAGATGCTTTGATATCTCGAGCGCAACATTGAGAACAATGATAGAAGAGGCAAAGAGAGCAGCAATAGCGATAGGAGCATTGTTGTGTCCTTGTTAGAGCATTGTTACAACAGCATAACCTTATAAATGGAACGCAGTGATAAGCTCACTCCCTCAAACTTGAAAGTAGCCTCCAGGATCTCGCCGTGGAACAGTACGTTCTGGTAAATTACAAAAGAAAACTCTATCTGGGAAAGATCACCTAGATAAAAGACAAGGAAATATTCATCGCAGCCATAAAGAGGTCGGATTCTCAGTGGAAATGGACACCGAACGCGACGAAATTTACTACTCAGAGGAAGAAACAGTGCAGCTTATCAACCCACCAAAACACTTGGCCGTCGAGACATTAAAAGACTGAAGAAGCTCGATGTTTATAAGATTTTTAGAATGCCTTTTCTTATAACAATTTTTAGAGTGCCAAATGCTTTTAATGATTCTCACGGGTCAGAAGTTTCATAAATAAACAACTGGTGTTTAAAATTGGGAAAGATCAATTTCCCCATGTCTTTTAAAGTCAAAAATGGTACTGTCCCAAAATGGGGACTTAGTGCAGAGAAAAGAGGCATGATCCTTGGACCCATAGGTTTGGGCAATTGATTCGTGAGATTTCCAACAAATTTACGATACCCCACTCGACAGTGAGTGATGTTATTTTGAAGTGGAAGCCGACGAAGTTGACAGATCGCGACCGTTGATGCTTGAAACGCGTGACGATGTCAAACCGAAAGACTTCGTTAAAAACGTTGGCACAATCTTTCGTCTAGTGATGCAAGTGATCGTACATTCCGCCGGGAGATCGTCGCACTTAGTTTTCATGGACGAGCAGTAGTTCACAAGCCAAATGTCACATCCCTCAATGGGACCCGTCGGTTATAGTGGTGCACGGAACGCCGCCACTGGAGTCCAGAACTATGGAAAATTATCATATGGAGTGATGAATTCCGCTACCAGTTGTGGCGGTCCGATGGAAGTGTGTGGGTTTGGCTAACGATAGTTACAGGACTGTTTCGTACCCACAATGAAATTCGGAGGAGGTGGCATCATGTTCTGGTCTTAGTCCTCTGGTTTTAGTTCGCGGAACAATGAATGCCGGAGTGTAAAATTCTGCGCTACCGACATTGTGGGAACACTTTGATAATGGCCCATACTTGTTTCAGCATGACATTGCTCCCTGTCATATAGCAGGCATTATTTACACCTTGTTTGAGGAAATGGGTGTTGGGGAAACTTAACTGGGCTGCCCTAAGTCCAGACCTCAAGCCCATTGAATACCTATGAGACGAATTGGAGTGCCGGTTGAGAGCCAATTTGAAGGATGAATGGAGCAAGATTCCTGCCGACACGTATCGACGTATCGCAAATTGGTAGAAAGTCATCCTCAAAGGGTTGCGATGTCATTGCGGCAAAAAGCGGTCCTACACGATACTGATGCCGTGCAGGTTTGGTTTAACTTATTGGTATGGGGTGTCCGGTGACAAATGGCCACATAATGTAATGGATATCTGTTACCATGCCAAATGTCATATTGCTACTGCTAATATAACGTAGTAGGAAGAGAACAATATCTACACAGATCACCGACATTAATCCCATTTTTGGAACGAGCTAGAACGGCATAAAGTTCTAGTGGGAAGCAGTAAACTTTCAATATCCACCTGTAAGAGGAATGGCTAAAGATTCCAATGGTTGTCTTACACAACTTAAGTTTCCAGCATGCCTCAGAGGGTCGTTGCTGTTTAGCCACATAAGTGTCATCACCAGGATTTGACAGTTCAAACATCCCAGGCAAGGTGCCCACTAACTTAGGTATTTACCTGTCTGGTAGATAGTAGAATTAAAATATTAATTCTTAAGATATTTAGATTAATGCATCAACAATGCACCATTGGGATATGTTAGTCCGAACAGACCGACAGAATGTAGGAAACCGTTGTGAGTCTTTTATGTATTATAGTGCATATTTATAATTATTATACAGGGTGTAAATTATCTCCTTCAAAAAACTACGATGTAGACGAAATTCAGGCGATTAAAGTGATATAAGACACTTGGGGTCGCAAATCGCAAGCAACGCCGTAAATTGAACTTCAAACTAAGCTGAATGGCGTGGTGCTGCGTAGCACGAGCCAAGTTTGGGCGACTCTGTTCGCGCGGCGCGGCCTGGCTGGTTCCCCCGCTCCCCACTACATCATCCCCAAGAGGTCCGCCTTCCACTCCAACGTGACGTACTCTGCAAAAGTGTACCGAGCAACCAAATTTCCCATCTCTGGTGCTGTTTACCGACGAGGCAACATTCTCTGAAGAAGGTATTTTCAATTCAAAAAACATTTCATGGGCTCCCAATAATCCACACGACAATTATGAACATAATCGGCAGGATAAATTCAAAGCTAATGTTTGGGCAGGAAACTTTAGGCGACCACATATTCGGGCCCTAGTTTTTACCCGAACGTTTAAATGGGCATAACTACCTGGAGTGGAAGGCGGACCTCTTCGGGATGAGGTAGTGGGGAGCGGGGGAACCAGCCAGGCCGCGCCGCGCGAACACAGTCGCCCAAATTTGGCTCGTACTACGCAGCGCCACGCCATTCAGCTTAGTTTGAGGTTCAATTTACGGCGTTGCTTGTGATTTGCGACCCCAAATGTCTTACATCACTTTAATCGTCTGATTTTCGTCTAAATCTTAGTGTAGTTTTTTTGAAATATTTTATGTAGGGAGATATTTTACACCCTGTATATTACATTTAGAAATGATTTAGACTTTGTCTGGTATGCAAACCCAGGGACAATTCAGTGGTCTGAAATAGTTGACTTTGAAGACTGAATAATGATGCGTGAGGCCGGTAGATTTTAGGAGTTGTGTGACGAGCTCGCCATGTGACAGGCAACCTTTGTCGTCAATGACAGATCATGGAGGATGATTATTAACGAATGAGGTGGACTGCATGGTTCCTGTGTAAGGTAGGCAACAGGCCCGTAAACTTTACAGCAGATAGCATTCTGTCAGCGTATGATATGTAATCCTGAAAATAATAGAGAATATACACTGAGTGAGCATATTATGCGCGCACGGACGTCGCCACAATGTTGCTAGCGGGCCGAACCAATATAATAAGAGAAGCCCAGTGTCATCGACAACAGTAAACGTGTTCCATTCTTCAACTATGGGTAAACGACGCGATTTAACAGCCTTCGAACGCGGGTAGATTGTAGGTACTGGGAGCTATCGAGCGAGTATCAGCGAAACAGCAGTATTCGTCGGGTGCTCAAGAGCAGCCGTCGTTAAAGTATTTAAAGACTGGACGGTTAGCCGGAAGACGGGTTGATGTTCGGACAGAACGAAGGCTGTCACGACTGGTAAGGGATAACAGAACGGTAACTGTGCATCAAATCACTGCTGACCTTAATCAGGGGTCCTCCAAAACGGTCTCTGAATGCACTGTCCGCCGCACACTGCATCGCATGGGATACGGAAGCCGAAGACCTGTCCGCACACCTTTGCTGTCTGCAGCTAACAACCGGAAACGACTCCAATTCGCTCAGGAGCACAAAGACTGGACTATGGGTGATTCTAAGCAAAACTGTTCATATGAGCATGGGTCCCAATTTGAACGATAACCGAGATATGAACAGATATAAAAATGCCGCCACCAAGATCAACATGTTAATAACTCAGGTTCCAGAACGCCTAGAATAATGAAATTTGGAGGAATAATAGGGTACATAAAACCGTGTATGTCGTTAAAATTGAAACGAATTCCAACAAGTAGTTTCCGGGTTACGCAGTCAAAATCTTAACAGCAGTCAAATAGTATTCGCATATGTAGTACTGTTACGATTTTGAATGCGTAACTCGGAAACTACTCGTTGGAATACGATCAAGTTTTAACGGTTTACTCAGTTTTATCTACCCTATTACTCCCCAAAATTTCATTATTCTAGGCGCTCTGGAACCTGAGTTATTAACATGTTGATCTTGGTGGCGGTATTTTTATTTCTGATCTTATCTCAGTTATCGTTCAAATTCGGATCCTTGTTCATATAAACTTTTTTGCTTAGAATCACCCCTACTACCTTCCCTAAAAGTTTGTACCAGGAATTTTGAGACACCCTGTATAAGTTTAGCGTGAATAAAAATATTTATTAATAATTTGCAATTAACCCCATTAATTTTAAAATTTAATATTGGCACTGTTCTATTGAAAGTGGGAACGAAACTAAGAAAAGGTAGAAAAGTGGTCGACCGTCACCTCTCGCTGAAAACTACTATTAATAGCGAAGCGTATTGTGCCTCTCTAAAGAAGTTGCTTCGCCGGATACATCAGTATTGGAAAGAGAAGTAGGCCTGTTGCTTCATGAGAATGCTCGTTCGGATGCCAGCCAAAAAATTCAGCAGAAGGTCACTGGGATTCACTGTGATGGCACATCCTCCTTACTCACCAGACCTCGCAGCCATCGTCTACGCCCTCTTCAGTGGAATGAAGAAGTTTCTATGTCGTGTCATATTTCCAGACAATAACGCCCTAGAAGCAGCTATCAGAGATTGGGGTGCAAGAGAATGGTACAGAGCCTTCATATGATCGTAAGGAGAAGTTGATACGGGTGTCCGGTCCAAAAATAATAATTTGGAGAAAACCCCTTATCGTTTTGTTTATCTTTGAGAGCAACTGAAATTCAACTCATTCTATCGGCGATATCTTTCTCAATTTTCACGCAATTTTCTTGGCTTTTTATAAGAGTAATTCTATAGAAATTAAGACATTTGGTAACCCTTGAGCATGTGCAGTTAAACATTATTTAGTAAAAATACTCATGTTTCATCAAATATTTAATATTTTTATATTCTGATTGCAGAGTGTTGTCTCTACTGTAGATTGTCAAGTTTCCTGAAAATGGCATTGCATTGGGTTGAAAACCCTGCATGTCATTAAAAAAAACTTACGAAAACATTTCGTTCTTTTTTAAAGAAACCTTTATAACTCCTTGAATATACGTGCTATTTTTATACGAATGAACACTGATAAGTAAAAGAAGCCTCCTAATCATATGCTACAGCTTCAACGCATTTCAAGCATTATTTTTTGCTGAGAGATCCCAAACATTATTTTTTTTGTTCAGTTTTTTGCTGGCCCCCTGTTTGCCTTTGGGGCAAAACCTTCGCGGAATTATATGAGGTGTAACATGCTCTTTACACCCCTAAAATTTCAGGATAATTGGGCAAGTATTTTTCTAGATATTCGACAACACGCCTAAAATCGAAAGTGTCCGATCATTTTTGGCAATATAGTGTACGTCAAGACATAGTTTAAGGTATCTTCTAAATATCCATTAATTTCTTTCTGTTATTCCACGGTTTCGTTTCTGAGGAGCTACCTGCACCTATATGGTCATATAAACACCAAATTTCATACATTGTTACATCATCATACGGAGTCATGTTTAATCGTATTTCTGCCAATAATAAGCCCTAAATTATGAGTCCGTATGATGATGCAACAATGGGCGGTTTCACGCTTTGAAACGTTTCGAAATAGACCGTTTAAGTGGCTCAAACTTTGAAAGCTGTAACAACACCAGCAATTTAAAGGTTTTCAAATAAAACTGACTAAAGAGGGAGTTAGTTTTTTAAAACATGAATAGCGACACAAGCTAATGAGTTTGATTTTAATTTAAGTATTATCTAATGTCGAACTACATGGAGTCTCCACAATAAAATTGGCAATCGCGACTTCTTCCGCCGTTTTCCACACGGTATTTTGACGATTTGTATTGCGGATTCGCCGCCGCTTTGGTCCTCCTTTTTGATTTGGCTCAGAAAAACGGAATTGCGCAAATAAACGAAGCTTGTGTCGTTTTCGTTTATTTCGTTTTTCTGCCTTCGTTTAAAACGGATTTCATTTATTTGAACCGTGAAACCAGCCACTGTATAAAATTTTCGCGCTCAGGCTTTGAGTAGAGGTGGTGTTGGTCATATACGTACGTATAGACGAAAGTTTTTTTTTTTAAATTTCAATCTCTACTCGAATCATGAGTTTTAAATCGATTTTAGAGAAGAAAAAAAAATTTGAGTTGGGGAAACGGGCACATAAGCTACATATTTAATGGTTGGGAAAAGTATATCTATAATTTTAATTATCTATACTAATATTAAATAACTTTATTTCTTATCTAATATGTTTGCAACAGACCCTAAAGTTGTTTTCTATATGCTCAGAGAAAATTAGGCAATTGGGTTTGCTGACCTTGACTGTGAAAGGCAACCCAAGTTTTATCCCATATACAAACGATTAAATGATAACAGAACGATAAAAAGAAATGGTTTTCAGATGAAGAGAAGAGAATTTGTTGATCTTTTGAACCTCGTTTAAATGGGGTTAGAACGGGAATGACGACTCGTGCTGCTCTGAGCCACCCTCTCCGAGGGTAGATTTTGAGACACCGCTGCCAAAGACGCCGCCCACTTCATTGAAGGAGAAAAGAGAGAAGCGGGTGGAGCGGGAAGAAGGCCTTTCTGAAGGGCTAAGGGGAGTGGAGGGGGGGGGGGAGTTGACAGCAAGAGCAGATGGGGAAGTGTTCAACTGAGAAGAAGACTGATGGGGCTGCCTTCACGATTGTTGTGGAGAAATATTCTGGCGGTGTCTTTATCGGGGAGAACCTAAGAAATTGATTCTGCATGCATGAGACGAAGAATGAAGGGCGTGAGGTGTTTTGTGTGGGTGAAGGCCGAAGGCCCAAGTCACCCTTCCCGTTTCACGCGGAGTGTGCTAACTAGGATGATAACCGTAACTGTTTGAAGGTTTCTAAAGCGATGTTTGCTTCTTCATTCCTTTATAGCATGCGTTATTGTATTATTCTGATAATCTTCTTTTGTCATGCTTTTTGTTTCGTAGCATGATATTAACCTAATCCATTTACTTCTTAACAACTCGTAAGAAAATATAGCCAGTGATGAACATATGAAAATTTCGTCTTTATTCGCTTCACTTGATTTGCATTAAACCCAAATATTTAGTGTCATGTAAATGTTTTATACATATTCATTCCTATTTTGTATGTGTTTAAGTAGTTTGAGCTTTTCAGGTAGTAGTTTGATGTGATTCCATTTTACTTAGCTTCATATTACAACTATAGGTCTTATTCCGATTGTGTGGATTAATTATGGTTCCCGTTTTCATCAAAGAAATTTCAAACATCAAAATTTTTATTTCCTTAGATATGTTAAGAACCACTCTCCCTCCTCTCGTTTTTTCGCCATCACTCTTCCTTATCTCCCCTTCCTAATCCACGCATTGAAATAGCGAATCTACCTGGTGAAGATCGACCAAGTTTTACCAGGAATAAGAGCTGCGTAAACTTATTAAAATTCTAAGCGCGCTCCAATCCTTTACTCTATACTCTGTCTAACGAAAGAAAAATTCTAAGCGCGCTCCAATCCTTTACTCTATACTCTGTCTAACGAAAGAAAAACTGAACGTGTCTAATTAAATTCCGATTTCAGTTGTTAAATATTGTTGCTAATTAAAATTAACAATCGCTAACAATCGATTTTTCTTTCATTGGATAGTGTATAGCTACCTGGTCAAAATAACAATGGCTTCAGCTATAAAACAAAATAAGAAATAGCTTTTTCTTTCAAGCCTCCGTTCTTTGTTAATCGCATTTCTACCAATAGTAAGCCCTAAATTTGGTCGACTTACGATGATGTAACAATGTATGACGTTTCAGTGCTGAGGCTTTCTTTATAGGAGGCGTTGGCTTGAAGCAAGCGACGACACTGAAAAGTTACCCGACCATTGTAGCCTGAGCAACAATCTTAATCTAAAATCTATACTACAACAGATATTATTAAATATATTGAAAATGTGGTATCAGATAGCGTCTTAACTATCTCCATTAGTTGTTCGTTAATTCAAAAACAAATAACGTGCAAATTTTTGCTATGGCATAACGTTTTGTTTTTAGTGTATTGGAGTAAACTCTTTCGGGTCGTTCAAGTATTACGTAACGCAATTTTTGAAGATTTTTGACCCCCTCCCCCCTTGTAACGCGCCGTAACGGTTCGGGTTGGCCCCCCCCCCGGGGCCTTAAACATTACGTAACACCCAAGTGATCATTTTTACCTAAAAATGCCTAATTATTTCGCGTTTGCAGTAACAATAAAATCTTGTGAACATTCTAAGGAGGAGCTTTAACAGTGAAGCAGAACTACATTTATACATTTACTAAAAAGAAATTACTCCTTCCGAGTAGGGTAAGGCAAGTAGCAGACCCTGCGGTCCTTTTTACCTCCCCCCAATTTGTAAAACAAAGGTAGAACACCCTGCTTTATTGGCATTGTCCACCAATCAGGAGAATAATATCTATAGTAAGATAACTCTGCTCTGATTGATGAACTTACAAAAGGCGAAAATAAAATTTACAATGGATTATGATAACGAGATAGATAATATAAAATTTTAAAAACAATAAACTCATCCAAAAAATAAAAAAAGAACGTACATGGATAAAAAATAAATTAAAAACATAGTTATGGAATTGTCAAGTCGAGTAGATGATATTGTTCACAACATCTAGTAATGGATTTTTATCAAAGTTAATCTGGTTATCTGATAATCTGTTCTTATTCATCTTCATATATCTTATGAATAGGGCTTCTTAGGTAAGGATCTTCATGGGGTCTGTAACAAGATTTAGAATGTACATTGTGGCAATTATAATTATGTGGTCGGCGACTTATGATCACCGTTGACCTAAAACCTCTTGTGCTCCTGGAATCTCTCTATAGTAACTTTCACATGAAGGACATGCGAGTTTGTATATTCCGCTGGATCTTCCTGTTGGTTGTCTTTTTTTGAGTTCAACACATACTTCGATTTATTGCTCGTTTTGTAGGCAATCTTTATGCCTGGTTCCTGAGCACGTTTGTTACTCTGGTAATTTCGGGGCCTATGAACGTGAAAATTGCATTTTGTTGTGAGTCATTGCTGGAAACCTCTACGTTGTGTCTGGAGTTAAGGTGGCGTTTTGTCCTCTGGAATACCGTTCTGGTGACCTCGTCCGGGAAATCATTTCATCTCGCGATGTCGTAGATCAGGCGAAGTTCATCGTTTTTATCTGATTCTATGATTCTGTAGGAAAGGGCCCTAATGATAAGGTATCTCAGGACCGCTGTTTTGTGTTGGGGAGGGTGGTTGAACTCAAAACCTGTATTATTGTCAGTGGCCGTTGATTTTCTGCATATTGAGAAATCCTTTTTTTTTTGGTGGTGATATTTTTCTTTATCGTCAAATCCAGGAAATTGATCGTATCGTCCACCTCCTCTTCCATTGTGTATTCCATACTTTTGTGGAAAGTGTTAAATTTGTTAAGGATGAAGTCAGCCGATGTTACTTTACGATTGTTGGCGATTATTGTGGACTTTTCTTGTTACTTAGCAATATAGACCAAAAATGCAACCACTTTTTTCCAACATCCCTTCATATATAAGGAAATAAACTTATTATACACAGCTCTGCCATAAATATCCGTCCCCCCCTCTTTCACGTGCTATGTATGAATCTGATGCAATCAGAAAATGATGTTGGACGATAAGTTTTTTTTTATGAAGTTGATGGAGGCCTTGTAGTACATAGCGGGAAAGAAGTCACAGAATTACGAATGGTTTCTTCTAATAAATGCAAAGCCTGGTTTTCTATATTCTTGACAAAGCCCAATGACGAATGTAGAAGAAAGGAAGGGCGAGACACAAGAACCCTCGAATAAAATATAAAAATTGAACACAGGGTGATAAAACCCTGAAAAAAGCTGACGTTTCGGATAGAGGCTATCCTTTGTCAAAGCAAAGAGGATAATAGAAAATTATCCTAAAAGTGATAATTGGAGGACAACCGAGAAGGAAGTGTACGTTTGTTCAGGTGGGACGGAAGTAGCGCTTTCACAAAGCTAAGACATCCAGAATAAATACCAGTACACGGACTAATTCAAGAAGTCTTCCAGAAGCCAAAAAAGAATAAAAAAGTGGGGGTTATCACATCATCTAATAATCCGGAAAGGAATCGTTTCCAATTTATTCAAAGTTGACATCAAGAATAAGCCTCGGTTTTTGATACTTCGTATGCCACATCATTTCCATCGAACTTTACAGTTATCCTGCCAGCAGGTCGTTGTCATTGATCTTCATCCTCTGCACCATAATCATCAGGAGACCTTGGGCAAACGTTTTGATGTGAGTGATGTTGAAATCTGAGTGGTGTATTGATTTCTCATAGTCCTTCTTCAAGCTGGGCAACTTTATGTAAAGATCTAAGACTTATTAACTATCCCAAATTTTTTGAAACAGATCTTAAAGAACGATTCTCCTCTAATTAGAAGGGTCTTCCTGTTTTTAAAAATCCTCCATATTTTTACCCTTGTATAATTTTTAATTATCTATCACATTTTAAGAAACTAATTCTAAAAACGACCATCTTGAGTGGGTTTTTTTAGAGCTTCCTTTTAATTTTATTAATTTATCAAGGCGCAAATGACCTAGCGGTTGACGTGCCCTAAAACATAACCAAACCAAACCAAGCTGGGCAGTGGTCTACAGGTAAACATTCTGGAAAGACTGGATCTCACTCCATCTGCTTTTGCATATAGTCGCCCACGCTGGCATGCTGTAAAGGAGGATGGTCCGAATAATCGTTTTGTACAGGAATTGCTCATTATTGATGCTGAGGATAGTGTTTCGACCCAGGAGCATAATGAGACTATATTTGTCCCTTTTCCCTTTGTTCAGAGCGCAAGTCACGTGACGGTTTCAGGAGCGTCTAGAATCTATGATAACGCCAAGATACTTTCTGATAATAATATTATCTCCATCCCTTTGGGTTGAAAATGAAAAATAACAAAACGAATTAAATCACTCATCAAATTGAATAGACATTAAATGTTGTGAAATCAGGCCTTTCATATGTAGTGTATGATTAACACAATTCGGGCTTTTACATTTCATAATATTAATTCTAAGTTGGTCAGGTAAACCATAACAAACATCAGTCGTATTGTAGGAGTAAAATCTACCTAATCTGGGACTAGCTCAGAAATTGCTATGACAATCTAGGCAACAATGGAGGATGGTATTAGTTTATATCTTTGCGAAGTTCGAATTAAAAAGGATTTTTTAACCAATCTCTTTTTTTATTGAGTAGTTTTCAACCCATTCGAGTTTCGTATAGATTAAGGACGCTTAATCTATTTCGTCTTTAAGGTTCAGCTTCCAACAATTAAACATACCTTCATATTATTTCAAGTCGTTCTGTAGTCGAGTTTTAATATGAGATGACTGGTGCATAGAAGTCTAAGTTACACTTTTCGGGTTTCGGGAAATCGTGCACAAAATAATTAAACCGAACGGGCCCAAGGATAGAACCTTCTGGAACACCGGACTTTACCGTGGATAGTTTTTCGCCAACCTTTGTTTGATAGAACCTGTTGGTAGGAAAGGATTTCACCATCAAAATCAAATTAGGATGAAACCCGTCTCTAATCATCTTGTAGGCTAAACTCTCGTGTCATGGTCGAAAGCTTTACTAACATCGAGAAAAACCACGCTACAGTATCTGGAAAGGTTCATTGGGGGGGGGGGTTCAGTTCTTCAAGGAGCCCCTCCATATTTGCATCTGACAAGAGTGGGAGTCACAAAAGCCAGGCTGATCTTTCCGAACAAGATCATTGGTGAGACACTGGTCTTTGAACCTGGCGATGATTGTTTTCTCCAAAACTTTAGATACGTATTGTCGGAAATTGCTGGATTTTGTCCCAGCTAAAATAGTGTTTCAGTGGATTTCAGTAAAGATTTTCTTATCAGCATTAGAAAAATATGCAGCTCAAATATTAGATAGTTTCAAGTTTTATAGTTCATTATGAAATAATGTTTAAATGTTTACAGAAAAAATGGCGTATGCAGTATGTTGGTCTAAGTATCATTCGCGGAGACATTCGCTTCCTATACGCGCTGATGTCCCTCGTCTCTTAGCAAGCTGCAGATGACATTACATGAAGAATAAATCGTGATTACTTTCTGTATTTTATACTTAAATGTCTAAGACAAACACATGAAGCGTAATCTCAGAGTTCTAGAATCTAAGCCTCCAAAGTGGTTGCTTACTATGGCATATACTGTTAACATCTTCTCGGTCAATAATCTAGTTTGACATTCATCTGTAAATAAGATATTAGGCCATTGTTGTAGGCTCCAAGGAAGTTGCTTCATGCATCAGCGAAAGAATGCTGTGCATTTTGAAAGAGTTATGGAATGCACGAAACCGATCTTCGGGAATAAAGATCATGCATTCAGTCTCCCGTTATAGATTGTCTGGGTACATTTCTTGTTTATATAGTTCCGTGATATAACATTTTATAAATTGTTGACATTGTTAAAAAGGTTTACTTAGCTATTTTGCCTCTTGAAAAAAATTACGTTTGTTCTCTAGTATATGCTTTGTTCTTTGCTGGTTAGTGGCAGGTGCATTAATAGTACTATGTAAAGGTTTTACAAACCCATTTTTAATTTCAAAATTTTGTTTATAATTAGAAGTTTCACAAATTTAAAGTTTCATCAATACCTGTCTTCAGATTGCCAGATACTGACTTTTCATTTATTTTTGGAAATATCTTCATAACATATTATTTTCCCCCTTGCATTTAATAGTAATTTTTTAAATTTTTTAGTGTTTCTTTCTAAGGTGTCAGAGAATGTTTGTTGATAGAACTTTCCATTAAAATAAACTAGTGAAACAGGGTTATTTTGAGTGCGAAGATGAATTAGAGGCTTTTAAGAGGAGAGCGGTTCGTTTGAATCCTTTAAAAAATGCCGAACACTTGAAACCTTATATCCTGTCCGCGAAAGAGTTATAATCAGGAGTGAAGGAGTCGATAGGAAAAAAAAAAGCGATGGTGTAAAATTGACAAAGCCGTAGCATTAACTGCGCTATTAGATAAAGAAATACTCTATTTGGTTCCTCTAAAGTTTTTTTTTTTTTTTTTTTTTTTTTTTTTTTTTTTTTGTCTGTTCTACTCTTTGGTATAGAGCAAAAGCTGTGGGCATGGTGCACATTAAGTCTTTGACATATTTCAAACATTAAAGTCGTGAAATGTTTTTAACTTAAAAATGAAAATAGGAAAGAATATTCCACATTCTGGGAAGTTTCGGCTAATCGCGCCAACGCTCTGACCAATTAAACCACCAATAGAAAAGCTAGTCCCGACATAAAAATGGGGTAAGGGTTCTAACCAGTCAAGAGAAAATGTAGATAGCGTAATGCTTTCATGTTCACTACAAAATACGCTCGCGAATTTAATTGAGGCGCCTTTCGCTTTAATCACGCCACGCAATAGCTGTGGCATGGAATCGTCTATTTTTGTCCGGTGGTCCAGGCATTTTTCGCCCAAATCCTGCACTGATGCGGGAAGAATGGAGGTTTTCCGTATGCCCCTCTCTACTACATTCCAAAGACTTTATATAAACGGATGTAAGGACAGAAGGACGAGACACAAGAACCCGGAATACAATAAATATGTCTCCAACTCAAAAGGAGACTACGGTTATATCTAACGAAGTATTTTAAGTACGTAATATTTGATGTACAGTTAATGTGTAACATGACAGCTGTACATAAGTGCCTTTGATAATGATGCCCTGCTCTCAGAGCGTAAGAAGCGAATGATGGCTTCAGTGTTGAAACTCTTGGATTGCATACTGATCCTTTTTTTCACGATGTTCTGCACTTTCTTGTCGCACCGATGACATGTCAGTGATTATTTTAAGGGGCCGAAAATTATGGGAGTCACATGGGGAGATGCCTGCGCAGTACGGAGGATGTTTGAGGACTTCCCATCGACATGTTTCCAGCAGGTGAAGGGTCTTCTTGGCCACAAGTGGCTTAGCGGTTGTCTTGGAGCAGCACTAACCATTTCGAGAGCTTCTCACTGCGCTTGTTTTCGATGGCCCGTTTCGGCTTCAGCAACGTGTTGCAGTACCGTTTAGCGTTAACTGTTTCATCCCGTTCTAGCCACTCGAGGAGTATGGGTCCTTTTTCGTCGAAAAAGAAACTGAGCATCACTTTTCCGGCCTTCATGGCAGAGTGAGTTGTTTTGGGGGTCTAGGACAATTGATACCTGGACAGCCGCCACCCGGATAACTGCCACCCGGATAACTGCCACCCTAGGCGATTATGCATGGATTCTTTTAAAAAAAGTAACAATTTTTTTTTGTAGATTTGGACATGCCAACCATGAAAAAAGTGGTCAAAAACGCTGCTAACTTCTAAATATTTATTAAATTTGATTTTAAAAACGCGAAACCCACGCTCTATTTGAAAACGATTTATGATTGGTTTTCCTCGATTTGAGAATCAGACTGAATTGGATTCACATTTGATATCGTCGATTTCCATTTGTCTAACTTTTCTTTTTACTTAACAGAAAAATTACCATGACTGATCCGGGATATAAAAAAGGAAATCGGATAATTTGCCACTGGTTGCAGATATACTGAATCACCGGCTCACCTTTAGAAGTTCCCTCAGGCATCGCAGGCCTCGTCACATCCTGGACGTTAACTTCGATGACATCAAAAAGGCCATCTTTCCACCCTGCTGGATCACCTAGCTCTTCCACGTCCTATCGTCAATCAACAATCAACTTTATCGTCCTGTTAGGAAAGGGCTTCTCCGTATTCTCTGGATGACTTAACCAGGTTCATCTGGCTTCTTTCCTAATTCAGCGTATTTCTTTTGGCTATAATACTGGACGAGTTTGGCAGTGGAAGCATAGCTTCCGGACCGCTCGTTTTGTTTTTTTTCCCTGCGCTGTTCGATTGTCTAGTTGCCGTTTATCGATGTTAGTACTAATCGACGTATTAATAGTTACGGACCAGGGCCGTGCCCAGAATTTTTTTTCGAGGGGGGGGGGGGCTGGCCCAATGCTGCTTGTGGGAGGGGTACCCCATGTAACCCATTTTAATCCAGCCAAAACCCCCACCAGTTAAAATCTCGGGTATAAAACCCCCACTGTAAGGATAGAAGAAAGTGCGAAGGAGGGAAAAAACCCCAGATTAAAAGCACAAAAGAGGACATAACCCACAAATGCAGCCTTAATTTTTATTATTTTTTTTATAATTTATACACTATTTTTATCGAATTTGGAGGGAAGAGTTTTTAATTTTTTAAAAAATTAATTTACCTAATTATTAATTAGCGATGGCGTTGGCCATAAAATTTGTTAATGTTATAACTTACAGGTATTGGACATTGAAACTGAAACACCTGGTAGAAATCCAAAATCTTTATTTAATAAGGTGTTGGGGCACCGTGGGGAGCCAGCACAACAGTAACACGTCTTGGGAAGGATCGGTAGAGGTCCTGCACAGTTTGCACCCCAAACCATTACTGATCCACCTCCGTGTTTGACTGTGGGTGCCAAGCAGTCTGGGTTGTAGGCATCAGAGGGGCTCCTCCAGACGAATACCCTCCCTGTTGTTTGGAAGACAGTGTAGCTGGACTCGTCCGAGAATATGACGCGTTTGAGGTCATCCAACGTCCAGGTTTTATG
>JAHWFO010099097.1:79188-90644 GCA_023313115.1 Rhysida immarginata
GAACGTGTCTCTACTTTTTGTGTGTTCTACCGAACTGTGACATTAATTGTTTTATTTATTTTCTATTTGGACTGTGACTGTAATTAGTTATGAACTTGGAACTAAAATTTTATTATAGCAGCTACGTCTTGTGTAATAATTGTTACTTAATTCTTATTGGTTTATTTGCTGCATTTGCTCACTGTCGCAAGGCGACATCAATGATAATAGTTTATCCTATCTTTTGCCAATTGTGCGTTTGACTCATAATTTTTAAGATTAAGCATTATCACGTTGTGTTCAGTCCTTTTTAGAGGTTTATTGTATGTGTGATGGTTATTGCTTTATTTGTGCTTATTCTCTATAAGAATCAAAACCTCTCTTTTTGTAAAATGAAACGTGTTACAATTTACGTCAGGTAAAATCTTTGTGTTACGCCTAATGTGTTAGAATTCCCCGAGCCTAAGAGGCTTGAAAACTAATTGTATTTGTAGTAAGTTTTTGAAGATATTAGCTTACTAGTTCTGGAGTTTTAATTTAGGCTTAAGATTTTGTTTTTCTATTCTCGTTTTTTTTTGTTTTTGATGTTATTTACAATAAATATGTATGTTTCATATTAAACGCCTTATGCTCATGAATGTTCTTTTTCCACTGCGTAATATCTCTCGCTAATACAATTTTATTCATGACAGTAATGTTCATGGACTCCCAACGTTCGAGACAATCCGTATAACTTGCATTTTATTAGAACTATCCGGAGCTCTCCGAAATTCTCAACACCCGGCATCGTTCATACAGGACTGGTTACAAAAAGACGAGAAATACCGTAATACGAGGAAATACAAGATAGAGAACCCCGAGATGACAACTATCTTCCTATCGAGACACTTTCCTTATAACGCAATAAAGGAATGGAATACGCTTCCGCTTAGTGTGCGAAGCATTACTGTAGAAAGCGAAGCTCCAAAGTGCAAAGTCAGCTGCAACCACTTTAACGGAAGAATTAAAGAACTTTATCAGCTAAATCAAAGTAACTGACCATAAATGTGGTTTTACTCCCTTCCGTGATATTCTGACGAGTGATTTCCGATGTCTGGAATTCAGACTTCTTTGTGCGACTATTCCTTTGGAATGCTTACTATTATTATTATTATTATTATTATTATTATTATTATAAACGCCGCGAGCTTGAATGCAGACCTCGACTGTTGCATGCTGGTCATAAAGATGATGGATGTCATCTTGGGGTAGGTTGTTCCAGGCTTCTTGAACACGCTGGCGCAATTGTGGAATGGTTGCAGCTGGTGTGCAGCTTAAGATGAACGTTACGTTCCACACTTGCCCAATTATACAAGTCGGGAGATCCTGCTGGCCAGGGAAGTAGTGCCAGATGCTGTAAGGCCTGCAATCTAATACGGACAGAGTGTGGACGGGGGTTATCCTGTTGGAAAAACATGTTTCCTCCTGTTGCAAGAAGAGCAGAAGAACAGGTTCCACAATCTGCTGGATGTACAGAATATTGTTCACTATTCCATCCATGATCGCGTGTTGTAACTGAATGCACACCACACCATTTCGCCTGGGGTTGGACCTGTGTGCCGTAGACGGATGCACTATGGAAGATGGCGCCTTGTTGCTCTTCGCCGCACACGTACACGTCCATCACTGGCGTACAGGCAGAATCTACTCTCATCACTAAAGACCACAGACCTCCATTCGGCTCTTTTGCGGCACTGCAGCAACCGCGCAGCACGGTGTTCCTGCAGAAGTGGGAGTCTATACTCTGTCCAGCGAAAGAAAAACTGGGCGTGTCCAGTTAAATTTCCAATTTCAATTGTTATCGATTGTTAATTTCACTTAGCAACAATGTCTAACAATTGAAATCAGAAATTTAATTAGACACGCCCAGTTTTTCTTTCGTTGGATAGAGTATAGCTAGAGGGATCCGTGACCACAGTCCTGCAGCTAGCAAACGATTACCAATGATCCTTCTTGTCAAACATGATGCCACTATAGCCCTTATCTCTGCTGTGGATGCCGTACGGTTGCTCAAAGTTTCTCATACGATTCGACGGTCTTTGCGTGGGCGTCCAGAACCATGTCTACGTCAGTACGTTCCTTCCGTAAACCACTGCTGAAACATCGTGCCGCCAGAGAAAGATTACTACCGATCTGCGCCGCGATAGGCTGATGAGACCATCCAGCCTCTCGAAGTCCCACAATCCAGCCTCTGTCAAGCTCCCTGAGTTGTTGGTCACCAATAATGCAGATGCCATACTGAAGATTTCATGCAAATCTAGTCGGAACCATTCTTCTCCAGGAGGGGCATGGGAGCCACCCTGTACAACGTTCTTCTGGACGTATTGTTTTGCAATTTGAATTATTTCTTGTAAGCCAACAATGCTCTTAAGCGAATGTTATGACTAAATTCAAGTTTCAGATAAAATTAATATGAGGTTACCACTCTTAATGGTATATTAAAGCAATAACAAAGAATTGTAATATTCTTTTTCTTTAAAACAACTCGATAACTAATTAACTGTTATACAGTCCGTCAATACAATGTACAGGTATTGGACATTGAAACTGAAACACCTGGTAGAAATCCAAATCTTTATTTAATAAGGTGTTGGGGCACCGTGGGCAGCCAGCACAGCAGCAACACGTCTTGGGAAGGATCGGTAGAGGTCCTGCACAGTTTGCACCCCAGACCATTACTGATCCACCCCTTACTGATCCACCTCCGTGTTTGACTGTGGGTGCCAAGCAGTCTGGGTTGTAGGCATCAGAGGGGCTCCTCCAGACGAATACCCTCCCTGTTGTTTGGAAGACAGTGTAGCTGGACTCATCCGAGAATATGACGCGTTTGAGGTCATCCAACGTCCTGGTTTTATGCGTCCGGCACCACTGAACCCGCTTGGAGGCATTTATACTACTGATGAAAGGCTTCGGTATAGCAACCCTGCCATGGATGTTGGATTTATGCAGGTAACGACGGATTGTCTTCGTGCACATAGGTTCCTGGAGGTGTGTATTCATTTCTGCGGTGATTTCTGCTGCGGTGATTTTCCGCTTTCGTGCAACAATCCTGGTCAATGTCCTGACGTCTCTTTCCGACAACTTCCGTTTTCCCCTGCACGTGGACGTGGTTCGTCCTTCCTGTTCATATGCACACATCACCCTGGATACTGTAGCACGTGAGACATCACAAAGTGTGGCAGTTTTGGACACAGATGCACCTGCTAGACGCGCCCCAACAATCTGCCCTCTTTTGAAGTCGGATATGTCTCCCATTATAGCGCTCTGCACATACAATTTGAAGCTTACTATCGAACTTTTCTACTGGAGTGACTACCAAGACCTCTGACACGTGATTCATTGATATGCATACGATTAATTACCTAGCAGAAGGTTCTATTCAGCCCTGGGGGGTATCTAGTGCTATTTGCGAAGGTGTTTCAGTTTCAATGTCAAATACCTGTATAATGTATTAAGAAATAACCTGAACTTTTAATAATCAATCATATTATTATTATTATTATTATTATTATTATTATTATTATATACGCTTTGTTATATTTACATTCTTGTATCTTTTATCAGATGCAAAAATTATTTTTGTTGATTATATTTATATAATGTAAGAAAAATGTTTGGTGTTATTAATATAAATTAATGTTTTAATCATTGCTCCCATACAAGCCGAAATAGAGCTTCGGGAGCACTCTAATGGTTACCCCTATTTGTTGATATTAAAACCATATTAAAACCCCTAAAACCATTATGTACTTTTTATTTTATTTTGAATTAATATTCTTTAATAAACAAAAGTTTAATAAAAAGTTATTTTTTTATTATTATATTAAAATATCGTTATTAAAAATATTAATAAAATGTGTTTGTTTGAATTGTTTGTTTATTATTGTCGTAGATCCGGGTTGATATGACATTAGATTCAAAAGAAATATTAAGCCAAGAGCCTATAGTCAACAATGGCTTAATTGATCAGTGTGGGCGCGATTAGCCAAAGGTACCTGTTTCGATTTCAGGGAATTTTCATTTTCTTTCCTACTTTTATTTATAATTGAAGGTGACTTTCCGACTTTACTAACTGCAAGCTATATCTGTTTGCTGACGACGCGTCCATCATGACTGCTGATCGCAATCCCGCTCACGTCATATCTCGGTTACAAAAAGGCTTACGCCAGTGCGAGAAATGATTTGCTAAGTGGAGACTCAATCTAAATGTTGACAAATGTAAGGCGATGTTCATTACGAAGAAACTTCGAAAACTCCCGAGTCCTCTCTTCCGTTCTGATAAAGCGCTCGAATGGGTAAAACATTACAAATACCTCGGAGTGGTAATAGATGCCAAGTTAAATTGGGGTGACCATGTCTCCTACGCCATCAACAAGGCAAAGTTCAGTTTGGTAGCTCTTCTAGGGCGAAACAGGGCGCTTGAATTGGACTGCAAACTATTGCTGTACAGGACGGTAATCCGAACCATCTTGCTTTATGGTATGCCTGCCTGGGTAACAATATGTAAGTCCATATGGAAGGACCTCCAAACCTTCCAAAACGTTACCTTGAGAACCATTGCCTAACTTGACAGGAGAGTTGCAACAAATACTTCTACTGCCGACGATTTTGATATACTTTCCATTGGAAATCACGTGCAGGAGTTGCTGAAAAACCTGCTTCCAAAGATGAAGGACCATCCCAATTCTCTGGTTGCAGGTATTCTTGAGCATCCACTCACCTTTAGAAGCTTCCTCAGGCATCGCAGGCCTCGTCACATTCTGGATATCAATTTCGACGACTTCCAAAAGGCCATCCTTCCCGAATACTGGATCTCCTAGCTCCTCGTGTCTCTTGTCCCTCTTCAATCAACAATCAACTCTGTCATCCTGACAGAAAAGGACTCCATTTCATCTTCTGGATGACTTAACTAGGTTTTATCTGGCTTCTTGCCTGTTCAGTGTAATTCCTCTGGTTACTTTCTGGACGAGTATGGCAGTGAAAGCTTTGCTTTCGGAGCGCTCGTTTCGTTTTCCCTGCACTGTTCGATTGTCGATGTAACTCCCCAACGGCGCTTCCACCAGCAGGTCCGACTGCCGCCAAAAATACAGGGCCCAACATAAAAAAAGAAAATTATGAAAGAATATAGAAAAAATATTGGAAAAAGAGAAAAACACAAATTTGGAAAATCTGATAAGAAATACTCGGGTTGGGGGAATTATGGAGGGAAAGACAAGGGTCCAGAAAGGCCTGCGACAAATAGTCTGTTAATAATTCAAGCTCAGTGAATCTTGGTGGTGGAATATTCCAGTGCTGTAAGGAAAAAACGTTCATGGATGAAATAACGTGGTTTTTCAGTATATTCATTTACTTGACTAATGTCATTTCATTGTTGCATAACGTTGCAGAGCCTTGGCCAGATCTACAGAAGCAATCCCAGATGATCACACTGTCTCCACAGGCTTGGACATTGGGAGACTTTTTGTTTGGCCAGGCAGTTTATATATGATGGAAATAAACGGTTTTCTTACTGATTTGAATCAGCAATTCAAAACATTTGTTTAATATTTCTGACACTGTTTTTTTTTCTAATGTGTGCGCTATTTGTCCTGTGGAGATTTTCGAGACGATATTAGACTTGTTCCTGCAACCAAGGTATCAGCAACTATTGGTATTGGCTTAAGTTCCGGGAAAATAGCTATAGAAAAGGAACAAATTCCCCTCCTCCTTTTTTAGCGACCAACGAACCCATTTAGTTTCCTCTCTCCTGGACCTGTCACAACTTCACTACTCCACTTCACCACTCTGTTCGGGTCCAATAGCGTTGACACTTGTTTTTTCGAACGATTCTTACACATCAGCAATGTGCGGCCATCAAATTTTGTGTTCGATATGGTAAAACAATCAATATCAAACATTTTCTGTGTCTGAGCCGTAGCAAAGTGTTTGAGTAATGCGCGTACTTTAAAACTGGTTGTCAGTCGTTAGAGTAAGGACAGAGAGAGGGACGCCCTTTGACAAGCATTAATGACGGGAATGTCGAGCGTATAAACGTTTTAATGGTCGGTAATCGCCGTCTAAACTTGTCAAATAATTTTCCTCTCAAAAGATTTCTCAGTGTCGTGAAAACTGAAAACTAATAATGTTAAGTCCGGACTAAACGGCGAGGAGTCCAAAGCTTCATAGGCGCTTTCTCTCTTCCCGTTTAATGCTTACAAAATGTAGTGTATTCAATAATAATTACTTTAGAGTGGCCCTCGTAGAGTAGAGTTCGTAAACTAAAATATTTTTCAGCATTGTTTTATGAGTTGATGATGGCTTTTGTTATCTTTATGATCGCATCTTCTATGTTTTATTAACCAAATATTTACTAAATTTTAGAAAATGGCAAGCTCTTTGACCTTAATTACTGATCATTTAGTTTTTTATAATGTTTTGTTTTGTAGCTGTAGTTTAACCTAGAAGATAGCTTATCACTGATTTTTTGACTCTATTAAATAGGAAAGTTCACTGTGTTAACCCTCTCTTCATTCCCTAACCTTCAAAATTTAAAGGAAATAATCAGTGGGATGCGCCACGAAACGAGATCTACTTTTTGAAGCGAGGGTCCCTTATTCTCTTCGTTTGTGACGTTATTTCGCTTTTCTCATTCGATTCATTCTGTTTTATCCATCCTGTGCTTTGGCTAAAGAGGGGAAGAAATGTCTTATGAAAAACCTTTTCACGCCAGAAGCGGAAATGAGCGAACTCTTATTACCCTTTCTCCCTTATCAATCTTTCAACTTGTCTGTGCCGTGTTTGTCAGTGCCTCTTCCTCTCTTTTCATCTCAGGTACCTTTGAAAAACCAGCATGCAAATGAAAGCGAATTGCATTCAATGATCTCGATTTCACGAAACAATGAGCAGGGGAAATTTTATAACCACCCCAACTGCCAATTTTGATCACTTAATATCGCACAACCAATTTTGAAAAAGAAAAAGTTTCATCGAGAATTTGTCAAATAGTTTTTCATCCTCAACTTTTTCTTAAATTTATGCAGATAGTTGAATGTTATTTATTTATAATTAATTTACAACGACTTCATCTCCGACTTCATCATTTGTGCATAATCAGTATACTGTTCATTTGCATGTTTTTGTAGTCTGTTGTAATCCCAGTGCAGTCTCTTCCTTCTAATATGTTATCTCTCTTTATTGCAAGTAAACAGTGAATTATCCATCTGGCAACACAGATTCCTAATTATATCTTCTATCGCTACTGTACTGAGTTATTCCTACAAGACAAGTTTTGTTAATGTTCATCATTTAATACGGTTATCAATGGGGTTGACAAAGTCCAAACCAAAGCTATTCTTCAGAATTTATTCATTCTGCTTACCTTGTGTAATCTAAGGTAATTTGTGATTTTGACTCGTCATCTTTTTACTACATCCGAAACATACAAACGAAGATCTCCATTAAACATCTCTAAAGGAAGCAACAGTTTAAGTGCTTGCTCTGAACATAACTTAACATTTTTGACTTTCACCTTCTCTCGTTTAGAATACTCAATGAAGGTGGAGAGAATTTTAAGAATGGTAAAAGGGTAATCTCAAGTTGAAGCAGTAAGATGTCTGAATCTTTTCAAGTAGTTTTAAACAAGTGTCCTGTTTAACAGCAGAGATACTAACAACTGTAGAGTTGGACTAAATGTATGGATGTTTGGCCTAGGGGCTAAGTGATCTAAATGATTTAGTTTAAGAACAAAATTATGCTTCAAATCTCCTTAATTTTTTGCCACTGCAAACCACTTTAACACAATAACGTTATTTAACATTCAGAAATTTGGAATACGGCATTATTATCGATTATCAGACCAGGGGTGGCAGCATTGAAAACGGCGAATTTTCTGAAATGTTCTCGTGCTGCAGTACTAAAAGTGTATCGAGACTGGATAAATGGAACATATGTGACCACCAGTTAGCATGCTGCTGTTGGCCGTCGAATAAATCATGATATCAACAGAAAGCTCTTCAAAACATCTGTCCAGCAAATCCTTTTGCTCTTACATTCCGGTGGATTCCGAAGCAGACGCTTGGTGCTAGCACCCTTGTTAATACCCGTTCATCGCAATAAACGCCTTGAGATTTAGCGACACTACAGAGACTGCAACTTCGCTGAGCGGCAGCGAGTAAACTTCTTCCTTAAATAACAAATTTAACTTCATCGAGGGACGGACGTTGGCGTATTTGGCCTCAAACCTCAGAAAACAAACAACTTATTTGATAGTAAGTATATTAGTGTCTCTATTATATAAGCCTAATGGGATTATACTCTGGGGAATGTTTTGATGGCACGGTTTGAGGCCAAATACGCCATGGGTGGTTGATATCTATGGATGACCTGTGACCAATGCCGCTCATGTACTGCCATATAGTAGGTAGTGTTCCCTGAGAGTGATGGCACCTATTAGCAAGACAGTGTGAATGCCATACAGCCAGAATTGTCTGTGAGTGGTTCGAGACATCAAGCCAATACAGAATTGGCTACTGAAATCAGGAAATCTGAAATCAATCGAAAATTTAAAGGAGACACATCAGACAAATGAATCCTCTTCCAAGGAGCCTAATCCAAATTCATTACAATCTGCATGATCACAGATACTTTAGAAAACTTCCAGCACCTTACTCAGTACATCAGGTAGTTGGCTGCGGTACCAAGTCTGTAAATATGAAACCGGAATTTGCCCATAGGTGGCCCTGGCGTTCGATGTAGTTACCGTCAAACCGCGTTGTAAGCGCCATTTTCTTACTCTGACATTTGAGAAAGATTTTCAACTCTTACAAGTTTTCCATACAAGTTTCATACAAACAGCATAGTTAGTTTGTAATAACGTTGAACATGTTGAACTTTGTGCCTGGAAATACGATTTGCGGACGGCATTGATTTTCTATTACCATTTGAAGAAAATTGCTGCAGAATCGCATCAACTGCTTGTCGAAGCTTAGGATGAGCATGCTCTTGGTAAATCACAGTGCTTTGAATGGTTTAAAAAATTCAAAAGTGGCGATTTTGACGTGAGAAACGATGCTCTGTGTTTGGTAGGATCAGAAGGGTATGATCTATTAAGAGCTGCTGAAACCTGGCGAGAGCATTAATAATGAACGCTACCGACAACAAATGATCGATCAAGCTTTGCGTGAAAAACGACCAGAATATCACAAATAAAAAAGCAACATTAAGTTATTTTGCTTTATGATAATACACAATTACACACAGTAAAACCGGTCAAGGAAACGATTGAAGCGTTTAGTTGGGAAATATTTTCGCATGCGGCTTACTCATCAGACTTGGCTCCGTCGGATTACTACTTATTTGCATCGATGGGACACGCACTTGCTGAGCACCGCTTCACTTCTTACGAAAATGGCTCGATGACTGGTTTGCCTCAAAAAAGCAACAGTTTTTTTGGCCTGTCATCCACAAATTGTCAAACAGGTGGGAAAAATATACAGGGTGCGGGACACATTAATATGACCACGTGCTAGTATACGGAATATCCACCTTTGGCGGCAAGCACAGCAGCTAGTCGACGTGGCAGAGAGTCAATAAGTTCTCGGAAGGTGGTTGCAGGTATCTGGGACCATTCGGCTATCAGTGCATCCCGTAATTCCATCACCGTGCGTGGTGGAGGGTCCAGCTTGCGGACATGGCGATCGGGATGGTCCCACAAATGTTCAATGGGATTGAGGTCCGTGGAGTTTGGTGGCCATGGGAGTAACTTGAATTCATCCTCATGCTCCTCGAACCAGTCGTGTAAAATTTTGGCGCTATGGCAGGGAGCATTGTCCTGTTGAAAGGTGCCATCACACAGTCGACTTGAAGGAGTGTACCTGGTCTGCGACGATCGTCAGGTAACGAACAGCATTCAGTGTACCCTCCATCGGTATCAGTGGACTCAGACCATACCACAAAAACATCCCCAAACAGTCACACCTCTCCCACCAGGATGTCATATGCCAACGATGGAGTCGGGATGCCTGTTCTCAGATGCTTCCCTTTGCCATTCGGCCGAGGTCCAATGGCGATAGTCCATTGCGAATTGGAGGCGTTTTCAGCGATGCACAGGCGTCAACATGGGTTCTGTTGTCATACACCTGCTCCGGAGCCCTAACCTCAAGAGGGATCGTTGCACTGTCTTGATACTGACACGCCTAGTGGACCCACTGTTCATTTGCTGTGTCAGTTGCTCAACAGTGACACGCCGGTTGGTCTTGGCCAGTAGTCGTAACCGACGCTCGCCTCTAGATCGATGGCCCGTGGGGCCCCACAGTTACCTCTTCGGTTGCTCGAAACTGTTTGGTTCGTCCAGTCGTGGTACACCTTCACAACGGCAGCCCTAGAGCAGTTCACAAAGGTGGCCGTTTCTGAAATGCTGCCCCCCTTGGCCCGATAGCCAATGATCATCCCCTTTTGGAGGTCCGACAGGTCACTTGCTCTGCCCATGATGGAGACAATTGCTGTGTTAACGGATGCTATTACACGTCTGCTGTTGTCAGCTTTTAATGATATGCAATGATTTTTCATCTGCATATCATGGGATGTTCCAACATGTTCGAGGAGAGGTGGTCATATTAATGGGTCCCGACCCTGTATAGCCAGCGATAGGCAATACTTCGAATAAAATACTTATCATTTTCATAAAAGAAACGAGTATTTTCTATACCAAAGATCCGGTTTCATATTTACATACCTCATACCTCCCCTTTTATTTTTTGAACCGAAGCAGATATGTCAATTTTGATGAATCCAATGAATAGGAAGTTGTGGGTGGCCTATCCCATGGTGCACTTTTCATCATCCCAAATATGCAAATTAGGACACATTCAAAATTTATCTCAAAAACCGTAAGGGATAGAGAAAAAAAACCAATTGCAAACTTGTTCAGCATAAAAAAACAAACAAAACAAAAAAAATCATCCAAATCGGACCAACCAATCACCCACAATCAGAAGATCATGTTGACCATTTCCGGAACATTGTAGCTTGCCATCCTGGAATTGTTCTGTCTTCTGTGTGCTGAAACATACCTTTTATTTGCTTTTCCGCATAAAAGTGAATGCGAGTATGGTAATTTATGTTAATTTTTTGATTTGCATGCTTTACATGGCGGAAATATCAACATTCAGTTTTTCTTGTGCAGTGTGACTGTTTGTAAGCTACAAACAGTCACCGCGTGATTGTGGGTGATTGGTTGGTCCGATTTGGATGATTTTTTTTGTTTTGTTTGTTTTTTTATGCTGAACATGTTTGCAATTGGGTTTTTTCTCTATCCCTTACGGTTTTTGAGATAAATTTTGAATGTGTCCTAATTTGCATATTTGGGTTGATGAAAAGTGCACCATGGGATAGGCCACCCACAACTTCCTATTAATTGGATTCATCAAAATTGACATATCTGCTTCGGTTCAAAAAATAAA
>JAHWFO010099097.1:90744-154719 GCA_023313115.1 Rhysida immarginata
AATGTCTTTTTGCTAAGATATTGAATTATAAAATATTAGTATTGTAGCTAAGTACTTGTAATTTATATGTTTAAACTGTGTTCGTTGAAATAAACATTTGATATGTAAATTTTCTTAAAAGTCTGTTGTACAAAATTATATAACAGCCTTAACTAGCGGCCGTATCCCGATACAGTGCCGTCGGTTTTTTTGTTTTTTTGTAGAAATTGTCGGAATATGCCATTTCTTGGAAAAGTGCATAAATATTTTAAAATTCCACTCCATCTTTTTTTGTAATGTTCTTGCTTTTATTTTCTGGACGCTTTCATTTGAGCACATTTATTTTAGTCCATTTATTAGAAAAACATGGGATTATTGTAGCAATTAAAAGAAAGCGATTTTATAATACTGAATCTTTCCCTACCAATTTTTCATTTTTTTTAAAGAGTAAATTATTCGTTTCTTTCATGTTTCTTAGAGCATGCCGACACACGATTCTAATTACCTGACGCCTTCATATCAAGTTAACGCGATATAGATTAGGTAATAAATACAATCCATGTGGAACGGAGACAAGCACAAATGGGCTGGGGTCGTTCTTTCTTTTCTTTTCTTGGCAAATAAGTTGAATGACGTTTTTCATTCACGTTGCCAAGACAAAGCGTCTACTAGTCTTCACCCGAAACCAAAATCTGAAGCAGAAAGCCTCTTGTTCGTCTGGCTCCTCTTTTGTTGGCTGCAGTATTTTTTTTTTTAAGCATTTAGCTTTCCGAATTTATCTGTTCTCGGTAAAATATTTATCATCACCAGGAGACCATTTAACAAAACAAAGATAAAGAAAGTTTGTTTTTTAAATTTTTTTGTTGCGGGAGGGTAGGAGAAAATCTCTAAATAGAAAAGCCACCATCAGTGAGGAAAATTATTGGGGAAGAAACGTTTATGCTACACCTGGGACCAAAACGATAAGCTCCCATTTAGCTAATTAAAAAAATGCATAACCAAAACAAAAACATTATTATATATGATGCTGTCATCGAAAAAGAAGGTTAATACAATTTGTTCTTAATTCATCGATTACCTTATAAATGCTTTTATAAGTGTTTTATCAAGATTTTCAATGCTAATCATTTACAAATCTTAATATGTTTCGAGTATTACCAGAAATAATAAACGGGATATTGCATAGGGCTTAAAGTCCACATATGTGGTTTTTAAGGGGAAACGGAAATGATTTTTACTCTTTTTTTAAAACATTAATGAGATAGATGAAGGAGCCCGAATTCTCAGACATATGAAGCTTAAATTTCACTTCAATGTATTTGACCTTCGTTATAACAAGAGATTAATTGCAACTGATCTGTACTTAACGTTCCATCTGATGGAAACAGTGATGACATAGACTACAGGTTGTACTGTTTACAAAGGTTGAGTTACGTTTTATGTGGAAAAGAATTTGAATAGTGAATATACAGGGGCAAAGCACAGACACATGATCCTTCATCTACTAAAGAAGGCAGGTTTTGTGTAAGTGTCGTTAAAATATTACGTCTGTTCGCACAATCATGCCTCCAAAAATGGAATTTTTGGTTGCAGGGGTGTGTGTGTGTATGTATAATTTTTTTTCTGCCTATGTATGTATGTGTGTGTCTGGCTGCATTGCAAAACTTTGTAAATCTCTCGCTTTTTTGTAACAGCAAGCAAAATCCACAACTGCACATACGGAAGGAAACCAGAACCGCGGTTATAACTGTATCCTTCTCCCAAATGCAGCATTGAGGTAGCCCGGCAGGTCAAATCTCTGGTAGTGACGGAACCAAGTAGCGCAGAGAGCAATTACACAAGGTACAGGGTGTCACAGCAACACCAATCGTACATCAAAAACCAAAATCTCTAACTGCAAAAAGCCATAAACGACAGTGCATAAAACTCCCCCGTGTCAGGTAGCGGAACGCAAAGCCAACTGCTCGAAGCGCGATGAAATTTATCTTTTAGGGGAAAAGCGGCAGTATATGTACGAAGGTGGGCTGAAAAGTAATGTCTCCAAGGCCATAACACTTTTATTTTTTAACGAATTTAAATTTATTTTTTCAAATGATGGCTTATTTTGTTCTGTTTCAAAAACACTTTATGTCTATGTCACTAGATGGTGTAGGTGTGCTGAAAATGAAACATAATGGCGACCTACATGGAAGTCAGGTTGAAACAGCGCACAGTGATTGAGTTTTTGACAGCTGAAGTTTGCGATCCTGTCAAATTCATCGCCGAATGACAGCTGTATACGGCAATGCAACTTTTGACGTCAGTACAGTGAGAAGATGGGCAAGATTAGTGAAAGAACGAAACCCGGCAAGCTCTAGCCTAGCTGATCAATCACAGCAACAGACGAGCAACATCGAGTTCGTGTCGATCAAATGATTCGTTCCAACCGCCGAATTAAGCAATATGATATCGCTACAGAGCTCCAAATTTCCAAGGAGAGAGTGCACGTTGTCATAACCGAGTTACTGGGATATCGTAAGTTGTGTGCTCGTTGGGTACCGCATATGCTCACTCCTGAACTCAAAGAGAAGAGAAAGAACGTTTGCCAGGATCTGTTGGCCCGGTACGAGCGTGAGGGTGAGGCTTTTCTGCAGCGCATTCTCACGAGGGATGAATCATGGGCACATCATTTTGACCCAGAGAACAAACGACAATCGTTGGAATATCGCCATGCAACATCTCCACGTCCCAAAAAGTTCAGGGTTGTCAAGTCAGCAGGTACAGTCATGTTGACCATCTTTTGGGACTTCCAGGGTGTTGTCCAACTTGACTTCTTGGAACCAGGAACCACGATCAACTCAAAACAGTACGTGCAAACGCTAGAGAAGCTTCGCGCCCGGTTGCTCCGAGTTCGGAAGGGTATGGACCCTATTCTGCAGCACGACAATGCACGTCCGCACACAAGTCGAGAAACACAAGAAGGGTTGCAGCGACTGAAGTTCGTGGAGGTTCTACCGCATCCGCCGTACAGCCCTGACCTCGCTCCCAGCGATTTTCACTTGTTCCCAAAGCTTAAAGAATCGCTTAAAGGACATCGATTCAGCTCTGATGACGAGCTGAAAGACGCGATTCGATCCTGGTGTCGAAAACAACCAAAGGACTTCTTCTCCGACGGGATGTCACGACTAGTGTCCCATTGGCAAAAGTGTGTGGACAGAGATGGGGACTATGTTGAAAAATGAATAATGCATTGAAAAGAGAACAAAATAAGCCATCATTTGAAAAAAAAAATTTAAATTCGTTAAAAAATAAAAGAGTTATGGCCTTGGAGGCATTACTTTTCAGCCCACCCTCGTAGAAATGTTAGACCGAGGGGTGGAGATCTGTCCGATTTGAACCAATGTGTGCAATATACACACACCGTCAAAAATAGTACAATCTCCAGACAAAGTGGTACACATTTTAAAAATCATGGGGAGGAAATATTACTTATCTTTCAAACCCGCTTGTCCGTTAAGTTTGCGAGAACATCAGCCCTATGAAGGATCTCCAATGCTCGCGATCTTCTGCCATCAGGCGCATGTCCTCATTGGTAATACCCAAGCGACTTGAACTGAGCCTCTCCATGTAGTCTAGCCACTTGGTTCTATGCCTACCCTGTGGTCTTTTACCCACCGGCTTGGAAGGCCAGTTTGGGCATCCGTATCACGTGGCCCTGGAAATATAAAGATGATTTTATTTGCTTTTTTTGCACTCACTACATGGCATCCTGTGCTAACGTAAATACTCTTTGTCTTCCAAACGCATGTCACAATAACTGCTCAGCTGATGGGGTATACTGCCATGCAGATTGCGGATGAAGCTCTCTGGTAGGCTGGCGTATAGTCCCATAATGTAACACCAGATGAAGGTCTTGGTTAGTCCAGATAAAGGCGTTTAGTCAAATGTCTTGAAGCTCTTCAGCCACACGAGAAACGGAAGAGTAGCCACTTTTTGAGGCGAGGGAGCGTATAATGCAGGAGAACAAGACGGGACGGGGGAGGGAGGACAGTTTGAGAGCACGGTCAATAAGGAAACGGAGTAAGGCATGCTTATGAGTTGAAGGGTGCGATGATGTATAATGGATTAGGCTAGAGGATATGGTGGGTTTACGGAATACAAAGAAAGAGAAACGGTAAATGAGGGGGTCATTAGTGATGAGAACACTAATAGATAGATAGGAAAGGGATAGATTTGTTAACTTCGGCTTCAAAAGTAAACTGGATTTGGGCGGGGGGGGGGGGTGGGGGTTAAAGATAGCAGCAGGCGGGAATCATCAATTAGGATATCATAGAAAGAAATGACAGTGGAGTTAAAGAGTAGGAGGGAAAACAAAGGTGAGTTTAAGGTGTTGTAGGAAGACCTCGGAAAGGAAGCTGCTTAGGGGGAACCCCATTTTTAAGCTGGGAGGTTGGGAGTAAAAGGAATTATTGAAGGAGAAATAGTTTTGGGTATTTCCGCTCTACTATAACAGAAAGTATAGCGAGGAGGCAACAGAATCAAGTGTGGAGAAGGAGGAGGAAAGCAGGAGGCGTTCAAGGTTGGAAAATATGTCCGGGACAGGGGTGTCAAATAACATAAGAGAATGAAAATCATTTGTGTGGAAAGACGAAAATTTATGTGTGAAGGCAAGAGAGTTTTGAACATTATAGGTATTAAATAAGAGATTAAGGGTGAAGAGGCGAGATCTCTCCGCCGCCTTATTCCTCCCAACCCACATCCATCTACACTTAAAGCATGGCGCCCGGTTGTTAACTACTTCCCCGCACCTGCCCATGTTTTTAATATTTTCCACATATTGGTTGCTATTGCTGTTTTCTTTAATTTTTTTTCCAAAAGGTTCTTCTTTCTCTTTTTAGTAATTTTTTCCAAGATACTTAAGCTTTATTCAGTTCTCAAGCAACCTAAGACAAAACATAAAATATTTAAACCGAGGAAAAATATAAACTAAAAAGGGAAATGGGCAACATCGGCTGGTTAGATACCCTGTAAAAGAAATGCTAGTCAATGATAAGTCATTTCCGATAGGAAAGACATGTACATTTGTGAAAGGATCTCATTGCCCTGTTTGTGCGCATTTAGAGTTCCACCAAGAATGGTCTGGAAGGAATGGACCTCTTCGAAAATTTTTCTGGAAAACAAGTATTTGATTGTTTATATCGTTGGAAAAAGTATATGGCAAAAGCACATATTCTCAGATTCCCACTCATACGAGTTATTATGAGTATAAAATAAAATAAGAGAAAGTGTAGGAGAAAAAACTTTATATGAAAATGAGGAAGGTTTGTTGTTATGAATTGGTAACTGCATTGGTTGATGGTCACTGCCAAAGGAAACATAAATAGTGCTTAACGTATACTGTAGTTGGTTATTTGCAGAGATGATGACAAAATTCAAATTAGAGTGGGGTCCTTTCCTATCCAAAATGATCTCCTCTAGGTATCTGCCATTAAAGTTTTATACAACAAACTTTAAACTAGAACTTAAATTCATCTGAACGAATATCTGGAATAATCTAAAATATTAACCCAAACACCCTCCTGGAACTATGTCTGTGTATCCGTAGGTGTGTGAACACGATAACTCAAAAACACAACGAGCTAGATCAGGGCTGCCCAAGATTTCTGTCCGCGGGCAGCGCCCGTGCACGCAGATCAGTTCCTTAAAGTCGAGTTGCTAATTGTCAATTCGATACTGTAAAAAAAACAAAAAACAGACCGAGACAGTTTACCATTTTATTTCCTTCGTTTTAATGTGACAATTTTCTCGATGTCAGATAGAATTGTATTTTCTTTTTCCCGATACGACACGATTGCATATTAAGCATTTAGAATCCAATCCGTATTAAATGAAAAAAACCCCAAACAAAACAGATTCTCCCACTCCGGTTTAAATACTGGTTCAGTGATTTTAAGCTTTTTCGGGATGTGCGTATGTGAGACGAAAAACAAGCAAGTATTAGTAACAAAAGAAATACTGCCTCATTTAACGGAATCGCCCCCTACAATCTGGCAAAACTGCATAGGAAAAACTGTATCCACTCCCCTTCTGAATTTTGGACTATCTCCTTAGTTTGGCTTTGCCCGCGAGCTTTTTATGTTGCACGCGGGCGACGTGCACCATTTGGACGGCCCTGAGCAAAATGGATGAAATTTGGCATCTGTTCTTCCAAAATTGTACATCTGCATCAACTTTTGTACCAAATCTGTCAACTAGAAGTACTACTTTACTTTAGCACATACACGGTTTTCTTCATATAAATAGGGCTTTAAAGAGAGGTAAGCAAATAAAATTTACTATAGGCATTTATAATGATGAAAGACAATTAGATATCAAATTTCAGCCTAATCGCACAAGTAGAAATTTGCCTGAGCACCTACATAACATGTATGCATATACACTGGCTGACAAAAAAGTGAAGCACCCAGAAGGAGTGGTTGAAAGTGAACGAAACGGCATATAATGAAAGAACATGTGACTTTATTGTACTGAATACAATATGGGATGAAATAGACAACGCCATTGGCAGTACAAGTGGAATGTGGGCGCCAGATCAGTAGGTTGTGGTACCCCCTCTGGCCCCAATGCATGTCCTTAAGCGTTTGGAAAAGTGTCAAACAGCCTTTGGATCCTCTCCTGAGGCAAGTCAGTCCACAGTTTTTGCAGCTGTCCCTCCAGATCCCGCAGGTTGGTATTGGGACGGAGTCGCCTTTTAATGTCAACCCACACGTATTCAATGATGGAGAGTTCCGGGGATCTTCCTGGCCACGGGAGGACCTCAACATGCTGTAAACAGTCCATAGTCTGTGCCCGGAAGTGCGTTATCTTGTTGGTACAATGTCCCAGGGCGCTGCGCCAGAAGGGGTAGGAAGTGCGGACACAGAATGTCTGTGACGTATCGCTGTGCCGTCAAAGTCCGCCGAAGCACTATTAAGGTTGGTTCATAGTCTGACAACGCCGTTTTGCGTTGGTCGTCTGCCGTTCCGTCAAGTTCAAAACGTTGCCGTTAGCGCTATAGCATTCATAGTCACAGTGGTAAAACGGTTAACTATAAACTTCCGAAGCTGGCATCGAAGAAATAAGCATCGTTTCAATAGATCTATATATGTACGATCTATTTTTCAAAGAAGAGAATATTTAATCTTTTCTTTTAATTTTTGATCTTTATATTCTTTCGTTCTCGTACCATACAAGTAGGGATACTTTTGAATCGCTTCGATTAACTTGCTTTCCTCCATTTTTGTTTTACAAAGAAGAGAAATGACGTCAAGAGATCTTCAAGTTCTGATTGGTGGGCCGTTGTGCGTTGGCCGTTGAAATAGAGCACAGTTCTATCCCAGCGCAACAGCGGACGGCGGCTCGACAGCCATCGGCATAACGATAAAGCACAACTATGAATCAGCTCAGCAAACAGAACGGCTTTCGTTGGAGCACAGCGCAAACGGTAACGGCAGACTATGAACCAATCTTTAGAGGTGACGTGAACGCATATCCCATGACTCCCCACACCATGATGCCAGTGGTTACGCTTGTGTGTTTCTCCACAATATGGGAGGGTTGTGCCCTCTGCCATCGACACCGCCATACGCGAATACGATGGTCATCGGAGGTCATGGAGAAGCGGGACTCATCACTAAACATAATGCGACGCCTTTCGTCCTCTGTCCATGCCTCCCGGGCAAGGCACCACTCTAAACCCAGGTTGTTGTGTTAATGGCAACCGACGAATGGGGCGGTAGGACCCCAATCCGGCAGATGCGAGTCGTCGAGACACTATGCGGGAACTCACGGGATGTTGTAGAGTCTCCAGTACATGTTCGAGGATGGCGGGTGCCGATGCCATGGGATTCCTTAATGCTTGGAGCACCATACGTCGGTCCTCCCTTGGGGTGGAGTATGCTGGTCGACCTGAATCTGCACGATGTGCATGGGTGCCCTCATGTACCCATTGATTCCAACATCGGGCCAATGTGACATCTGAATGGCCTACATGCCTAGCAATTGCACGATACGACCAACTAGCCTCATACAGTCTCACAATGCGGCTCCAGTCAAATGCTGTCATTTGGTGGATAGGATGTCTAACGCGTCTGGAAGTCATCGCGGGTGCTTTGTACAGTACAGTAATCCTCTCTGAACGTCTTGCGTAACTGTCGAACTCACAACAGTTGACTGGTAACAGCTTATCAACAACATGGTGGTGACATCACGAATTTATTCTGGTGAGTGTTCAAGACATTACAGAACCTTATGAACCTTATCGTCTACTCACACATCAATGGTATGCACGTGTACCAAAATAGGATAATATTGAACCACTCCTCCTGGTTGCTTCACTTTTTTTCGGCTAGAGTATTTTGCTTGAAGTGAAGCAACAAAAGTAAACAATTAAATTTCTCCATTCGTTTTAACAAGTAAAACAATGTTAATTTTAATAATTGGTTACTTAAAATGCTCAAAAAAAATCATATCTCGGCAACCCGTTGCCCGATTTGAAGAAAACTTGTTTCATTTTGCAAGTTAGCCCATTTCAAGGAGACCTGATTTCAACAGTTATTGCTCTATCATGCTCCGTTTGAATGTGAGAAAGTCTACTAGGAGAGTCACTCCCGAATTTTTAATAGTACCTTGTATGTAAACATGAAACCGGAATTTTTATATAGAAAATACACGTTTATTATATTAAAATGATACAGAATATTTTATTCGAAGGCTATATATTTTTCCCGCGCCGACAATTTGTGGATGCCACGCCAAAAAAACTGTTGCTCTTTTGAGGCAAACCAGTCATCGAGCCATTTTCCTACATTTCGTAAGAAGTAAAGCGCTGCTCAGCAAATGCGTATCCCATCGATGCAAATAAGTAGTAATTGGACGGAGCCAAGTGTGGTGAGTAAGCCGCATGCGAAAGTATTTCCCAACCAAACGCCTCAGTCGTTTCCTTGACCAGTTTGCTGGGTGTGATGGTGCATTATCATGAAGCAAAATCACTTTGAGTTGCCTTTTTTGATATTCTGGTCGTTTTTCACGCACAGCTTGATTCAAATCGATCATTTGTTGTTGGTAGCGTTCAGTATTAACGGTTTCGCCAGGTTTCAGCAGCTCATAATAGATCACACCCTCCTGATCCCACCAAACACAGAGCATTGTTTCTGACGTCAAAATCGCCACTTTAGAATTTTTTAAACCACTCAGAGGACGGTGATTTACCAAGAGCATGCTAACCGTAAGCTTCGACAAGCATTCGATGCGATTCTGCAGCAGTTTTCTTCAAATGGTAACAGAAAATAAGTGCTCTACGCAAATCGTAGTTTCCAGGCACAAAATTCGGCATGTTCAACGCTATTACAATCTATGTTGTTTCAGAAAACTTGTATTGGTGTGAGTTGAAAATCTTTGTCAAATGTCAGAGTAAGAAAATGGCGCTAATTTGATGGTTTGACGGTGACTATATTGTCGGCTAGGGCCATCTATATTCAAGTTCCGGTTTCATATTTACAGACATGGTATTTCATGTTCTACTAGATCATGTGCCTTTGATATATATAAGGTGTGAAGATGAACCCAGAATTAATGAGGTCCGAAAACGTAAATGAGGGAAGTCGCCCTACTTAAGATTTGAACCTTTTATATTTTAAATGAAATGAGATCTGTAAACAAACAAATTCACTCGTTAAATAGGTTCAGTGTCTTTTAGGAAAAAAATATGAATGCCAATACTGTAAAGGCTCTTATTATAATAATTAAAATTCCCACCCCCGCTTTGGGACAACTTACCCCAATACCACAGAGAAGGTGCCCCGGTATAATAAATGTTTAAAAATCGTGAAACAGTTTATAATTTAAGCTTATTTTTTATTGCTTAACATTTATAGCCCCTTAATTTTCCTTCCACAAGCATTCCATTTGTTCCCATAAGTTTAATGAAGCCATTACGGCAAATGATGTATTCCATCCAGTCATTTTTTCTTTTGTTTTTGTAATAATTTTCTTTACATTGCACACATAAAGATGGCAACCGCATAGTAGAAGGCATTCTTTGTTAGTTATTGAATTTGCTAAAACTGAATTGGTTACAACTGTTCCACGTGCGTTTCATCGCAAGAAGCCCTGATCTAACCACCTGCGATTATTTTCTGTGGAGGTACAGTTCATTCCAAAAGCGTTTTCATTTGCTTGGCAGGAGTTGAGCTAAGCGAAGTTGATCGGTTATAAAGTCTAGTAGTTTGAACGAACATCGTAGAAGTTTAAAATGGACTTGGCCGTCCAAAGTGGAAATAGGGATGAGGATTATGACTGGTGTGGGCGAATTACAGTGCTTTTAACTGAAAAGATTAATCGCTGCTTTTTATTTCAGTAAGATCGGCTTTGCAGATGAAATATTTAAAGCACTTATTAAAAACAAAGCAATAAATATTTAAGAATATCTCAAGAAAGTTCGATAAGGGTTTTATCCTACGTAAAACCTCAAATGTTTAAATTATTGATGAAAATAGGAACGAAAACTCCACAGGCTGAATTCGAAGAGCTGAAGTTTCCCAGTTCGAATCGAAGCTGTGGAATTTTCTTACCGATTTTCATCACTAACTATTTAGTTTATTTATTTATTTATTTTTTCTGTCTTTCGAACATTGATATTTTTACTGATTACTTTTTAAATTCTGTAATATTTTGATACCGAAATTGTTCATGCCGCCATATATTATGCTTATGTTTTATAAGAAAAAGAGAGCTATTACCATATAGTAAACAGCATATTGTATACTGTTTAAATATATGCTTTCTTCATATATAAGATACTGTATTGTTATACATTATTTTTTCCCGTCATGGATGAGAATACAATTTTTTTTGCCAATACGTTATTTTTTTTAAGCATAAACCCAGAAGATACTGTATTTCATTTCGAAAGATTGGTAGCTGTTCCCTATGAAATACCAGAATAGATTTATAGTTTACATATTAGAAGACTATTATTTTGTTAAATCTGAAGCAAATTGATCTGAAGTTCATTTTCTACTACTGAATATTTCATGAAAAAAAGGTAATGATTTAATTAAAGTATTTAATGAAAAAAGATTTTCTAAAATGAATTTATATAGAAATTGAGATTCACAAGTGTATATTTAAAGATAAAGTCCAAATTATGTATAACGTTTTGGGTGAAAGAAAAACTACTGGATTACATATTTCAGTAATTATGTCTGCTAATCATGGAACCCAAAGTATATAGTCAATAATCCAACTGAAATGTGAAATAAATTTTTCTGCTGAAGCCTTACAGTTATGTAAAAATATTTATACGTTAATTATATTATCACGTTTTGGTAAAAAAAAATAATGCAAAAAATGTGCAAAAACAATTTCTTTTGACACATATCTACTTTATCTACTATATACATATTTTCAAAATGGATATATTTATTTTTTTCAAGACGTTTTAATAGGTCAGATTTCATAAACTGAAAGTATGAAATAAAAATCATGTAAACAATACATGATAATGTAAGAGTAACTTTTAAAATTTTGTCCAGAACCCGCCGTTTTCATTAACCATTATATTCTATTCCGCATGCTGTTGATCAAAACTTCGCATTTATTAGTGCTTCGAATGTTTTCCCGTCTTTCAACGATGTTTTCCCATAACTCGTTTGGTGTTGTGATATTACAACTCCATTGCAAAAAAATAGAATAATGTTTTATTATGAACTTCTAAGGTGATTTGCATACTTATTTCACCACCAAATCACACGAAAACCAAAATACAACATATACAGGCACAAAACTAGAATATGAATTGTTGAAAAAATATTAGGTATTTGCTAATTATTTAAACGGAATTAATAGGCTGTTGCAAAATATTAGAATAAGCTGTTCCCCATTGCAAAAAAATAGAATAATTTATATGAACACTCAAAATTAGCAATGTTAATACTTTGTTGCGTTGCCTTTTGCACTCATCACAGCTTGCATACGGCGTGGCATATTGTTAACAAGCTGACAACACGTTTGTCTTGAAATTGACGTCCAGATATGGCGTATTGCAGACAAGTTTTTGTCTAGTGCTGGGAACATGCTCAGAGAGTATTTTCTTCATTATGGCCCACAGATTCTCAATCGGATTTAAATCCGGTGAATTGGCAGGCCATGGAAGCACAGTTATACCACGATCTCTGAGCCATGTCATTGTGCGTTTAGCTGTGTGGGACGATGCCCCATCCTATTGGAAGATAAACTCGTCATCCTTATACAGTTCTTCTGCCGAAGGAATCGTGTAAGAGTCCAGAATTTCCATTTAAACGTCTGCGTTCACTGTTCCACGCACAATACATAGTTTCCCAGCCCCATGTGAGGACATGCAACCCCACACCATCACCGACTTGGCAAACTTCACAGAACGTTTGAGGCAATCTTGTTGAAACGCTTCTTCTTTCCTCCTCCACACTCTGATTCCTTGATCTCCATGCACAAGGCAAAACACAGACTCATCACTAAACAAAATTTTGCTCCATTCTTCATCACCCCAGTATTGTCGCTGTTTGCACCATCTCAGACGATTTTTTCGTTGAGTTCTCGTCAACATAGGCTTGATTTTCGGAATTCTAGAGAAGTAACCATGGCACGGACTATACTTGAAACAGTTGCAATTTCTGCAATCCATTCAGCTATTTCTGCAATCCTGGTCTGCGTTAGTCCTGTTTTATGTGCGTTCACGATGATCTCCTTAGTATTTTCAGTGATGTCTTTTATGCGCCCCATAAGTTCAACTTTTGGAACACTAAAGCACTCTGTGTTTCAGGGAAAGGTTCTTTTATATGTCTGATTTTAATCTATGCAATATTAACTTGGATACAATTCGTTGAAAAATTGAATAATCAACTATTCTATTTTTTTGCAATGGGGGGCAGCTTATTCTAATATTTTGCAACAGCCAATTAATTCTGTTTAAATAATTAGCAAAGAGCTAATATTTTTTCAACAATTCATATTCTAGCTTTGTGCTTGAATGTGTCGTGTTTTGCTTTTCGTGTGATTTGGTGGTGAAATAAGCACGTAAATCACATTGGAAGTTCATAATAAAACATTATTCTATTTTTTTGCAATGGTGTTGTATATGTCCTGTTTGTCAATTCTGCCCACAAATTCTCTATTGGGTTTAGATCTGCGACTCTGGCTGGCCAATCCATTAACCTCAGATGCTGTTGTTCTTCGAACCAGTTCCTTGTTAACTGTGCCATATGTATTGGCGATTTGTCCTGCATAATAGTCATTACAGAATCTCCAAAAACCATTTCAAGTGAGGGTATTAAGGAACTTTGTAAAGTTTCAACGTATTGTCGTTATGTAATATTATGCATATTCTACAAGTCGAAGCAACTGTTTCAAATTTTTGATGAAATAAGTCATTTTAAAGCATGACGCATACTAAGTGGACAAGTTCAAGGTTGTTAAAAAGAAGGTGGCCTCTATCGGTCGATTTCTCTCAAAAGCACTCGCATTGCCTTCTGGTTTTGTGACGTCACCTAAGAGGTTGGCAGCAGGCGATCCGCCCCTTTTAACATAACAAAGCTGAGATGGCTGGTGTTCCATGTGCTTTTGCTAATAATAAACGCAATTATTATTATTTTTAGTCCAATATTATAATATAGAGTGGATTTATTATATTTCCATGCATTTATTCTTCTCATGGCAATATATACGAGCAAAATTTCATTAAATGAGCAAACCCCTCACTCCTTCTTATAATGAAAAAGAGCACACTCGTAACGAGCAGGAGAATTCCTGAGCAGGAGATATGCTCTTGATGCTAGTGTTAAAACGCAAAAATCCAACAGATTGCACTACGAGAAAATCGAAAGTAAGGAGAAAATTTGAAACCTGAGAGAGAAGTTTAGAAAATAAAATATACAGAACACTCTTCGCTTTCATCTTCACCTCCTTCACTCGTATCAAGTAATTAAAATTGTTCAGTGGCTTCAGATTCATTTGAAGACTCTATAAATCACGTTGGCAGTTTGAGCAAAACGAAAGTGTTCGGATCAGACCCAAACAGAAAGCAATCGGGTATGTGGGCATTACTTTTTTTTTTCTTCCTATCATATTTTTACAATTATACAATTATCGGCAGATGTTTTAATGCTGTACTAGCACTTAGTGCTAAATGATTGAATACTGTAACAGGTTAATCGTTGAAGAATTGCTTTGACGAGGTGGCCTCGCTGTTGCAGTATTTGCTTTTGTATTTCAGTGCCAAATGTATATAAATAGGCCTTTTATTTGCAATCTCTGAATTTAAACACATATTATTCCAATAAATTATTTATATAAAACCTTTTCTTCATTTATATTGGTGATAGATAGTAGAAATAGGCTGGAAAATAAGGGTCCCCCCGGTATTCTCTATAGTTTTCTATGGCGTTCGTCTGCTCCAAACCTTCCAGTTGACGTCACATTTCAGCAGCCAATCACCATCGATCACCCCGATAGAGGCCACCTTCTCTTTAACAACCTTGGGACATGTTTGCATTAAACATCAATTAACTCTCAAGAAATTATTTTAATGAAAGGAATTAAAAGGAAGTTATCTGATAATTCTATTGGACTGATTAATAAATGCTAATAAGTGATTTATAATACTGATAATATACTTTGGCTTGTATTCATTTTCAAAAAATATTTGTTTGTTGCTGTCTTTTAAGTTAGCATCACACAGTATTTTGTTTGTTTGTTTTTTTTTAAAAAATCTATTTCGTTTTAGTAAAAATAAGCCTGTAACAAAATCGAATGCCATTTATTAAATATCAATATCAGTAGAAGACCCCCAGATATAGGGACAATTGGAATGTGGAGGGGGAGTTCCATTATTTTTACACTTGGCCACACCCACAGGTGTGCCCGGTTATAGCACATATATATAGTAAATAGATCGCCAGAGATTTAGCTTTAAAATTGTTGCTAGTGAAGCCAATTGCCGCCATCTTACCTCACTACACTTTTCAAGCCATATCACAAACATACTTGAACATACAGATTCAATACGAATTAAAGGCATTAAATAATGGAAAAAATTGTTAATAGATCAGTTTATAATAGATTGACCATCTCTAAAAATTTATAGTTATTTTTACACCACTTCTACTTAAATGTCATTATTCGTGAATATTTATTTTATTACACTCATATGCCAAAAGTCATGGGTCTTTTTGTATGGGTCAAAAGTTACTGGTGTTTTTGTTAGCCTGTTGCTTGCATTATTAAAAAAAAGTCTCTTTTTAAAGTCTTTTTAAATATATTTTTTAAATATTATTTGAAACGATTCAGGTTAAATATTCATAGTCTAAAAAATATAGACTGCTTTTCTGTGAGAAAGAAAACAAGATTATCAATAATCCTGTAGATGGAAAAATAAAACAAAAACGAATAACTGATGGTTATAAGAAATACATAATTAAATAACATGATATTAAACAAAAATTACAAATTGATCTTTGTAGTGAGACAATATGGCGCGCTTGGCTTCATCGAAGTGCGGGTTCTAGTGATCTATTTACTATATATCTGTGGGTTATAGGCACAGGTGGCATGTGGAGGGGGTGTCCCAAACATTTTTTACACGTGGTCAAACCATAGAGAAAGGAAGTAAAAACTCTAGAGTGTGGATCACGTGACTCACATTGGCTAAGGTCAAAAACTCTCACCGGTGAGAAGAGTTAGCGCTTGGTCGGTCAGAAATCCCAGTGAGAAATTTGTGACGTCATTTTAACGCGGTCAGAAACGCCAGTTAGTGCTGCTATGCCTAACCGGTTAGTCTCACCGTCCTCACCGAGAAAAAGACGGTTAGCCCAGTGAGAAATTACGTCATCATTCTCTCACTGGTGAGGGTTTTTGACCTTAGCCATTGAACGGAGCGTGGCATCCATGTTGGAGTAGGAGGAAAGCCAAGATTTTATAGTTTAAAAAAAAATAAAAGCATGTGGATTAAAAAAAATAAACGCAATCTTAAATTTAACTTGTAAGCATGAGCTTAATAGAAAAATTTAAATTTCTTTTATTATTTTCTGAATTCCTATTTAAATGAGAGGCACCAAAAATATTTTTTTTCTTTTTAAAAAGGCATATTATTTAATCTAAATTTTTTAAATCTTTTTCTGCACTCGCTAAAACAAGACAATTCTACGAAGTCGTATATAGAAGGTAGGTTATTTGATTCATGGGTCGTCTTATACTACACCAATATGGCGCCTGGATTCCACGGTCAAAGTCACGTGATCCACACTCTAGAGGGTTTACTTCCTTTCTCTATGGGTCAAACCCACTGGTGTGCTCGGGACAGTTGGAATGTGGAGGGGGTGTCCCAGACCTTTTTTACAAAAGGTGCCGCCGCCACATTCCGAAGTCCCCGGCTCCTAACTGTTGCTGCTCACGTGACAGCTGATGTACTTTGAACAATGGACTATTAATGGACTATTATTTACCTTTGAATTTCCTTGATTTGGGTCTGTGTGATTACCTTTTGATCGACTTTCCATTCCTGAGTGTGGTTAGATAATACTAGGTTATGCCATGCAGTGAAGCATCCCTGTCCTGATAAGTGCCTTGCAGTGAAGCACCACAACCAGTGTGACAGGCAAGGGGGTCCTTGTGCTCCTAGCAAACCCGTTCTAGCAGAGTATGGTTGACATACTTGCACCTCTGGCATACTGGGGGTCTTCTACTAATATCCTCTAAATGGGATTCGATTCGATAGCAGTTAGCATTCTAATAAATATTTCTTTGCTTATACATGGGGTGGGGGTTCTAGAAAATTTGGCGTCGACTGCAAAGGTAATTTTGCGCCATTTTTCACAAGTTATGACAGTACGCAGCCCGGGACAAACACAAGCATCCATGACCACGGCGGGATTCAAACCCGCGGCCAGGCGGACTCGAGAACTAGAAAGCCTACGCCTAGCCCTCTCGGCCATCTGGCCGGCCCCTTATACATGGTGTAAAATACCAGTATAAGTTTACAAATAATTATTTTAGTCAAAGTTTAACCTAAATTAACGATAAACAAAACTATTCGAATTTATTAATATTTAATATATGACATCATCCATAAATTTATTTTTATACACGTATATAGTCTGTTTAGTGACAGTTTGAAGAGGCGTGGTGGAGGAAACTTTTATCCAATCAATAACAGTGAACTTAAATTTTTAACCAATCAATCACAGTGATTAAGTGCACGATTTAAGTTCAGTGATTGGTTGGTAAAAATTCCCTCCAGCACGCCCCATCAAACTCTCACTGAATAGGCTATAGGCTATCAAACAAATACCTCCTTCTAAGTGTTTGTGTAGACACAGGTAGTGCCAGTTCCGATTTCAGAGTTGCAGCTATTTTAAAAGGATCAGCAACACTACTTTCAATCAAATTTTTATCTTCTCGAGTTGTTAAACGAGGTCGGCCTCTTAATTTATGTAGCGATAGAGTTCCTGTTTCTGCATAATGTTTACAAATATTTATGACAGCTCGAGTAGATATTTTAAACATTTCGGCTATTTCCTCGATTGGCTTCCCCTCTTCCCTGTGCTGGATAATTAATTTTCGGGTACATTTTGGTGTAGGATTCGGCATTTTTACAGTTTTGTCCGTGTTTTTATTAATTAATGTAACAAAACATATCCTAACAAAAGTCGAACCGTGAAATTTAAGTGAGTTAAAGACTTTAAGAAATAGTAGAGCATTAAAAGGAATTCGCGTCTTTCAATTCTTAAATATACATAAATAATAATGATATACATTGATTTATTAATAATAAAGAAAAACTTTCTTATTAAAGGCTCAAAATAAGATTTCAGTCAAAACGGTTGAACGTCACTCATTATGCCTACCTATTCCTGTTGCTAAGATACAATAAATGACTTCGTCCGACCTGATTCCAACTCAATTTCTTGCCTAAAGCGATTAATCACACTGATTTCAAGGAAGCAGAACATCATTCACCTAAGTGAAAACGCTTTTGGAATGAACTGTACATAAAAATTCAAGTGAGTTTTCCACCACTGCTAGTCGACATTAACGAACTCAAAAACAGAATAACTGCAGACATCCAAACTGCAACACCGGACATGCTGCAAGGAGTGTGGGACGAGTTCGATTATCAAGTGGATATTTTCGGGTTTCTCGTGGCGGTCACTAATAACATTTATAAACTTACGTTATTCAAAATGTGGTGATCCCGTTCAACTATTGACCACCTTGTCCGGTTAGAGCATGAGATTCATCTAGCACAGACAAATAGACAACATGTAGTAGGTGTTTTCTTCGACCTGGAAAAGGCCTACGACACAACTTGGAGTTATGAAATAACACGACTTATGCGGAAATACGGCCTTTTAGGTCGACTCCCTTCTTTTATATACAATTTTATGAAGAATAGAATTTTCCGAGTTCGTGTAGGCTCAACGGTTTCAGGCCTTTTTGCACAGGAGAATGGTGTACCACAGGGAAGTGTACTGAGTCCTTTCCTCTTACTCATTGCTATCAATGAGGCTGGTTTACACCTCCCCCCCGACGGTGAATTATTCTTTATACGTAGACGATATTGCCATTTACTGTCGAGGGTCCTCAATGAGCTCTATTGAACGCCAACTACAATTAGCCATTAATAAACTTGTCTTATGGAGTAAGGATGTTGGCTTTAAATTCTCATCTCTGAAGACAAGGGCCGTTCACTTTTGTTTTTTGAGAGGTCTCCATCCAGACTCGGACCTTACTCTTTACGAAAACTCTATTTCAGTGGTGGACTCCCATAAATTCCTGGGTTTGACTTTCGATAAAAGAATATCTTGGCTCCCACATCTTCGCAATTTAAAATCGAGTTGTGTACAAGCTATGAATGTGTTGCGTTCAATCTCCGCTACTAAATGGGGCGCTGATAGGAAGATGCTCTTATTTCTTTACGGCTGCATAGTTAGATCCAAATTATGGAAGCATTGTTTATGCATCAGCCCCTAAGAGTGCGTTGAAGATGCTGGATCCCGTCCACAATCTTGGCATAAGAATTGCCACAGGAGCCTTTCGCGCAAGTCTTTACGCTGATGCTTTTGAACCACCGTTATGGTTTAGAAGAGCCTAACTCCTCATTAAGTATGCTGTCCGTGCTCACGGCGATATTATGCATCCAGCTTTTGCATGTCTCTTTGATAAACTTGGGACCTCTCCTCGTCCCTCGGCCAGAGGTATCAACAACTTACTCCAAAATTTATTGGAGAATATGAGCCTCTCATTCCCAGCCATGCATCCCCGAAAAACCAGACAGGTTCCTCAGTGGATTCTTCCTCAACCAGTTATTAACTATAGATTGTTCGCTGGAAAAAAAGCGAATTTTTTGGAAGCAGAAATCAAGGTGTTTTTTAATGATTTTTTAGAAACTCTCCCGGATGGTATGCATATTTACACAGACGGGTCCAAATCAGAAGAGGAAGTTGGTTGTGCATTCCTTATAAACCACTCCGTTTTTTCCTATCGATTGCCGAATGAGTTTTCCAGCGGAATTGGTAGCTATTTCCAGAGCACTGGAATATTTTTTTCATTATCCGGATGCTAATGTTTGGATATTCGCTGATTCTATGAGCGCTTTGCAATCACTGGAATCATTCAATTCTGACAATCCTTTTGTGCAAAGAATACAGGAATATCTTTACTTTCTGGAAGCCCAAGGTACTAGCTTTTATTTTGTTTGGATCCCGAGCCACATGGGTATACCGCAAAATGAACGGGTTGATAAGGCGGCAAAAGATGCTATTACATATTTACCAGTCTCTGAATATTATCAATTCCCGAACATGTGTTCCCGGTGATCCACAAAAAACTTGTATGTTCGTGGCAGGAGTCTTGGCCTCTCAACCCAGCAAATAAACTATTTGAGATAGAGCGTGTTATTTTTCCATGGCAAGTACCCTGTCTCTCAATCAGGCGAGAAAATGTAGTGTTAACTCTGCTAAGGATTGGTCACAGCCGTCTTACTCATGTTCATTTATTAAAAAAAGAACCATCCCCATCGTGTTCCTGTGGAGCAATACTGACTATTAAGCATATTCTTATTCATTGCCCTTTACACCCTAATTTACGACGCTCATTAGGGCTGAATTATTCACTAGATTTTTTGTTGGGGAATAACCCTATGATTTTTAAAGTGTTTTTGTTTTTAAAAATTATTCATGTTTTTAAATTCATATTCATTGCATTGTATATATCTGACAATTAAGTATATGTTAACTTAGTGCCCTTTTCACACGAAGTTTACATTGCCTTACAATATTCATCTCATTTCTTTTCAGGGGAGAAAACCTTGGAAAATAAAAAAAAAGGTTGATTTTAAATTCTCATAATAATATTTTTTATTGCTTTTGCATCTTTGTAACTCACGTTTTTATGATTTTTTTTTCCATCTGAGTTTTTTAAACTTTTGCCCCATAAACTGTGGGGGTTTTAACTTTTTGTCGGGCGCAAAATGGCCATAGCAGCCGATGTCCTAAAATCTCAACCAACCAACCAACCAACCAACCAAAATGTGGTGAACTATGATCATCTCTTTCTGTTGATATTTTATCGACCATGCCGAATCAAATATATGAAAGGAAAGGCAAGTTTCCAGAATAATCACTTCGAACCCTGTATTGGGTTGGCCTATTATCTGTCCCGAGTTCAAAAACTGAATATGCAGACATTATTGTGACAATAGTCCCGTAAACAAAAGTTACTATGTGATAACTGAACTCGGGAACCGGTTGGGCACTGATGATACATTTCATTGTGTTATACAGTTCCCACCAGGCACTGGTGATACAAAATATTCTTACAAATGGAAATGCAGATAGCGTGGAAATATAGACAATGGTTGGCTTTCTGTTTTAACATGGTTGGGTTTTTGAAGAATTTTACCCCTGAGAATTTCTCAGAAATCTGTATGCCATTCTGTATGAAAGTGAAATTGCACGTAATAACTAGAAATAAAAAATATAAATTAAATTTAGTGACTTAAAAAAAATGTAATATACTCTTTAGAATGTAGTCTTTTTTTAATGAATCAAAGTTGTAAACTTTTTTGTTTTGTAAATATGGTAAAGATTTTTCCTTCCATTTGAAATGCCATATTTACAATTAATAATAATTAATATTATAAACTGGAAATAAGCCTACCAAGCATCAGGTAAAGATTTTTTATCGAAAAATGGAAGGAAAAATTCTGCGACCTGGGTTCAAACCAGGAACCTCTGCTATCATGGCCGACACCTCTACCAGTTCGGCTATCGCCGAGGTTCCTGGTTCGAACCCAGGTCGCAGAATTTTTCCTTCCATTTTTCGATAGAAAAATCTTTACCTGATGCTTGGTAGGCTTATTTCCAGTTTATAATATTAATTATTATTAATTGTAAATATGGCATTTCAAAGTTAGGATATTCTTTTACAATCACTCTATATATTCGCAAAAAATTCTGGATAAACCCAATATTGGTTACAGAGAAATTTTTTGTACAGGATGTTTCTGTATATTTGTAACAAATGTCGAGAGATGATTCTTGGGATCAAAAACTAGAAAGAATGTCCGTATGAACATATGTCATGCAAAACGGTGTTACTGAGTTACATGGTATATGTACACAGAAGTCACTTCTTTTCATTCACGTCATCAGCATGACGTGTACAGCAGGGTTTTTGGTCTACAGATTTCCACGGCGGTGGAACGGGCGTCGAGGTCCGTGCATTGTTGCCCGGTCTCCTAACTTTAATCCACTGGACAGACTTATGGGGTGTATACTCTATTCCGGTTAACGACATCAACGATCTGAAAAGTGTATCAATAATATATGTGTAGCTGTTCGACAGGACGCATGCATCTTCGAGGGGCTTCACCAAACCTTGTTGAGGCGTGGTCTCACATGCATTGCCGCTCATGGCGTACACTTAGAGCATCTCCTGTGTTGTGGCCAATGTACCTTAGCGATGTGCCGAAACCGATGCCGATAATATTGAGTACTTTAAGATATTGATACTTACAGCATCGAAAGTACAGAATATTTCTACAAGTATTGGATGGCAGCATCCAGTAGTTTTTGAATCTGGCTGTGAAATTTGTCTTTATCGAAATAACGAATCTATTTATAACTCTGAGGTCACTCATGAGACTGATGAAGTGAATAAGAAAGATGAATTGGATAAGTGGATGAGGAAAGTTTCTGTTAAAATCGACAAACAGTGACAGTTGCGGTTTTCGCGTGAACTGGTGAACGGGTTCGTTTTCCATTTCAGTTCGGTAAACTGGCACAGGACAAAAACAAATCAAATTAAAAAACGAGGGGGTAAAAGGGCACTACTAAAATAATTTAAAAAACACAATATTGAAAAATAATTTCAAAATCTCAAAATTTGTTTAAGTAGCGAAAAAATGCAGCTATTTACTGGTTTTACAGGTCATTTCTTCTTAACTCAGCCGATTTAGAAATCCCCTTCCCGGCAATGGAATGCTACTAGGCAATCAGGAGGTGTATCAGTGGGTATTCCGTAAATATTTGTTCAGGAAACGAGCGCAAAAAATTCACGGCATGACGAGAAAAATTAATGATTTTTGGAGAGTTTACGTACGAGCGCTTTCCAAGACGGGATTTAATGCCGTACGCAACGTGCAACAGTGAAACACGGAAGGAATTTCGTTATCAAAGTCTCCTTTAAATTCCATTCTGGCTGACATACAAAATTCGGGCGTTTCCGACAAGTTCATCCATGAAAAACTACCTCGGAAGAGATCCCACCCCAGCCGTTCACCTGACACCATCAAAATGATCAGGAAGGTGGTTGCACAGGAAAATCCTTCGACACACAAAGCCAAGGCTCAGAAGACAGGAAAATCTGCGTCTTTGGTAAACCGCTTAATTAAACGCAACTTAGGCCTGCGCAAATTTCATAAAGGCAGGGTTCATGCTCTTAATGAACATCACATCCATGAACGCAAAGCCAACGCCCGCAAACTCTACGAAGCCTACCTTCTTGGCGAGAAATGGCGGTTTGTTGTTACGTTGGATGAAGCGTGGGTATAACGCACAGCTTTTAGTAAGCTTCGTGCAATTACCTACCGTCCAGCAGATGCGAAAAGCCGGACTGATTGGGTGCGTAAATGTTCGAAATGGTGGTGGCGGGGTACTGCTCTAAAGGACGGTTGCAACTTCGTCGGGTGGAGAAAAACGCTAAGGTGAATGCAAATTATTACCAGGACAATATTTTTGAACCCTCTTTACACGCAGGAGATCCAGGCGTTGTATGGCGAGGAGAGCAACAATGTTTGTGTTCATCAAGATAAGGCGTCCATGTGCACCTTGCGCTCAACATAGAATTCCATGGCAGAAATGGAAGAAGAGACCGGCATTCGTGCAATAATACCCTTCTCTGCTATCCCTATCAAGTCACCTGACGCCTCCCCCATAGACTTTTATGGCTTTGGCCTTCTCAAAAGGGGTCTCGGAAGGCGTCACCTCAAAATCATCGCTGGACTCTGGAAACTCCTCTCTCTGTCCTGCAAAGAAGTTTATAATTGGAATCAGGGGAAATACAATGAACATAATTGGTGGTGGAGAAGGGCTTCGCGTGAAGCGACAATCATCCAAAATCGGCTAAGTTTTATGTCCGTCTGTCCCTTTAATATTTTCTAATTTTTTGACAGAGATGGTTAAAATTTGGAATGTAGCTTACTATGGGAATGTTCTACTTTACTGTAGTTTTGATTGGCCAAGTGGGATCGAAGTAAAGGGGGGTGAAAGTTACATGGGACGATCTAGTCGGTATGCTATAAGCTTATGTAAAGGGGTGGATATGGTATGCAGATTCCTCTAGGCAAGATTACATTAAAGAATGATTTAAGAATGGAAAACGGGGATTTTATTTTACGCCACGCCTCATATGTTTAGATTATTAATTTAAAAAATCTACATTACTAAGAAATTTGAATCAAAGTCTTCCAGTGAGGTCGAAAAAGCGGGGGTACCGGTTACGTAGTCTTTAGAACTATTAATGTTTTCTAAAGGCAGCAAATTGCGTGTAATATGTCATTCGATCGAAAAAGATGTGAAACAAAAGAAGGTGGAGTTCATTTTCATTCATTAAAAATGGAGGTTAAAATTTAGGATAAAAATATAAATAAATACGCTACTTTCCTATACTCTCCTCAAGGAAATTAATTTGTTGTTAATTATTTTCAAGAATCAGGAGAACAATAAAAATGCAAGCAATTTTATTAAATATTTTATTAAATAAAAAATTTTATCAAAATCTGCTAATAAAAATTCAGTAAACTTTTTTCATGTAAGATGTTTTAAATTCTCTATCATAATATAGTTTATAAAAAATATTTAAAATAATATAATTTAAAATATTAAATATTTTTATCGAAATCTTATACTAACTTGTAACATTTTAAAATATTAAAACTGGTGCCATCTTGGGTGAACTCTTTTTTAATAATGAAATAGGAAAAGCCATATTAGAAGAAACACATACAATTTAGGATTGTTAAATTCAGGCCATTTTCTGAGCTTAAAATATCCTAATCGGCATATTTATGACTTCAGTGTTATCCTCAATTTTATATATTGTGAAATTTGTATAACTATCAACGTAGTTTGAATTAAAGTAAGGAATGGGGGTTTGTATTTTGGCTCTAGTTCATTCCAAATTCTCTATAATTCCAGTAAACATAGGTTACTTGGATTTTTTTTACTTTACAGAAATGTTTGTTTACTTTCTAAAATATTTTTGGGTTTGCAGATTGGTTAGGTTGAGTGCTCATAATACTCATGAGTACTCGACACTTTTAGGAAAAGTATTGATACTACTATCGAGTACTCGAAGAGTACATCACTACCCGGCATGTAACTCAGGAACAATGCTTTGTATGTTCATAAGAACATTCTTTTTGTTTTGATCCCAGGAATCTTCCTCCGACGTTTGTTACAATTTCAATAACAAGATTTGGAAAGTTAAGAAAAAATTTTGGGAGATAATATTCATGATGTTTTAGAAGCATTAATTTTTATAGCATCATTTCTAATTCGAAACGCTATTACTCAAAAATAATTAAAAATGAACGGAACACGGTAAACCACAAAGAATGTCACAAAGGGCAAATTAGAAAGGGGAGCGGAGAGTGTTTCAAATGTCCAAAGAGGTGACGTGGCATGGTTAAATATTGGGTTGACGTCATCCAACGCCGTTCGAACAGAGGGCAGCTCATATTTTTTAACTCAACTATAAAATCGACTGACTGAATTATAATTCTGTTTATTAATAAAATTATTAAATGATATGAATGTATAATAGGATATGATATAAATATTTATATCATCTAAGTACTTTACTTTCAGAAAGTTAGTGGTTTTTTTCAGAGGTTCCATTGTCAAATGATCGTATAAAAATGTTTTCAATTTTTTCCACCTTCTGTAATATCTTGTATAAAAATATCAAAAATTTGAAATGTGCAAATAAACTCGTTTTCAAATTGCCCTAGAGTTTTTTTTTCAAATTGAAATGAAAAATGTATTTTTTCATTTGTTTCCCGGAAACGGTGAGAAGAAGGAATTGAATTTCCTTATTCCCTCCGCACTTTCCCCCCTTTCCTCCTCCCTCTCCCATCTTAGAAATTGACTCCGCAGTGTGAAGGTATCAAAACAAGGGCCCTCTCCCCACGCTCCCATAAATCAGCTCGCTCAGGCATCCTCCACCCTCACTCTGACAATTGCCATCCCACGTGAAGACAGAAACGATGACGAAAGTCAAGGCGAGTTGGGGGATCATTCTGGAAAATATATTGTCGTGAGAAACTCCGAAGTATTTACACGCTGTCACAATCATCACGTTTTGATAATAGTGGCGACGATTTGTTAGGACCGGGAGCCGAACCACCCCCATAGCGAGGGAGCGTATTCTGGCCATTGCCAGTTAGCCACTTCCATAAATACCCATTTATTTTATTGGTTAAACAATGACTCTCATAATATTTGACAGCCGAAGGATAACAATATTGTCTTAAAATCCCAGTGATCTGTAAATGAAAACCGGTGGGAATCCAACGGTTATCGAAATTGAAATATGAAATCGAATCGAAATCGAAATTGCAATCCAATCGATTAGATGGGAGACAGGAGTTTTTTCATTGGAGAAAGTTGGAGTTGCTTTAAGAAGTTATCGTAGGGTATTAAAGGGCGTCACTTGAATTAGAGAGTTCAGTAGTTGCATTTCTTTTCTTTTATTCCTTTTACTTTTTCCATTTTTTTTTAGAATTATTTTATTACTTGATTACTGTAAATGCCATCACTCATCCCATCTCCATCATTCAGGATAAAAACGAATTTATTGTGTCTCTCTGTATGTTCTACGTTTTCTCGAGAATGGTTTATTTTTTTCAAATTCTGTTTTTATAATCGATAGAGTAACTTCTGGGTTTAACTGATGTTTGAATTCGGTCTGTCGGAATCTCAAAGAAATTATCTCACGTTCTCGGGTGGGGCATCCGTGTCTTTGAAAGATCATGACCCTCCGCACATTAGAAGCACTTTTTCCAATGTTGTTAATAGGTCAATTTCTAAAAATTTCAAGTAAGCTTCTCAGTGGGGACCAATCGGCATGCCATTAACGACGTTCTACCCCCCATAAGTTAACACTAAACTTACTCCTTCGTGTGAAATTTTTTTATTGTCTGCTTCGGACCAGTACTGGAGATTGTGAAAATTTGTGATTTATTCAGGAAAAACTCTTAACATATCAGTGGACTGGAAGCTTTGCAGAAAACTTGTACTTCATTGATCACGTTCAGTAAGAAGTGCAAAAAGTTAATCGGCGTATCGGATCACCTTCTAACAGTCTTTGCATATAAGTGTATGATATCGGTGTTTTCCTTCAGCGAACATGGCTGACCAAACTTTCCAAATTAAGTTGCGTAGCGAATTTGCTGACACTGCTGGTTGGATCGACAGCAAAAGATTCTAAATCTGCTTTATCCAACTCAGGATCGTAGTTTTACAAATTTATGCCGGGTTCTTATTGAATCCCGTTTTTTTAAGGCGACGAAATATAGTGCTAAACACTCTTCGGTCAGGCATTTTTCTATTCGGATCGTGACGGAAGTGCTCCGCGTACAACTGTCGAACGAGGGAAGCAATCCCATTAGCCCTACTAAAAAGTACAATGTTTGCATATTCCTCGTTGGAGATAGTGGCCATAAAAATAAAGCGGTACAACAGTCCGATGAAGTTTTTACGCTAAAGTACAGAGTGTATCTGGTATCTTCACCCGATTTCAGAATTCTTGTTTGCATCTTATACGCGGCTGATTCAGCGATGAATTTCTGCTGCGCTATTCCCTTCTGCCGGTAGAAAACGAGGGATGCTACGCACTTAGCGGGACAATCAAATATGCTTGCCATGTTAAGGGGGCTGCAGCTCAGCTCCAAGTCATATGTTGGACTTGGTAGTGGTAGACGGTATGGTGGAAGAGCTACTGCGCAGTACCAGGGCCTTCCAGAAACTACCAGGCTTGAAGATGACATCAATAATGCATTGTTCAAGCACTAAGATTGTAACGTTGAACTTAGTTCCTGTAATACCAGAACGATGTAACAAATGTTTTATCTTTTCCATGTTCAGACCTGGCAATTTCTAGAAGTTCGTAGCAATGCGCAGATCCACCTCCTACCGTCGGCTGATTACTTAGTAAAGCGATGAAAGGTTGAAAGAAAATAATGCGAACGGAAATCACAATTCCACAAATGAGATTTTTAATCTGCAGCCACGGATGTATATTTCGAAGAACTGTCCTCTACATCAGCAGGTTTTCTATTATCTCGATTCCGTTACACTCAAGCCATAGGCTTTGGAGACCGGTGTAGTCCTCGAGGTTTTCAATCTTTTTGAGACCTATTTGAATTTAAAGAGGGAAAAAAAGGATAAATGAACTTGTAGCTACCACATTTCAACAGAGATTGGGAAATAAGCAATAAGAGTCGGCCCAAAATTGTTTTATAATTGAATATTACGCCTTAGGAAAGATAGTCCCAGCCTGCGAACTAGGTAACTGCTCTAACCAAGCCCTAAGGTATTGTAAATAACGTTTAGCTTTCATATCCGCAGTGCCGAAAATGGTTGGCGCGTTAGCTGTGTGAGCCAAAGGTTTCTGGTTCGAATCCAGGCTGTGGAATTTTCTTTCTTAATTTGCATCATTAATTTGAACAGCAGAGGAATGGCGTACGATAAAACTCTCAATAAACATTTATTAATTAAACTTTTTTTTTTTTGGATACGGAGTTTGCTGGGAATTATGAGGTTTCCTTTTAAGAACACACTTGCAATTATTTAAACATTCTTTAGGCTGACATTCATAGAGACGCTATCAGGAACCATGGAATCCATACAGGTACAGATTGGTTATCTTCAGCTGATACTATTTTTATTTGAAATTTGTTCCTTTATTCTTAGTCATACTTTTGAACTTATTTGACTTATATGTAAAAGATCTTAGCTCATATAAAAGGACAAAGCTGTTTGCCTGATTGGCTACTCTAATTTAATCTTATTGGCTGTTAACCCTTCCCTCTGTATATAAATTCGCGTATTCAGCTCTTTGCTTTCATTTCATCGCCGCACTTGTCCGAATAACCTACCAGAAGCCTCGTATCGCAACACTTGGCTGACGCACGTTGTAAACTAGGAACATGTGGTAACATTGCAGAAACGTCGGAAAGAAATTGTTTCAGTATTGTTTGATTGAAAACTATTACGAAAAAAAATAGCTTTTTCCGTTATTGTCGAGAGAATGGGAGATGCTGTAACCGTGTCCAAAGCCAACAGTGGTATTAGAAAACGACAACGTAAACAATCAAGCAGAGATGAGGACAAAAAGAAAAGGTATACCATGACTCGTGGCTCACATGTGTTTTCTCTATAACAAACAGTTCAGCTGTAATAAAGTTACGCCTAAGGAAGCCCTTCTACTGCGGAATAAACTTTATAGTGAAGCAGAAAAAGAAGCTCAGGATACCCTCATTTCACACGGCTTATCAGTAAACAATGTAAAGAGGCGAACACCTCGTAAAAAGGAGGGTCCAGAACCAAAAGAAGCCCCACAGTTGCTCCGTAGCTTACAGTGTTAAAACCTTTTGCCATGTACATGTATGCAAATGAGTTTTTCTTCATCTGATCCCTGTTAAATTCTGCCATCTGCGTCACATTGTGTCATGCATAAAAGAAGGAAAAACTCTGAAGGAAACCCTAGGAGGTGACCACGTTAGTCACAAAACAGCAGATAAGAAAAAAGCTGTCAGAGATTTTTTAGGGAATTTGCAATTTAGTAAGAGCCATTACAGTAGAAAAAAGTCTGATAGAGACTACCTGCACGGTGACTTGAACATTGCCAAACTGTACAAACTTTACAAGGAAACAGCATCTGAGGAATCCAAGGTCTCCTTTCAAATGTTTAATCGCATCTTTTAGTGGCGAGTATAACATTGGTTTCAAGAGTCTCGCCTCCGAGGTTTCTAGCCTTTACACTAGGCTAGACCAGTAGATCAGCACAGCTTCTCCGAAAGAGAAATTGGACCTTATCACACAGAAGAAAAAAGCGTCTGCTTTCTACGAGGAGCAGTCTGGGAGAGGATGTCTCATAAGCCTTGCTCCACTTCCTCGAGTTTGATTTTGGGCAGCATACGATATTAAGGTTGTTTTGTGATGGTTGTGGAGCACAAAACAAGAATAGCCCAGTGCTCAAGGGCCTAATGCACTTCCTGCTAACCCATTCTGGTCCAGTAATAGAAATAACTTTGACTTTTCCTGTAAGGGGTCAAAGCTTCCTACCGGCAGATAGGTTGTTTGGTAGGATTGAGAAACTGATACGAAAGAAACTATCGATTTTTACGAAGGAGGAGTACTGCTCGATTTATGGTGAAGTAGGAGAGGTACGAAAGCTTAGTGAGGATTGGACTCTGAAAGACACCAAGTCCTTGTCGACCTGTTTCCAAAGACTACACAAATCAGTCAGATGAAAAGAATCTCCATTATCAAAAAGGCAGGAAGGACTACAGGTACCATCCAAGTAAAATCGTCGGAATTCTTTATGTATGAAGAACAGTCGGCTTGTAAGGCTCTGTTGAACAGACAAGATAAAAAGAAGACCTCTTCCTGATATCAATATCGGACACCGTATCGTATCTACCAAGAAAAAAACGTGGAGGCTCTATTGCAGACTATATTCGGCAATGAATGGCGAGAAGTGGATTTATTTGAAATGGTACGCTGACGTCATTGACGTCCAGAAACCGAAGAGAGCGATGACAACACTAACAACGAGTGCGACTGTCTCAAAGAAGACTGCGGTTGTTTTGTTTAAAACGAAAAGCAGATTTTGTATTCCTTGAATAATTTTTGTGTTTTAATAAACGATCTTAAATTTTAAGTGTACACTGTGTAGATTGTTAGCCGAATGATTAGTACCATTTTGTTGTGTAAGCAGAGCACTGTCTGTTTTTTTTTTTAATGTACAGGGTGTTTCTAAATTATCTCCCGTATTATACATATTTATTACTCAAAAACTATTACAAAATTTAAGGTGAATTTTTTTATTCACAAAGAAAAACTCAAAACGTTTATTAGCCTCGCGTGAGTTGATAATGAAACACGCGGTTGGCGCACGATACCATTGTTGGTGCGTTGTTCTGTTTTTTGCAAGACGCAGTAAACAATGGCGAGTGTTCAAGAAAAAGCTCAATGTGTGTTATGGCTTGCGGAATTTAAGCCAATGATTACAGTTCAGAGAATGTTCAAAACAAAGTTTAAAAATGATCATCCAAATCATAAGTCAATTAAGCTATGGCATGAAAAATTTTTAAACACAGGCAGCCTGTTACACAAAAAGGGTGCTGCTAGACCTTCAGCGACACCACACAGAGTAGAAAAGTTCAGGGAAGCGTTCGATCACAATCCCTATAAATCGCTTCGCCAAGCGGCTCGTCAATTAGATATGCCAATGACATCCGTACATAAAATAGTGAAGCACCGCCTTCGTCTTATGATGCATGAACTGAAGCCAGATGACCGACCGAAGCGCAAGAAGTTTGCTGAGGATATGCTTCAAAAAATCGGCAATGATCCCACCTTCCTTGAGGACATTTTGTTTTCTGATGAGGCAACATCCCCATACTTCCAGAGCAGTAAACCGACACAACTGCCAGATTTGGGGCTCACAAACCCCCACGTTCTAAGTTAGCATATACGCGACAGCCCAAAGGTTAATGTTTGGTTCGGTTTAATGCATGATCGAGTAATCGGACCTTTCTTTTTCGCTAAAGACACTATTACCGCTGCATCCTACCTAGATATGCTGGAAACTACTTGATTCCTTAAAACTGCAGACCAACAGTCTACCTATAAGATGGAGCACCTCCTCACTGGGGCCTGCAAGGTAGGTAGTGCTTTGATACGAACTTTCCAGGACGATGAATTGTAAGGGATGGGCCAATCCCTTGGCCCCCTCGCTCACCCGATGCGAACCCTCTGGATATTTTCTTTTGGGGATATGTGAAAGACAGTGAACAAGACCAACGTTGATGACAATGAAACTCTCAAGAACAGAATAATTAAAACGATTGCTGAAATCACCCTGAAACGCCAGCCCGAAGATGGGAGGAAATCGAGTTTCTCTTTGACGTCATTCACGCCATAAATGGGGGGGGGGGGGGCACATTGAAATTTATTAAAGCATGCTAAGAAACTTTTTGAGTTTTTCTTTGAGCATAAAAATCACCTTAAAATCTGCAATAGCTTTTGAGTAATAAACATGTATAATACGGGAGGTAATTTAGAAACAATATATTTGGTGCATAACAAAGACAACCCCTGTTGGCCCATAACACGGAGGAAAGTGACATAATGCAATCATTATTGTTGAAACTATTGGACTGCTTTCAAGCAAATCAGCACAGGTCCAAAATTAAAATTTCCCCCCCATAATAACCAATTACGTTATGATTTGACAGCACACAACAAAATTGTTGTTAAGAGCAATAAGGACGATTTAAGAGAGAAAAAATTAAGAAAACCCTCTCACTTAACACACTACACGTTTGTCAAAGTTTGTTCAACTGTGGATTTGTGTGGCATAATGCGCTTTTGCGTGCTTGCTCCTCATTTGTTCCACCTTTTTGACTTGAGCATTTCCTCAATTGGTGATAGATGGCACTGCATTCAGCGTAAATTAATTAAACTTCGATTTATTTTCAATGGGAATCCCCATGTCTCATTGAAATTTGCTTCGACATTGATCAAATATCGATAAGGCGGAACCTATTTTCAGTAATCACCGTCGGGCTTTAAGACAAAAATTAATATTTTTTTCTGAAACTCATTCTAAAATGAAACGTTCTGGAAATTGATTAAAAGATATTCTTAACCGTATCAATTTTCTGTTAATTAGGAAGCGATGATAAGCGCGTTTTTAGCACCCATGAGGACTAATAATATTTTGATAATAAGATAAAGACGTAGTATTGGTTTATTTCGCTTAGACCACTTTGCATGAGTACTACGGTCATAACATTACATTAGGAACTAGGAAAACTCCCTACAAGGTAAGTAGGACTGATCCACAAATCGTTGCAGTAGTGGCATGTGCAGAGGGGTGAAACTGATAGCTTTTTCTGTCAAACTAAGATGGCGGCGTCGTGAAGACTGTTTCCTAATGTTTTCTGCATTATACATTTTTGCATTTCAATGACAAAACTATAAATATTAATGACTAAATGAAATAAAATATTTTTGATGAAATTTGATAAAAATAAATTAAATAAATAAAAAATTACTAAAATTTAATTAAAAGAATAGATTAATTAAATAATAAACAAATATAATAAATAATGCTAATAATTAATTAATAGCACAAAACAAATGACTAAATGAATAAATAAAGTAAAATAACTAAATGCACAAAGTAATAAAACAAAATCAGTAAAATAACAATTAAATTTATTCATTGCTTGGAAGACATTGTTGTTACAGAATGCGTCAGCGAAAATAAAATTAATTTCACGTTTTGCTAATTGGAAATATCTTTTCTTTTTTTATACATTTTGTAGAGTCAGCTTTTGCCGTAATAACAGTCTCAATTTTTTTAGGCAAAGTTCCTGTGTAATATATTTCAAACGCTTTTGATGCATTCAATGAGATCTTTTTTGTTTCTTGGGCACGAATTCTGGATTCTATTTTTCATGATTGTCCATAGATTTTCGATTGGATTAATGTCATGCGAATTTCCTGGCCATTTCAGGACACGTATTTCTCTTTCTCGACTTTTGAGATGTATAAGCTGGTACAGAATCCTGTTGGAAAATGACATCTTCAGATTAACAGATCTCAAATATTATGGATCCGGCTCTTCACAATAAGCAATTCACCAACCCTTTGACTGTAAAACACCCTTATACCATAAGGTTTTAAAGTATGTTTTACTTCTCGGTTGACAGTTGAAGGCATTGAATATCTTTTATATCTCTCAACATATTTCTTTTGTTAAAATAAGACTGAGCAATTACGTAAAGATTTATTAAGAAAAACTTTTGCAAGAAATTCATCCAATTGTTTCTTGGAAATCACTATATTGTTCTCATTCTTAACTAAAAGATGCTAAATTGTAGTTTCCAACTATCATAATTACATATGTTAAAATTAACCAAGAAATTAAAGTATGCCAAAAGAGTTTTGAAATTTTCCTAATAAAAGAAAATGAATTTCCAAAAGTGAGATTTTTCTTTGGATACATATCTAGCCCCTTTGGATAAATAAATATCAAATTTCAAAAGTTTAAAACAAAAAGTTGGAGTTTTAAGCATAGTCTACAACAGTTAATTTTCTACTTTAACTTAAAATTCGTTTCTCCTCTTAATATTTCTAAAAATAAAATATATAAAAAAACTATTTTATATTTTCACCCCCTTCATCCATACTTGTTTTTACTTTATTTTTTTTTTTTTTAATTTTTAATTTTTAATACAACTTTTATTTATTGAATTAGTTCTACAACAGTGCTCCGCGAGGTCATGTATGGTCCTTGACCGGCGAGTTAGACCACGGGGGCATTACATAAATAAAATAAAACTGCAATAAGGGTTAGTAACCGACAAAAAACCGAAAAAAAATAGGTTAATGAAACAAACAAACAAGATGGGCCGCACCGCATAGTGCTTAACCCTAACAGATAGTCCAACATCTTTGTAGTATAACTTTAAAACACATCAGTATATGGTTTCAGATCAATATGTATAAGTTAACATTGTAGACATAACAAAACTGAATGATAATTAAGTGGAACAAAAATTAAATACAATAAAAAAAAACAATAAGACTTAATTAAACCAAAGAAAAATAACAGTACTCAAAACTAAAAAACACAAACAGCAGAAACGGGAACAATTACCTCCCATTGAATACTAAACAACAAATTCAAAATGATCCAGTTGATCAAGCATAGATCTATCCAAATAAACGATATAAGTGTAGCATAAAAAAAACATTAAAACTGTATTAAAATTAAACCCAGATTAGGATGTGAAAATTTTTTAGTTCGAAATATTGTTATTCACACAGAACGGGGATAGTAAATTATGATAAAGATAACATAATAAACTTTTTTAGGGCTTTCTTAAAGGTAGTGAAAGGTACCAGAGTACGGATAGTTGCCCAAAACTTAACTCCGGCAATTGATAAACTTCTACTCCGGTAGTTCGAATAAGAAACAGGTAGATAAATTTCCTCAGCATGCCTAGTCCAATATGCATATCTCTCGTTATTTAGACAAATACCAAATTTTATAGAGGTTAAAAGGAATAAATTTAAAGACTTATAGACATAAGCGCCAATTTGCAGTTTATACATCTGGTGGACCGTCAAAATGCCCATAGATATGAAATGGTGGGAAACAGGGGACCGTCTAGTATATTCAGCAAGGTGCGCAGAAACCATTTCTGCAGTCTTAACAACCTAGTCAGGTTATACGTAGACGTTGCTCCCCAGAATATAATGCCATAACATAAGTTCGAATAAATCCAGGAGTAATACAGGGTGGGCCGTAAGTCGCGCACCAAAGAATTACGTGAAGTGTGATGTAAAATCAGCAAATGGCGAGCATTTTGAGCATTTGTGATTGTACCAGCAACGTGTTTCTTAGTTCATTAGTTAAGATTGGTTATAATAAAATAACGCTTATTATTATCAGCATTATTTTAAATGCTTTGGTGCGCGACTTACGGCCCACCCTGTATAATAACAGAAGACTATCCTTGGTCAAGTAATATAGCCTAGATAGCATCTCCTGCTTCTTATTAAGTTTAGACACTAATCCGTTAATGTGCAAGTCCCAAGATAAATCGTGAGACGAAGTCAGCCCCAGATATCTAAATGAGTCTACAACCACAATATTTTGAGGTTGTAGTTACCGAAGAAGATTGACGGAGAACTAAGAATATTTCGTTTGTTACGTTCATAAAAAAACATAATCATAGTTTTATCGACATTAACCTTCAATTTAAAAAAAAGTATTCCTTTTTGCTTTAAAAAAGTGCAATAAAAAGTAAAAAAAATAATAATTAAAATAAGAGTTCATAAAATTAAAAAAAGACAATTAAAGACACTGAACGTTGGAAATGCCATTTTAAACAACAGCATCGTTTGCTGTTCTTCTTGCGAATCGAAGCGCCGTCCTGGCGACCACTTGATCCCATGTCCCTTGATTTAGCATTGAGTTTCCTCCTCTGGTATATATCTATTTCTATGGGCACGTGTAATGGAGCAGCGCGAAGTCAGGCTAGTGATTTTGCACGAATACAAACTTGGAAGGAATGTGCGGGAAACCGTTGCTAATGTTAATAGAGCATGGGGTGCGTGCACGACAAGTAACAGAACTATCTGTAGATTATTTGAACATTACTCGTAAAACATAAACGGGCGTCCCTTAAAGTCCGATACTGAACAGTTACGGCAGAAAGTGGAACAAAAACTTGCAGGATTCACCACTGACGATCAACAACAAAGTGTACTGCCGTCAGAAATTGCTAACAAAACAACCGTCTCTGGTAAATCGTGCAGGTCCAAGATATCCTCGTCCTCATGTATCTGTTGCAACTCTGCAAAAACTCTTTTAAAGATTTGGGGTACGAGGTTCTCCCTCACCCTGCGTACTCACCAGATTTGCCCCATTCAGTATCACATGTTTCGTCATTTGGAGAATTTCTTGCGGGACAAACCGTTAACTGACAATTACTGTTGTCACCAGTTTTTCGGAACATTGTAATGCTGAGGGTAGATATTTCACTTAATAAAATGTATTCTTTTCCTTGTTTCGGGTGTCTTTTTCTTCCCATCAAATTCGGCCAACACGTAGTATTGTTGTTCACTTATTTTTTTGTCTAGCGCATTGCAATTATTTCAAGCAAAATTCGATGGAAGTAATCGAGAAATAGGGTTCCTGTGACGTGTTCTCCCAAAACCATGGATTTTCTGCAATGTTTTATAATTTCTTTTACTGTATAACAAAATTAAAGTTCATAGTATTCTTTTAAAGCTCGCCCATATTAAAATTCGTTTTCCAGCTGCATTTGTTCTCCACATAAATAATTGTTTCTTTTAAGGGTGGAACTAGGTAACACGCGTGAGAACAACAGCGACTGTAGTCATTTCCATTCCCCCCTATTAACCTCTGCCAACCGCTACTTTGACTGAGGCCCTCAACGGAGGATCGAATGACTCATTTTGAATGCGTTGTAGGAGAGAATGTTGGAGAATTCTGTTTATGAAAACTTGGCTCTCAACTATACTCTCCACGTCCCATAGTTAGGCCATGTGGTGGCCACAAGATAGCTGGCTCCCTCCCCTTTCACTTCCTCCGCCCCTTTTGCTTTCGTCTCTTTCATTAGATAAATATTTACTTTTCGGAGGCAGGAGCCAAATGGGAAGAGACATTACCGCCCTCTATGTGCATCCAGTGGCCCTCATTGTCACCCGATAGCAGCACATATCGAGTTTTTTCTCTCTCCACCCTATCTCTCTGCTTCTTTTTCCCCTTCCCCATTCTTCTCACAAGTAAATCCTTTGAACTCGGTTGAGGGTGACTGATAACAGCCTACTTTTTGAGTTATTTTCAGTCATACCTCTTTTCATTTTCACACTTGACCGTTTTTGATAGGGCGAGAAACTAAAGTCAAGCATTCTCTGACTAATGGAAGACCCTTCAACATTCATGATTTCCTTGGACACTGATTAACGTTAAAAAAAAACTATTACAAGGTTAATTTAAACGGAAATTTAAATCTATGACGGAATATTCCAATATTATGAGTTTAGAACATTTCTTAACGCATACATATGCAAATATTTTTTTTATTTACTCGTACTAGCAATGTGTTGTCAATCCAGCAAATTTACTTACTTACTTACAAATAAATACAAAAGTGAACCCTGTGTGGTCAGACCGAGGTTTGGCCACAGACGGTCACCGAAAAACAATATCAAACAAAAAATCGTTAAACGTTAAAGAAAGAAAAATAAATCAACAAATAATCAACAGTTGTAGCTCGATACTAGATCCATAAAATAAGCACAATACAAATCTAACTAAATAACCTTGGAAACTACGTAATATATAATAGGTCTATCAAAAACAACAGGCATATTAGCATATGTTCACATATGTAAACCAGGTGCCAACTGAAGGGAATAACGCTGTAGGAGCTTATTAAAAACCTTGAAGTCTTTCTCAGACTGCGGATATGAGGGTAAAGATACCTAACACTTAATGCCAAAGTAGGATACACAGCGGCGACGATAATTACATTTAGTTAAAGGAGAAACATTAGAAACATAATAAGTGAAACATTAGCTCTAGTGGGATATTGATGACTAATAGAATTAATAGTCAGGTCACTAGGCGGAGAGGTCAGTTGGCGGAGAGACCAACAACAGTGAATTAATACATTTAAAAACAAATAGGCAAACACGTGAACATTACAATTGAAACACATTAGGAATATCTAGCTCTGCAAATTTAGGGGTAACAGAATAGCTTTTAAGCAGACCATAATAAGTCCGCGGAAACAACGTCTGTAACTTCAGGGATACGGACAAACACCCCGGCGGACAGAAACTCCACGGACAAGAATCCAGGGGCAAAAACACCGGCGGACAGGAACCCCGCAGGAGAAAATCCCCGCCTGACGGAAACTCCACCGCCATCAGACAAAATCCCCACTCCCGCCCCATTGCAGTTTGCCAATAAAAAAGTAAGTAAAAAAATAGAAACAAAAACTATTTAAAGTTTTCTATATGATTAAAAAAAATTAAACACTATCTATATCGGGCGAATAAAATAAAACAGAATCCAACTGGATATTTTATGACAATTTTTATATAATTAATTTCTTTTAAATCTTTTTAATGTGAATGAACAATATATCTTACAAATCTATAAATTAAGTGAAGGGTTATACAAGACTAAATTCATATAAAATAATAAATATCGGACTCCACAAATAATAAATAAAAAAGAATAAAAATTCTGGATGTAAACAAACCAAAAGAGAATTTTAAAATTGAATTTTGTCCGATTAATTTGTTGATTTATAAGAAATTAATTTTCATAAAAAATCTAATTTGATTCTGTTTTATTTTATGCCCCAAATCGATAGTGATGTTTAATTTTTTTTTAATGATATAGAAAACTTTAAATAGTTTTTGTTTCTATTTTTTTACATACTTTTTTATTGGTAAACTGCAATAGGGAGAAAGTGGGGTTCCTGTCCGGCGGGGTTCCTGTACGGTGTGGCTTTTGTCCTGGACCCGTATTTTCAATACACGAACTAAATTATGAGAAGAAGAACTCCCCAAAACAAAATGCCTTAGCAGAGATATGAATGGACCCAGGCGTAGTATAGCTAGAGAATAATTTTACTTTCATTCTCGGAATTATTTTATTCAACCATTCTAAACACTTCTGCGAACTTAAATGGAGAATATCACCTTAAAACTCTTAGAAATGGGTATCCCAAGGAATTAGGCCATTGAATTGCAATTCTAAACATGCTTTTGACCCTCTGTTATTGTTTTTTGACATATAAGAGGAGATCGGAGGGATGCTTATGTATAAAATGAATCCATATTTTCCCCCTGGAAACATTATTAAAAATGTCTGAAAAAACATGAGAACGCTTCCTTTAAACGTACTACTTTTCTGCATAATCCCTATAGGCTTGCACTGATCAGGAGGCTTCTCTGTTAATTTGGATGAGAATAACACGTATAATCATGGAGATAAAAAGGTTTCTGTAAAAAAATTCGATATTTTTTCTTAAGTTTTTTGTTTATAACATGCAGGGATTCTAATCCAATGCAATGCCATTTTCAGGAAACTACAATAGAAACAACACCCTGCAATCGGAATATTAAGTATTTGATGATAAGAGCATTTTTACTAAATAATGTTTAACTCCACATGCGCAAGAGATAATAAAATGTCTTTTGCATAATTTATTAGCCAAATGTATAGAGCTACTCTTATAAAAAGCCCAAGGAAATATCGTGAAAATTCAGGAAGATATCCTCGATAGAATGAGTTGAATTTCAGTTGCTCTCAAAAATAAACAGAACGATAAGGGGGCTTCTCCAAATTATTATTTTTATACCGGACACCAGTATCAACTTGTGCTTTGATTTGATATGAACTCGAGACGAATAATTGTACAGCTAAATTAAGGTTTTGTGCTTAATAACAGTGCTGTAACTGCAATTCCTTGGCGACCGATTATACTTCCCCTCTTACCGACATGTTTTTGGAACTTTTCACTTCCGGAGCGTTACCGCCGCCACGCAACGCGATCGGTTCGAAGGTATGCTTGCGTGCAAAAAAAGTGCGTCGAAGAACTTCATATAGTAGTTAGTAAATTTTCCGTTTTGAAAGACAGCATGAGTAGGAGGGGGGTGCCTGAGTTTAGCCGTTGAATGGTTTGTTAGTCTATCGAGTGTTTCGCTGTTCGTTCATTAGATATGTAATTGGTCTGTGAGTAGAGTAAATTGTTCAGTAGACAACATTTCGTCAATTACCAATGAGTGAATTGTAACGAGAGTCGCTCAACGTGTATTTACCTTGTCGGAGCGAGTTGAAGCTGGAGACACGTGGATTGTGGCGTTCTCCTGCCGTTTCTGACGTTGCAGGCGTATGGTAACAGCCCCCGTGTTGACGTCTGTGCATCGCCGAAAACTCCTCCAGTTCGCAATAGACTATCGCCATTGGACCTCGGCCGAGTGGCAAAGGGTTGCTTTCTCTGACGAGTCGCGGTTTCTGGTTTAAACAGATTTGACGGACGATGGAGAATTCGCCGGGAAGCATCTGAGAACAGGCATCCCGACACCATCGTTGGCAGACGACAGGCTGCTGGGGGGAAGTGTCACTGTTTGGGGGATGTTTTGTCGTGGTATGGTCTAAGTCCACTGATACCGCTGGAGGGTACACTGATTGCTGTTCGTTACCTAACGATTGTCGCAGACCAGGTACACCCATTCCTGTCGACAGTGTTTCCTCAGGGTGATGGCACCTTTCAACAGGACAGTGCTCCCTGCCATATTTCCAGAATTGTCCACGACTGGTTCGAGGAGCATGAGGATGAATTCAAGCTACTCCCATGGCCACCAAACTCCCCGGACCTCAACCCCATTGAGCATTTGTGGGACCATCTCGATCGCCATGTCCGCAAGCTGGACCCTCCACCACGCACGGGGATGGAATTACGGAATGCACTAATCGCCGAGTGGCTCCAGATACCTGCAACCACATACAAAGGAAAATAACTCCGAAAACACTATTCCACATAATAAATTTTAATAACTCAGATGTACATTTCGGAAACAAAGTTCCCATCATCAGTGAGTAAAGAACAACAAGAGAAGCCGAGTATTGATAATATACAGGTGTTTTTGAATTGAGTACAGATTTTTTGGGAGATGATAGAAGAGGTCCTTAGAAGTATTTTTTGTCATATGAACATGGGGTCCCCGCAGCTCCGTTTACTTATAATACTGCATTGAACAATCAAATGACACCGGGACGCAGTGTGCGTTGGTAGGCCTAGATTATTGATGTGGTTTCAACAGGACGGCGCACCTTCGCATTACACAAGAGCAGTTAGAGATTACCTAAATGAGACTTATCCTGGTCGTTGGATTGGTCGTGGCGGACCAGTTGCTTGGCCACCGAAATTGCCAGATCTCACACCGATGCATTTTTTTTTATGGGGAAGCATAAAGTCAATGGTGTACTCCGAACCCGTAGATACCGAAGAAGAATTGGCGGCTCGTGTTGTCGCGGCAGCAGGTGACATCAGCGACCGTGCTAATCAACTGTTTCCACGCGTACAATGGCTATGAAGCAAATGACGGTCATTTCGAACAATTACTGTAAAAGTCATACAGTAGATTGCTTGTGTTACTTGTTAAAAATAAAATAATCTAGGCCTACCAACGCACACTGCGTTCCGGTATCATTTGATTGTTCAGTGCAGTATTGTAAGTAAACGGAGCTGGGGGACCCCATGTTCATATGACAAAAAATACTTCTAAGGAACTCTTCTATCATCTCCCAAAAAAAATCTGTACTCAATTCAAAAACACCCTGTATAAGAACCAATCAAAACTTTATACAAAAACAAAAACGCGAACAACAAAAGAAAACTAATACAAACTACCCCTCCCCTCCCCCCCACCGGATAAAAGAGTAGTCCCGTTATAAGAGCCAGGCAGAAATTCTCACAACAATCACAGAAAATATTACAAGGAAAGTAAATTATTTTGTTAAACAGTTTGCTAAAGGGAGCCATTCTACCACTGGCATGGGGCCATCATAACTATTCAGGTTGTTTTTATGTTTTTTTTAATTTATGAATAGGGATCCAATACGTCCATCCAGGGCCGGTATGGCCAGAGGCCGACGAGTTGGGTCCCTGGATGGACCTGGATTCACGACTGCTGTATGATGGTCGCAGCAGCCGGGGGGGGGGGTGAAGATGGTCTAATACTAATGGTCGCCCATCCGGTGACTAGCCATGTCTGATGTAGTTTAACTTCACAGTTGTGTTCAGTGAAAGCCCACCAGGCCACGGCCTCCCCCAAAATTGGAAATATAACATTATAATTTTATTGGTTTTTCACAATTTCAATCGGTTCAAGGAAGCATAACATTTTAACATCTCTACACTATATGATCAAAAATATCCGGACACCCCTCACAGATCATCGATTGGTCCAATGTCACATGATAATGACTTGCACATCATTTAAATAGCTTCCCACACCTTCAGAGACAACTCTGCTTGGACATTGGCAAGAATGGGTCGTTCGGCAGAGCTCAGTGAGTTCCAACGTGGAACCATCGTTGGATGTCACCTATGCGGCAAGTCCGTGCGTGACATTTCCAGCCTTCTTCAGATACCCAAGTCAACAGTAGGCGATGTCATTATGAAATGGAAGACCCGGGGATCAACAACAGTTCAACAACGAACCGGTAGACCCAAGAAACTAACGGACAGAGACCGTCGAGTGCTTCGTCGTGTCACCCGCAGCAACCGGAAGTCCTCGGCGGAAAAAATTGCCACAGAGTTTCGAAACGCCTCTGCAAATGATGCCAGTACCATGACAATTCGTCGGTAACTGCACACGATGGGATTCCATGGCCGTGCTGCTGCCCACAAGCCCCACATCAGCAGGGTCAACGCCAAGCGACGTCTGGAGTGGTGCAAAGCCCACAGAAACTGGACAATGGACCAATGGAAACGTGTAATGTGGACAGACGAATCTCGCTACACACTCTGGCAATCCGATGGACGAGTTTGGGTTTGGCGCATACCTGGAGAACGCTTCTTACCTGAGTGCACAGAGCCCACAGTCAAGTTCGGAGGAGGAGGAGGAGGAGTCATGGTGTGGGGCTCATTTTCATGGTACGGACTGGGCCAGCTCGTTCCTGTGCAAGGAATCATGAACTCCAACCGTTATCTGAATGTTTTGGACAACTGTGCACTTCCAACGTTGTGGCAATTTTTCGGAAACGGGCCATTTCTCTACCAACACGACAATGCTCCGTGCCACAAAGCGAGGCGTGTACAGCAGTGGTTTGCGGACTCAGGGGTCGAAGAAATGGGTTGGCCGGCACAAAGTCCCGACCTCAATCCTATAGAGAGTCTGTGGGATGAATTGGAAAGACGCTTGCGGGACAGATCACATCGGCCAACTTCTGTACCTGAACTGATTCTCGCTCTTCGGGAGGAATGGAGGAACAGTCCGGAAAGTACCTACCAACATTTGGTGGAAAGTCTTCCCCGAAGGGTGGAAGCTGTGATTCGGGCAAAGGGATGTGCAACGCCCTATTGATTTCCATGAAATCGTGGCTAGAGCGCAAACGTGCATGTGTCCGGATATTTGTGATCATATAGTGTACATCTATGAATAACCTCACACGACTCTGTGGAATAACTATGTTTTTCATTAATGATATGGTCCGCAAATGATGACACCCCTAACGTAGCATTCTCTACACAAGAAATATGTTCCTTCATCCGTCTTCCCACTCCTCTTTGCGAGCTTCCCAAATAAAACTTGTCACACGTTGTACATATAAACTTATATACCCCGGGGCAATCTTCCGCATATATATTATAAATACTCGGCTACTCTTGTTGTTCATTACTCACTGATGATGGAAACTTTGTTTCCGAAATGTACATCTGAGTCATTAAAATTTATTACGTGGAATAGTGTTTTCGGAGTTAATTTTCTTTGTATAGTTTTGTCCACAATTTTTGGCTTGATTCCTTTGTACCTTCAACCACCTTCCGAGGATTTATTGACTTTCTGCCACGTCGATTAGCTGCTGTGCTTGCCGCCAAAGGTGGAAATTCCGGATACTAGCAGGTGGTCATATTAATGTGTCCCGACCCTATATACTTGGATGGCCTTTACATTGGGCGCCAACTTGTTATAGCATACATTACAACTAAATATTTTAAGGTTCTTAAACGAAGTAAAGTTAATCACACAAACCGTCTCTGATGGACCATGGTAGAACCATGTAAGGAACGTCCGCTACAATTTCCAGTTTCTAATACACATTCGTTGAGCTATTTATCAAGAGGCTGGGTATAAGGAAACAAATCATTTTTCTACAAAAATTTTTAAAGATCTTTTCTTAGAAAGGAATCTCATTTTATTTTATTAACTCAAAAATATAAATGAACACTGAAGCTAATTTTTATACTTGTATATTTTTATGCAGTCCAGCTTTTTTTTAACATGTTTGCTACATTAATCCTTTGCAGTGATTGCATGATAAGAAATTACACTATTTGTTCAAAAAGTCTGTTACCAGTCTCAATATCTCAATAACTAATGGAAACTTTCCTATTTCGAAAAAATTATCTCCTCTCAAATAAGGTGTGGGCGTTTAATAATGATCTTTATTTTGATCTTCACATTTAATTTCGAGGTCAAATTTAATGCATAATGAAAACCGTAAGAGACTGGAAAGTTGCACAGCACCCTAAAATTAGTCTAAATCATTTATCCAATTTGATTTTGCAATCATGATTATCAAGTGAAAATAATTTTGTGACAATAGGAATGTAAAGCCACAGAAAACACCAATAGGAAATTTCGAAAGTAAAAGTTCAATATGTTGACTGTCAGATGCAGCCCACAATTATGCACGATGTTTGATGGATTAATGCACAGCTGACATTGTTGTAGTGGGTATTGCTACACATAAAATTGTTCTCTGCTGAAGTTCAGCTAAACTTACTGGTGGTGTTTCATAAAATGTATTTTTTACATGGCCCCTCTAACAAAAAGTCCAAAGGTGTTAAGTCTGGTGAGCGGGGTGGTCATTCGACTTGGTTCACCTCTTCCAATCCATCTGGAAACATCAAGTTAAACATCCAGATGCTGCCATTGAAAAATGTGGAGGCGCACCATCCTCCTGAAACCAAATTTCACAACGTTCTCTTAATGGTATCTCTTCAATGGCACAACATTGTTTAGAATAAGATCCCGATCACGCTGGCCAGTGAGATTTCCACCGTAAAACACTAGACCAATAACTTGATTGTTGTACATGCCACCGTAAAGTCCTTAAATCAGAATGGTATCCTGTGGCTGACTTGTGTGTGTCAGATTGCTTAGATATCTGGCCAGGCCCTTAAGGAATGGCAGACAGGAATTGTGGCCCCTATCTTCAAAAAGGAGACAGGATGGACTGTATATTTTGAAATTTTATGAATAGAGTGTTAATTTTATAAATTGTAAAGCGGGATAAGTTTTTTTTTTTAATCGTAGTCAGTAATGGGGGATTTACAGAAAATGGCGCAGTGGTAGATTGCAACAACTATCGAGATATGTCTTTGCTCAGCATTCCTGGAAAATGGTAAGCTAAATGTCTGGAGAAGAGTAGTCTGGAAATAGTTAACTATAAACTGTTCGGAGAGCAGTATGGTTTCCGACCTGGCCGAAGCACAACGGATCACATCTTTGCTCTAAGACAAGTCTTTAAGAAATCCTGGGAGTGTACAATAGATATCTATGCTTGCTTTGTGGATCTCGAAAAAGCATATGGAGAAACTTTCCTCGGGAGAAGCTCTGGCAAGCGTTGCAAGAGTACGGAATGGATGGGCAATTACTGGTTGCTATCATGTCTCTGTACGAAAGCTCTGAGATGTGCGTCCGGGTAAATGACGTTAAGTCAAGACAATCCACTGTGGGTGTTGGACTCCGCCAAGAGTGCGTCCTGACGCCCATCTTGTTCATTATCTTCAAGGCGATGAGCATGTTTGAGAGGTTACTCTTTGCCGACGACCTTGTCCATTTTGGGTTCTCTCGCACCAACTTTCACCAAGCACTAGATTCGTGTGCAGCCAAGTGTGGCTAAGACTGAGGTTCTGGTTCTTTCAAAGTAGCCTCAGTGCTCTCTCCATGTTAGGGGAGCCTCAATGAGACAGGTGGAGAAGTTCAAGTATCTCGGGACTGCATTCATGAGTGATGGGCGGCAGGATAGGGAATTGGATGCTCGGATCGGTGTAGCAACCTATAATGGTGATCACAGAAATAAGACACTCACCTCCCTATCTTAACAACTTGGAATAATCTTTGAAGTTACCACATGATTTGCATGACAATCAATTTTAAGCTATTTTAGAGTAATCTGATTTTATTTATGGATGAGTGACATAATATTAAAAGGTTATTCTAAATTTATTGCTAAATTGAAGTGAAGTGATAAAAGTCAACCTGGACACGGAAATAAGACAGTGCTATCATTTCGCGTTTTACGTGTAAGTAATCAATATTTTCGTTTATTTAGTTTATTACTATGCATTTATTTAATCCCTAATATTATTGCAATATTTTTTAGTTTCAAATCATGGGCAAAAAAAAACATTGTGGGCCTGAACAAAGGCAACTGATATTGACACTAAAAAGTGAAAATTATACCACTTCAAAAAATTGCAAAAATGCTCAAATTGTTAAAAAAAGAAGAGTTTATTCATAATGAAATGGAACCAAAAAGGTCGGAGCTGAAAGCTATCTTTCATATACATAATGCGAGAAGAACGGAGGCAACAATCGACACGAGCAACAATAGAAAAGCATGCAACAAAATTCAAAGATATAAATGTATACATCCAACTGAACAAATGCAACTGATATTGACACTAAAAAGTAAAAATTATACCACTTCAAAAAATTGCAAAAATGCTCAAATGTTGCAGGTGCATGATTTATAATGCCATTAATCATGTTCAAAGAGAAGAATCAGTGGAAAATAAAATCAGAAAACCTCCACCACGTAAAACTACTGTTAAAGAAGATCTAATTATTGCCAGGATGACTAAAAGCAACCCATTTAAGATGTCCAAGCAATTTCAGCCCCATTAGTAACGGATTATAATGTAAATGTCTCTTCAAAAACCGTCAGACGATGATTAAATGAATTTTCTTTACGTGGCTGAATTTAAGAACTCATTTGTCTCACTCATCAATCAAAAGAAGCGTTTGGAGTTTGCTAAGACACACTTAAATAAACCGGTGGAATTTTGGAAAAAAATTTTGTGGACTGATGAATCAAAGTTAATTTGTTTGGATCGGATGGAAAAGTGTATGTACGCCGTCCACAAAATTTTTCAAATGATCCACGATACACAGTGAAAGCAGTAAAGCGTGGCGGAGGTAAAATCATTGTCTGGGGAGCAGTGTCCTGGCACGGTACAGGCCCACTGCATAAAATAATCAGAATAATGGATCGGATCCCATTCTTCCAAAAATAACTTAGAAAATGAAATGGAGCCTTTCGCAGATGACAATTTGCCCGTTACATGGACATCAATGCATGACAACGACCCGAAATACAAAGCCAAATCTGTAACAAAATGGCTGGAAGAAAATAGAATCAAAGTTTCGGATTGGCCACCACAGATCCCGGACCTCAATCTCTATTAGAACCTGTGGGAACATGTGAAAACGAAAATTAGTGAAGAAAGACCTTCAAATTTAATCCAATTGTGGGCAACAATTGAAGCAGCTCGGCAGAATGTTCCAGTAGAACAATTGAAAGTATGAAGAAATAAAGGGTATCCAACCAAATATTAAAATTTGATTCGATGTTTATTATTGATGAAAAATAGGAAAGAAAATTCCACAGCCTGGGATCGAACCAGGAACTTTCTGCTCACCGTGCAGATGCGCCAGCCAATTGCGCCACTGCGGACATGGAAGCATTACGCTATCTACATGCCCTTTGGGCTGGCTGGAGCAGTACCCAGTTCGCAGGCTTTATTGTTTAATTGTCTTATTTGATGAAGTGTCTTATTTCTGTGTCTGTATTAGAAATGAAATCACAACTATATTATTACATGAAGCATTTTATTTCATAACTTTTTGTTGCTTAACAATTCACTGAGGCTTATTTTCATTATTCCAAAAGAAGTATTCTTGTATTTAATATTATGTTGATAATAATGTAATTTTTCTAAGTGTCTTTATTTCTGTGACCACCCACTGTATGTTAGACGTGAACTATGGCGATCCGCGGTAATGAAACGTAAACTGGGAAATAAAACCAAGCTCTCCGTTTTCAAATCTGTCTTTGCTCCCATTCCCATGTATGAGTCTCGGGTAATGACCGAAAGAGTGCGATCGTGGGTACAAGCAGCCGAAATGAGATTCCTGAGAAATGTGGCTTGAGATACATGAGAAATGAGATTCCTTCTAGATTGAAGGCACAGCAGTACAATAAGGGAGTCTTCAGATGTTGAGCCCCCACTTCTCCGCATTGAGAGATCTTACTTGCTTTGGTATGGCCACGTGATACGGATGACGCAAACTGCTGGAGATCCTCCATAGGGCTGCTGCCCCCGCGACCCTAACGAATATGCGATTTTGAAAAGTAAGAATCATTCAGAAGCAGTTGATGCAATGAAAACTCTGAAAAATTATGTAAAAGAAGATGCAGCAGTGCACCTTTCTATGAAATATCTTTGAATGTTAACGAAATATAAGGTATGTCTCATAATTATAAACATATAATCAAAATGCCATATTCCAGAACAACTAAAGGTCACTTTTACACCAAAGGGTTTTAGTGAACAATTTGTAGGAAAGCAACAAAAGTGAAAAAAAACCCCACAAAATTCATTAGTCGCGTTCACAACCTCTCGCTTATTAGTGAAAACTTTTCTCGCTCTTCTCACTTATCTTGCTTAAGTCACTTTCAGTGACGTCATTTTCAGGAAAGCGAAGTCTCAAAAGTCACATTTCTGAAAGTAAGTCAGTACCCATTTTCCCTTCTGCTTTTCTTACTTTTCTGGCTTTACAGCTACTAACTTCCGGTTTAGTGGTAGCCATATTGAATCGCCGCTTCGCTCGTTTCGATGACTGCCCACCGATAAAACTTATAATTTAAAGGCGTAAGTAACGTATTTAACGTTGTAAATTATTTTGGTTATAAATTAAGGAATAATAAAACCATGGAAAACAATAAAAAAAAAACAATTTCCACAATCAATAAATCACTTACTATTTTCCAAACAATTTCAATATGCTCATGCTATTTATGGCTGACGCAGTTTTAGATGCAAAAGTAACAAAAGCAGCAAAAGTGATATTTTCATTTCGGTTTCATTCACAATGAAAACCTATTTTCTTTGCTTTTCAAAAGCAAAGACGAAGTCACTTTCCCATAAGTGAAAGGTATTGAATGCGACTATTGTTTCATATTTATAAATATAATTGATTTAATTTAAAACTGGTCAATAATAATGATTGCAATAATTAACAACAGATGGTGTAACGTATAATTCATTAGCAGCCATCGTTAACCCGTTAAAATCACTCAGAATTAAAAAAAAAACACAATTCCAAGAGATACAGGACTAACTGATTATGAAAAAGGGCAAATATACACAGTGAAGAATGCTGGACAGTCAATAAGGGATATTGCCAAAGCCAATGTGGTTATAGAATAAATGACTTGGCCGACCGGAAAAGCGTACTCCAAGACCAGAACGAACCATTTCCGAATGTTAAAATAAGGATCTTCATCACTGCGAGCTGTAGCAAGTCATCCATATATTGGAATCTCAAAAGACTATATATATTTTTTTCATCGTGTTGCTAAAAATTTGAACACGAACACTAAAGTACAGAAAAAGAAAACACCAACCTCCTTTTTACTGCGGTGGACTAAAGAAAGATTGCCACATGCTAAGGCACAGCCTACTATATAGGTAACTGTAGGCTGTTACCTATATAGTAGGCTGTGGCTAAGGTAACTGCAGTGGATTAAAGAGCATAGGCACTGGGTCCATCAATGGCAGAAGGTCAGTTATCCTGACTTATCGCCTTTGTTTCTATGTTCTTATTAAAATGTAATTACATTTTATAATAATTATAAATCCCATCTTATAATGGCATTTTGCTTTTATTTAAATAAATAAATAAATAGTTTTTGTAAATCTTCCCATGGGTGATGACTTTTAACTTACACTTTAGCTTAGATGACATTAAAAATGCTTACCTTTTGGTGAGATATCCCACACTGGAAAATTAAAAAAAAGAGCCACTCTGGATGGAAGTTGGTTTTCTCGTTGTTTGCAACAAGGCAGAGGGTAGCACTACAGCGCCTTCATCCGGTACTTCCAAAAAACAGTATTTTTTTCACGAATCGTGTTGAAGCTTAACTCATTCCAATTCATCCACTGTTCGAATTCACCGGCATCCACCCTATTTCGGAAAACGACATGGCTAAAATCCATTAAGACAAAGGATGATTTAACAAATTTTAATAAATATGTAGTTTCCTTATTTTTGAACTGAGATGATTTAAATTTGGTATGAGTTTTGGTTACTCTTTTAAAATTCTATTAAATAGTATATGTCGTGTGACCTTACGTGATTTGTATCTATTGGTTGTGCAATTTAATTTCCTATATTGTGGTTTTGTATTTCGGGGAGGGGTGGGAGTCACTTTTTTCTGTCAATTATATGCTAATCTTCTTAATGATTTTCATTATTGGCCTTCCCATTCGTTTTTGGATGTATAAGGCGACCGTAATTCCAACCAACCAACCTTTTCTTGATCACCATGATTTTTAAGAGCGTGCGGCACATTACAGAATGCATCAGCAACTCCAAAAACATTCATACTTTGGCCGAAACGAAGTTGATAATTCAATAAACTCTCTTAAAAAGCTTTTTCATCCGGGAAATCAGCTATTATTGTCACTCTTCATCAGCGATACTGAATAATAAATGGACGCAATACAGTTCGTCATTATACACATTCTTGCTTACCATGCTATCGTGAACGACCATACAGTATTCATCAACAAAGGGGTAACTTGGTGTCAGCTCGAATAACAGTTTGTAGATCTTTCCTTCACATTGGTGATGATTTGGCTAGAATTTTTCATATCAAAACAAGAAGTTAATCCTCCCGAGGAAGGTATAGGAAAGTAGCGGAAGCCCTGAGATCATCTTTTTTTTACCCTTCTATCTCACTTCTTAAGCCGCCCTCTCCAATTTTTTAAATCGAAAAATTGATTTTCTTGAACGTAGTATTTAGAAAGTGTAAAAGAGCTCTATCTTCTTTCGCTTCTCATCATTTCCGATCGAATGATATATGACATGCCATATGTTGCCATAGTTCTAAAGACCAAGTAACTGCTACCCCCACAATTCCGAACCCATTGGGAGAATTTGGCCCAAACTTCTTAGTAATGTTGATCTTACAAGGGAGTCCCTCGAACATGTATGTCACAGATTTCCACCAAATTGAAATATGTTACTCATCTGAAGCTACTATAGATGCTTGCAAAATAAGAGAGTGCGAAATTGTGTTTCTTTCAAAATAAACCGCGAAAACGAAAAAATTTCAGCATAGAAAGCCATACAAGGACTCCATTGTTAAAGCGGTTAGGCTATGTGGGGTTCCCTTGTTAGAGGAATCTGCATACCGCATTTCACTTCTGCATAAATACGCGTACACCGTCTGGTCCCCTCTAATTTCCGCCCCCGAATCTCTGACCCCAGTGGACCAATCAAAACCAAATTAAATAGTGAAGGTGCACATGCCCATTCCGAATTTCAATCTTCTACCTCAAAAAAAGCGGAAATTATGGAGGGGACGGACATTATGAAAACAGTAAGTAGCTCCATTCTTCCACTACTTAATAATAAGGGTTGAAAAATATAGGGCAATTCAAAAGCCCGTACCCGGTTTCAAAGTGCTATAACTATGCCTACTATTGGAAGGAGGTGATCGTCAAATTTTTTGAGGATGCCGATAGGGATCTCTCCGGTCTCAATTGTTTTCTATATGACGACCTAGCAATAGAATTACCAATTCAGCCCTAATTAATTCCTGTATTTATTTATAAGGCCGGTTTCTCTTTTTTTTCCATACTTAGGATTGTTTATCTGAAGTTCTTTGCAGTTCATTAAGAGATTTAACTACAGAAGCCTTTATTGCGACGATTCTGCTGTCGGGGTGGACATTATAGGATGTTGTCAGCGATCATATATCAAATTTTTAAGGAGCAAGCAATGAATTTCCAAGCCATTACAAATTAATAAGCAAAAAATTAATCCTCCTGAGGAAGGTATAGGAAAGTATCAGAAGTCCTGAGATCATCTATTTTTACCCTTTTACAGTATCTGCGCTTTTTAACCCGTCCCCCCCGCCCCCATCCCAATTTTTTTAACCGAAAAATTGATTTTCTCGAACCTAGTATTTAGAAAATGTAAACGAGCTCTATCTTCTTTGGTTTCTCAACATTTCTATTCGAATGATATATCACATGCCATATGTTGCCATAATTGCATAGAACAAGTGACTGCCACCCATACAAATCCGACCCCTTTGGGATAATTTGGGTCAAATTTCATAATAATGTAGATCTTGCTTAGAGGAATCTGCATACCGAATTTCATTCCTTTATATGCATAAATACACGTAGACCTTTTGATTCCCTCTAATTCCCACCCCAAAACTCCGACCCCAGCGGGCTAATTAACACCAAACTAAATAGAGAAGGTGCACATGCTCGTAGTAAGCTACATTCCGAATTTCGAACTTCTAACTCAAAAAATGCGGAAATTATGAAGGGGACGGACAGATTAACAAGAATGTGAAGGATCAACCAAACGACGACACGAAACTACAAATCCACAAAAATAATTTTAATGCCTCAGATGTATATTTCGGGGGCTACGCTCTTTGTGGATTTTGTCCTTTAATTTTAATAATTTTAATTCTTGTGAGGGGATTTTGTCCTTTGCTGCACTCACTTTCCTCATCGTGTTTGCAACTCCTGAAAGCTACTTTCACCTTGAAATCTTTACAAAGCTTTAAAAACCTATTGTCCACAAAGATTTAAAAATAAATCTCTCTTCTTTACATTGTATGGCAACACTAGCACATTTTTATAGTCATCCAGTCCTTTCTTAAGCGTATTGACATTTTCGATTTTTAGGTCCTCTTTGATTTTTTCGGCTATCCTATCTATCATTTTTTCTCAAAAACCATTGAACAGTACAAATTATCTGATTAAATCCATCTCCTTGTCTCTGTTTTCATCCTTGAGTGGCAGCATCAGCACTCTTCTAATTTCATAATGGAAAGCCGCCAATTTCTGGGAGACGCAACGGTTTAGGTCGTTTCTGATGTACAGGGTGTTGCAGATAACTACAGGGCAGTATAACGGGAAGCCTACCCGCTCGATTGCAGGGACCGGCTCGACATCAAATGATAATTGGGTAATTTTATTTTGTTAAACTTGTTTGTTTGGCAAAGGAGCCAAGGACTGGTGCGCGCTATACTACTACAGGGTAGGGGTTACACAAAAAGTAAACACACTTATGAATGTCCTCGGTAGCTAGAGGGGACCAACAAACAAACCAAAAATTCAACAGAGGAGAACAGTAAAAAGTAGCGTTTCACACTTTTATTATTATTATGTTTGGTCGTCACGGGCTAACCCGGGTTGCGTCTCGTAGCGGGCACAAGGCCAAAGCCACGAGACGCAGCAGAACAGTTTGCTCTACTGCTGAGAAAGTGTCACCTGGGTGTTTGGTGAAGTTTCTTACAACAAATGTTCAAAGAAACTTACATCTTGCTCAGCACAGAGAGCTACTCTCTTCACAAAGTCTTCTCTCACTTGCCCCAGCATTTCTGGGGTCCATTCTGCCAATCGAGCGAGCCCGCCCCTGCAATCGAGCGGGTAGGCTTCCCGTTATACAGTCCTGTAGTTATCTGCAATACCCTGTACACTGAACGACCATTTTATTAGACACCCCACTAATAGCGTGTTGCGCCTCCTTTAGCGGCGAGAACTGCCTGAATACGTGCTGGCATGGATTCAACAAGGTGTTGAAATCGTTGCGGAGGAATAGCACCCCAGGCTGACATAACAGCGTCCCGTAATTGGTGCAGGTTGGACAGTAGTGTGGGAAGGCGTCGGATGGTTCTCTCCACTTCATCCCATAAATGCTCGATCGCGTTGAGAGCGGGCGACCGAGCTGGCCACTGAAGCAGGTGAAAGTCCGCGTCATGTTCCTCAATCCAGTTCAAAATCATTCGAGCACGGTGACAGGAAGCATTGTCCTGCTGAAAACTGTCCGTCACCACCAGGGAACACAGTCATTATGAACGGGTGCACCTGATCGGCAACAATGTTCAGGTAGTGTGTCGCATTCAGGGATGTGTCTACGGACATCAGAGGACCCAGAGTGTCCCAGGAGCAGACACCCCAGACCGGCACTCCTCCTCCACCCGCCTGTACGGTTGTCTGCTGACAGGATGGGTTCTTGGCCTCGTGTTATCTGCGCCAGATGCGCAGTCTGCCGTTCTCATGATGAAGTAGGAACCGCGATTCGTCGGACCAGGCGACCTTCTTCCACTCATCAAGTGTCCAATGGCGTTGCCTGTGTGTCCCTAGCAGGCGCGCTTTCCTATTTTGCGGTGGCAGCGACGGTACCCGTACTGGCCGCCTGTTGTTTAACCCAGCTCGGTGCAAGGAGCGCTGCACCGTATGTTCCGAAATGGGTTGGGATGCTCCCTCGAACTGCGCTGCAATTTGATGGGCTGTTCCCGTCCTGTTGTTGTGGATGATTCGTGCCAGTCGCCATTAGCCTCGTTCATCTACGGCCTTGTTTCGTCCGAAGTTGTGTTTGTTGGAGGTTATTTTTGGCATACTGCCATTCACGGAATACTATTGACGCTGTTGCACTGGAAAACCCGAGGAGGTTCGCGGTTTGCGAAATGCTCAAGTACGCCCGCCGAGCTCCAACGATCATGACTCTTTCAAAGTCGGTCAAATCCTTGGATTTACCCATATTCAGTAAACTTCTGCTGCTGACTGCAACTTGTGATCGACTTTTATACACCGCTTCGGCCTGTTCTATTGTTTGGGTGTCACTGGGAGGCCGAATCATTTTCCGTAAGAGGTGTCTCTAATAAATTGGTCGTTCAGTGTATACTGGCGTGAAATTACTTTTTCTGTAGACATCAAAACGTAATTGCTTGCCCGAGTGCATGACTAATAAATCAAGAAATGGTAATGCCAAATCTTTTTCTCCTTCTATCGTGAACTGATGTGTTTACATAACGAGTTAAGGGAGTCCAAAAATTCACTAATGTCAGTTTCTTGTGTGTTGAAGATAAAAAATATGTCATCAGCATACCTGTACCGTATTGTCGGTAAGTAATTAAAACTATTCAGCGCTATGTTTTCCAACTTTCGAATGCACAAGTTGGCCAAGAAGAAACTTAACACTGCTGTCTATTGGTGTACCATTTGTCATTTTATAGTAATGTCCGTTAAACGTGAAAAAAAAATTGTCGTATACAATTAACTTCATAACTGACTTAATCTACGTATATTGTTAATCCCAAGGGTACATCATTTTTATGTAATACTTCTTCCAACCATTCCAAAGTTTCTTTTATCGGTATACTTGGAAATAAACTTTCAATATCAAAAGATACTAATCTGTTTTCTTTACCGATTTTTACATTTTTAAGGATTACACTAAGGTACGTACTGTTTTTTTAGAATTTTATTGTTTAGGATTTCATCGCGAACTTCTTGATAAAGGTGTAATATAGAAATTCATCCCTCCTCGAATTCCACACTGTGTTGATCTATGAAGCTAATATTAAGCCCATAAAACATTTGAGGAGAAAACTGAAGAAGCTGTTTTGACACCCAAGGCGTTATCTACAATCGTCTGCCAAATTGAGGCTTCCCTGAATCTCGACCATTAACCCAACATTTTCGGATTCTAATGATTTGTGTGCATCATTCCTAATGCTTTTGTGTGATTCTTAATTGGTGAATCATTTACGTCATATTACAATCTTGGATATTTCTGTTAATCGTTTGTCAAGATGGCAATTACAACAAATCTATTATGATTTCTCGGAGGAGATGGTCGCAAAAATATCTCCATACATTACAACATAGTCCTAAATCATAATAACGGGAGCGCAATCTAGACGTAGGGAATATCCTTGGTATAAAATTCCTTCATATAAATGTTGATAAACCATGCGGGTTAAATTGTATAGCCGTTCTACAGTTCGAAACAATTTCATGACTACTGGAATGTACGAGGGTTATTCGTAAAGTAAGATCCGTTTTGCAATAAAAACAAAACTGCTATATATATTTTCAAAATTTTTTCTTTACCAGATTCTGTGTAACTTTAACTATTTTTCCACATAGTTTCCTAGTTTTTTTAAGCACTTGTCATAGCGCTCAATGTATTTCCGCATGATCACTTCATAGAAGCTTTCGCCGATGAAGAAATCACGCAGTTTTCACTTGTTCATCGTCGCTGAAATGCAGGCTGCCGATGATCTCCTTTAGCTTCCGGAACAGGTGGTAGCCTCTGGACGCGTGGTCCGGATTGTAAAGCGGATGGTCTAGTTGTTCCCAACTAATCAGATCTTTTGTTTGGGAAAAACCTGACCACCCGCTTTACAGTCCGGTCTTAGCGTCCAGTGGGTACCATCTGTTCCAGATTCGTCAACTCGTGCGATCAAGTCGTCGTCTCACTGTGAGATCGAGCGCTCAAAGGACGGAGATTTAAGGATGTGAATGTGACAACACAAAATACGACGACGGAGCTCTTGGCCATTTGGGATGCATTCCGTACTTGTTTCGACCAATGGCAGCAACGCTGGGCTAAATGCGTTGCTGCAGACGGTACTTATTTTGAAGGTGACTAAACATTTATGTAAGCTCGAACCGTATTTTTTGTAGCCTCAATCGGGATACTTTCCGGACAGGCCTCATATACTGAAGATATGCTTCAAACAAATCGTGGATACAAAGAGAAAAGGGAAGTAAAAATTTCTGCAACCTGGAATTGAACCAGGGACCTTGCCTATCGCTGGCATCGCTCTAACCATTTTAGCTATCGCGGACAGTGAACCGCCAAGCTGTTAAAATGTGTCCAAATGTACAGTGTCGAGGCACATTATTATGACCACCAGCTAATATCCCGAATAACCGCATTTAGCGACACGGACAGCAGCTAGACGGCGTGGGTCCACTGTAGCTCTTCGGTTGGCCTTCACACACCTTCGCAGCCGACGTTCACCTCTCATCAATGCTCCACAGTTCCCCTACCGTTTATTCTGAACGTTCCCGTTTTACCAGTCATGGTACACTTTAATTACAGCAGCACGAGAACAATTCACAAACTGCGCGGTTTCCGAAATATTGCCCCCTTTGGCCCGAAAGCCGATTATCATTCCATTTTCCAGATCTGATAAATCACGTTTTTTACCCATTGCAGCAATGAATGATATGTTTTTAACATAGTGTAAACCTACCTTATATAGTCACCAAACCAATTCCCAACACGTGAGATAGTTCCTCGGCTGGGCAATCCCGAAGATAAACGTAGGCAGTAGTCATAATAATGTGACTCGACCCTGTACTTCCTTGAAGTCACAAATTAGCTCAATTGGCAGAGCAAGTAATAAATTATTACCCTTTACGCAATCATTAGCCTTAACATGTTTTTATTTATCTAAAAATTGTTAATTAAATAAATAACCGGGACGTTAATTAATTTATTCTTGAATTTACTGATTTATTTGTAATTTTTTCAATAATTTTAACAGAAGTCCTCTCTTTCGATGATATTATATTATTTATAAAATTATTGTCTTTTTGTTTGGAAATTTTCTTTTCTTCTTACTTTAAATTTTAAATTTCGTAAGTGAATTCACCATCCCATTCATCAAGTTCTAAATAAATTGCTAATAGCGGGAGACTGACAATGAAAACTTTGCTTTAACAAGCCCATTCAATTATAAATCGCATCAAAATGGGCACTTTAATTTAGTAATGGGGCTGCTGAAAGGATTCATATTAGAAATACGAGGGGTTATGAATTATGAACGGAACGAGAATATAATTTATAAGCTTTTAACACCCTAGGTCCTCCGCGAACTATAATTTCGTCGACGATCACGTGATCGTGCTTTTTTTTCTACATACCCACTATTGGTTGATTAGGCATTTGAATTTTTTATTGATGAAGTAAGGGAGGTAAAAACGGAATGAAGGGGTTGGAATAATATTAGTCGAGGGATAGATTGGATTTAATGTCCTTCCATTTGGAAAATAGGTTTCAACTCCTACGTTTCCTTGGAATGAATTCTCGCCCGGACAAAAGCGAGCCAAGAATTACGTGCTTGTTGAATAATGGAGAGCCCATTCCGCTAACTCGTTCAATATTTAATTGCATAATCTCTTTGCTATGTTGCTTCGACGAGAAGGGAAGCACTCGGGGGGAAAAGGGTTAAAACTGGTACATCGCATTATTCACTGAAATAGACCCGTTAAATTTTTCACTCCTTAATATTCCTAAACTTATTACAAAATTGCTTGCCATTATGCAGTACGCTTACTCTAAAAGAATGATTAATTTAGATCTCTGCAGTCATTTATTCAGTAAGCGAAAAATTTCTGACGGCATTGTTCAAATACATTTTATACAAATACTTTAGAATGGTTTAGCAGAAGCCCATAAACGCCGTATGGTAAAGATATTTATTAATTATTATTGATTTAAATTGCTTCTTTAAGAAACAAAATTCTAATAGCTGAAGGAACGTCACACATTATGATAATATTTGTAAAACAGGGCCGATAAAGAAGATTTCTTCATGAAGTGTAGTAGTTGCTGCGGCATCTGGTTTCATAATTCGAATATTTTATATGGAAAATTCTTTATAAAGAAGGTTATGAGATGAAGGATGGTTTTTAAATGAAATTTTCCTGTAGTTCTATCCTTGGTGTGTTTTTACAAAATTCACGAGATGATATTGTTGTTAGAGTTCCCTGTAGATCGGCTTTTAAATAAATTTTAACGATTTATTTGAAGAATTGATATAATCCATTATTACATATAAAAATAAGTGAGTACGATATTTGATTTAAAAAAAGAAAGAAAACATCTCAATCGTATCGTCTAACATGAATGATAAATTCATTTATGGTCTCTCTAAAACATACGGCAATATCAAACAAATTCCAAAGACCTGTGTTCTATTGGTACAGTATCATTTTTGTTGCGCGAAATTTTGATCACTCTTAGAGATGAAGGAAGGAAACCACATGTTCATTTTACGTTTTTATCAACTTGATTTCTTTTTTTTTTTCGTTTAGGCGCACGGTACGTTACATTGATACCGATAATTTATTGAACAAACAAAGTACCTAATGGCATTACTTTTCAGCGTAGTAAAATGCACGAGTACCTTCAGAAAAAATATCTTGTATTAAACATTGCCTTAATCTTCATGTAACACGGTCAACAATGATTTTGTTACATGGCAAATATTTGTTGAATCTTATGTACTTTTGGGCGCTGATTCCAAATATGAAGTCAGAAATTCCCTACCGGCCTCATATATTTTGTAATTGTTCTTCCTATTTTCCAGGAAATGCATGAACAATGCAAGTACAATATACAAGTTTCTGCTACAGAAATTCTCTCATTACGACTGAAAGGATGGAAACTTTTACAACGCAGTACAAAATAACTGCTTTCTTTGACCGACAGTATGAATTTGAACGTTTCTTCTTCCAGTATGAGGACTTAGTTTTCTGTAATTTTGTGGCATTAGATGCTTTGGGACATATGTATCTTTTATAGACTCCTCAAAGCTTAGTTGGAAAGCAGTCCTTCGTCCTGATAGAAATAAATACCTATCAATACCTTTAACAATGCAGTTCGCATGAAGGAGTCATATGAAAATATGAAATTAATGATGGATATGATTCAATAAGAGAAACATTTGTAGCATATCTGTGAAGACATGAAAGTAATAGCATTGTTATTTGGTCTACATCTGGAGGTATACTAAATTTTGTTGCTTCTTATGTAAGTGAGACAGCAGAGAGAGTAAGAATGATTGGCCAAAAAGAGAAACATTGACTGCAACAGAGAAGAACGTTGTGACTCTAGCACTAATAAAATCCGAAAAATTTCATTAAAGCAATGGATCGTGATAGTACTGGAGTTAGTTTTCTAAACAACAAGTTCCCTAATATAAGTAATGCTAAGATAAGGAAGTTATATCATATGTTGCCAGAAGTATCCGAACACATGCACATACAGAAACAACGTTTTATTACGATGTGACAAGTATTTCGTCGGGTCTCCTTTCGTTGCAATAACAGCATGCACTTTGTTGCGGAAGCTTTCGACTAGTTTTTGAGACGTTTCTGCTGGAATTGCATTCCACCCCTCACTAAGTGCGTTGGTGAGGTCAGCAGCAGATTCTGTTTGGCCCGCAATCGGCGTTCCAAATCATCCCAAAGAGCTTCGATTGGATTTAGATCTGGGCTCTGAGCGGACCAGGCCATTTTTTCAACATCCATATCATGGAACCATTCTTGTAGGCATCTCGCTTTGTGAAGTGGGGCATTATCATGTTAACAGAAAAAGGCCTCCCCAAAATGTTCCCACAGTGTTGGAAGTACTGAATTATCCAGAAGGGACCCAGCCCAAATCATGAGAAGCAACCTTAGACCATGATGCCTCCACCACCAAACTTTACAGTTGGCAAACATTCGTGCAGGAAGCGTTCTCCAGGCGTCCGTAAAATGTCGTCTAAGAACATCCTTAACACACAGTGCAATGTGTGGAGGAGCTCCGTCTTGCAATTTCATTCTCTAACAGCGAAGCATCTCGTTGCTCGGTGATCGAGCATGTCACTGGACCTCTAGAACTCAACTGCTCGAAGAAGGACGGGCCAAGAATAAATGATGCCGTAAATCCACACCATACCGTCACTTTTGAGGAATGTAACAGAACCTCTAAGAAATTCTGGTTGTGGATTTTCTGTTTCCAAATGCGGCAGTTGTGTGTATTCACTGCGCCGTCCAAATGAAAATGCGCTTCGTCTGTCCAGAGGATATTCCATGGCCATTCTGCATCGACTTCAACGCGAGCAAGAAATTTAGGTAAGAACTGGAGTCGATCGTCACAATCATGTGGAAGCACCATCTGCACAAGTGAAAGGATAATATCACAGGATATTCCGCATGTTCTTATGGAGGAGTTGAACGTGGCATATCCGGTTCACACGCCGGGCACTGGTGCTAACATGGGAATTTGCGCCTGTGTCTTCACTGGCATAGGGACTCCAAGGTCGCACAGGTCGCTATTCAGTATCACAGCTTTAACCATTTCCAGGGACTACAAGAAACTTTATAAAACTCAAGAGTGTGCTTCCCCTTCCCCTTCCCAACGGTGTGCTTCACTGCAATTCAAATGTGTTAGAAACCTCAGCCAACCTGGCCTTCTCAACCTGATCTTGAGCGACTCTTTCTCGCCCATTTTCTCAATCTTTCAAGGGGAAGGGTGTGATTAAAAATTGTTTTTAGACTAATGTGGTGTTGCTCTACAGAGTAGCAATTGGAAATTTTTCTCTATCTTTAATAGTTTTCGAGTTAGCAAATGAATGACCTTAATTTTGGGGGTCATGCTCAAATTTGAGCGCGACAATGAATTCTCCCCCCCCCCCCCTATTACCTATAAACCACACTCATCAGATCTCGCCTACCTGGCTGCTTTGAGATATCTGCCATGTTGCCAGATATTTTGGACACCTTGTACTGTATAATGGAGTCAGACCTTACGTGCTAAATCCGATGTGTTGCATTTATGTACTGTGTGAAATTTGACCACACGAATTATAAATGCCGTCCTCCTGCGCTTTGTGGTGTGTCAAAGAGGGACATGAAATGAACATTCGACGATGAAGCAATTGCAGGTGTGATCATCCTACTTTGTCGTGGACTTCCCGACTTGGAAGCCCAATAAGGATATCCAAGTAATTCATGCAACTGTAATTATCCCGGGCAACGCCGGGTGCCTCTGCTAGTTCTCAATATAAATGAAAGTTTCCTCTGCATATTCACATAGAACAGAAGACGACGAAAACAAAGGAATGAATAAGGGAAACTGTAATAGAAATGAAAATCAACATGGCCACGAACTGGATTTTAAATTCGGAGAGAAGAATGTCATCGCTTGAATATCATTGTTATCCAGATGCAATGAAACTATTAGAGCATGATTGGATCTATCATTCATCTTTTTCCAACATTATTGGATCCTAACCGTTAACGGCACATCAAACGCAATTAACGTTTACATACCCTCCAGTAGAAACCAGTCCAGACCCAATCAAGGACTAGTACAATTTTACTTATTCTATAACTTCATACCCTATAACAGTTTTCAAGAATCGTATAGAAAAATATGTTACCATAGAAAATCGAATTTATTATCGAGTATAACATTCAAAATAATACACAATGGTCTATTTTGGTAATAATGCATTATTATTTTCAATTAAAAAAATAAATAAGAAAAGCATGGACAAAAGTATTCATACCCTTCTATTAATAATTAATATGACTTCCATTTGCACAATTTACACTCTGTAAACGTTTTGGCATACTGTGAACAAGACGTTTACACAATGCTGGCTCCAATTTAGCCTATTCCTCTTTGCAAATTTCCTTTAATTATTTGAAATTCGTCTGATTTTTCTCTGTAACCATTTTCTTTAATTCGGCCCAGCATCTCTCTATGGAATGGAGATCGGGAGATTGACTGGGCCAGGGATCAAGTACTTTGATCTTGGAGTTTTTCAAAAAAAGTTTAATTTCACCAGAGGTATGCTTTGGGTCGTTATGTTGAAATATGTAACGACGGCCAATCAATTCACTTGCGGAAGGTATTATGCATGCATGTTTCCAAAATCTCCTTATATTTCTCAGAATTCATGATTTCATCAATTATGAAGAGTTGTCCAGGTCCTGAAAAACTATCCACCCCCATAGCATACCACTACCACCGCCGTGTTTTACAGTTGCTTTCAAACGCTCTTCTTTCATTTCCTCTCCGAGAAAGCGCCAAACAAATTCACGGTCATTGCTATTAAATAAGTTTATCTTTGTTTCGTGTGGCCACAAAATATGTTCGATAAATGTCAGTGGCTTTTTGATATGTTCCTAAGCAATTGCAGCCGTTTTATCTTGTGAATTCGTTTCAGCCACACAGCCTCGAAGTCCAATAGCATTCAAACGTCGACGTACAGTTCTGCTTGACACTGTTACCAGTCCAGAATTTTCCATTTCAGAACTGATCCTCTTTGACGATATTTTTCTATTCTTCATAACTGTATGCTTCAGAATTCGTTTTGTACAGTCACAAATTTTTGATGGTCTTTCTGATCTTCGTATTTTGAATTTTTTTTCAATGATGTCACACCTGATATTTTTAATTTTTTTACGATGGACTGCACAGTTGAAATAGGCAAATCCAATCGTTTAGCTCTTTTCATATAGCCTTCACCTTTGGAGTGAAAGTTTATCACCTTTTCCCGAGTTTCACTGGAGTAATGAAAAAAGGTTCAGGAATAGCAGTAGGAACTGCTATAGTCGGTTACAGTTCTTGAGGATGAGGTTATACTCGAAACGTCGTCGAATGCTTATTAAAGACGCTACCTATTGCTATTCCTGAACCTTTTTTCATTATTTGTCTCCTAGCAATATAGACTACAATGCAATTATTAGATTCATTGGAGTGTTCTTTGATTTCAGGCATTTTCAGCAAAATCGCAGAAAAGCGTGGAAATTATACTACACAATGTAGTTTAGACGTGTGGCGAGTTTAAAAAGTAATGGAATGTCGTGATATGCAACTTACTCTTTACATCACAGTTCTAATTTGAATAGGACATTCCCATTTCATTGGGGTATGAATACTTTTGTCCATGCTTATTTTCTTATTT
>JAHWFO010099097.1:166962-287080 GCA_023313115.1 Rhysida immarginata
GATGTTTGGGACAGACGCTCTATCTTTTGGGACAGTTTTGATGTTTGAAATCCACCATTTTGGTTCAAGGTTCATTTTCTCAAATGGGAAAGGGGTCATGTTGTATAGCATATAACAACAGTTTTTTTTCAAATGTTCATTCCTTCAATCGTATTTCACTTATCTATTGTGGTTGCAAGTTACTTAAAAAACATTGACACGGTACCATAGTCTGTTGCAGGTAATTTCAGCTGGCACAAATGAAGGAGGAGAGAATTGAGCTGATCTTGATGTCCAGGGAACGCCTCTACCCACCATTTGCTGCTGAATTTAACGCCTTGCACCCCAGATTTATTATTTTTGACCCACCAAATTTTCCAGAACAACACGACTTTTAAATACCTGAAAGCTATTTCGATAATTGATAATCGTAAAGACATCGTCGATGCGATCGTGAAATTGATTCCACCAGAACGAACAGTCCTTTTACAACATCAGTCTTACACTGAACAAATGTTTTCACTTCAGATTCACGGAAAGAGAACCATTCGCGCACAGATATTTAAGCTGGCTGTCCCAAATGTGATATCACATTTCAGAAATACTGGGACTGTTGAACATATAAAGCTCGTACGGGCCGGCTATAACATCAACCGATGAGGCAACTTCAACAATGGTATTGACATCATTTGCAGAGTCCACAAACGCAGCACAAGACGGTTTGCATCTGTGTATGGAATCAGCCAATCATCCATAGCACGGATTCTGCGTACCAACAAGTGGCATCCATCCAAAGTTCGGAGCAGTAAAAACTATCCGAGGATGATCTGGATAGGCGTGAAGAGTTTTGTACCTGGGCTCTGGACAACTATCGACTGAATCCTTCATTTGCACTTAATTTTGTGTTTAATGATGAGGCAAATTTTTATGTGCAATGAAAATTATCTCCAATTAATTTTTATATCCATCCATAGTCGTGGGGATTTCACAGTTAGGGTATGATGTAGCCATATCTTGCATTGGATGCAGAAGACGCGCCCATTAAAACCTAAATCAATTAACCAACCAATCTCTCTCTGTGATTCTCTCTCCATTGTGCAGCCTCTCATTTTGATGAAGGAAAAGTAAACCACTTATTATTCCAAGAGTCACTTGTATGGAGTTTCTCGTGCATGATTTTATTCTGCGGATTTCTAAGGGATTTGTCGCAACGTTTGCACTTGTAGGGCTTTTTTAATGTGTGAGTTTATCTACAATGAAGACACAGAATGGAGGGTAACTTTGACGCGACTTTCCTTCTTCAGTCGTTGAGAGCTAGTTTTTTTTTTTTAGTTTTTACGGTGATCTGAATGAGGATTTCGAATAAGAGAGAGCTGCAGAGTTTTGCCCAGTTGTACTCCCATCTACGTTTTGTCATTTAAGTTATTTGAAGAGTGAAATGTGAAAAAACCGTTTATTAATAAGGGGAATAATTACCAAGAATGATTGAATCTTATTTATACAAGCCCCATTCTGAACGACCTGTATATTTGGTGTCGTCAACGATGCCCACCAATTCATCCGAACACAGTCAAACAATTTTACTAGAAATTTTCACCAACTGGTAGCGCTGTGGATGAGTTAGCGGTCGTTATGATTGTCATTACGCGTAATCCGGAAAAAACGGTCCATAAAACACAAGAAAACGTACTATGAGAGGATATCAGGAAGTAACGCCATTTTTTTAACGGAGGAAAAAGTTGCTGTGTAAAAGTTAACATAGCCAAAAAGAAGGCTGATCCTTAAATTGCATAACAAGAATTGTTTCTGCGTACGCGCACTATGCTCTACCAGTCGTTTTACAAATGGTCGCTGCTATAGCATCGTCTGCAGTGGAAGAACAGCGAACTTTAAAGGTTTCTTTTCGCAGAAGGTAAGAAACTCGCTGAAATTCATGGGAAAATTGTAGAAGTTTACAGTGCTGACTGTCTGAACCATTCCAGAGTGTGCAAGTGGCGTAAAATGTTTCTGGAAGGAAGAGTTACCCTTACCGATAAACAGCGTTCTGGGTTGCCTGCGTCAGCGGCAACACTAGCTATTATCGAGGACATTAGCAACACATTCAAAGAAAACCGTCGCATTTCTTTGGAAAAAGTGAGTGAAACGTTTCACACATCCTATAGATCTGCATGAGATATGGTGGGGGTGATCGTGGCCCGATTGTCTCGCTGATTCCTTCTGGTCAGTGGAGTTAAGCAACTTGGGCGCGGCCAGCTACCGGTTGGGCGACAGCCAGTGGATTGATGGACTATTTGCTGGGGCGAGCTAGTTGGTCGGACCCATTAGCTGAGGGGCCAGTGCTGGATGCCCAGCAGCTAGGAGTGATAGCTACTGGTTGTGCCTCCACCTTCGTGAACCCCCCATGCTTCGGAGGGCACGGTTAAGCCGTCGGTCCTGGCTGCTGCTGTCATCTCGTAGCAGTCGTTAGGTTACTGGGATGGCGCAAAAATCCCTAGTTTCCTACTAGGAATACGCGCCCAGATTATCGTTGGTGGCCAATACAGCGATAATCTCCCTGTGTATAAGACAAATGAGATATGGAGTATAAGCTTGGGTACCGCACAATATCTGTACGCGTTGGATTCCAAAATGTCTGACACAGAACAGACCGACAACAGAATGGCATGCAGTCTGCAACATCTGCAGCGGTACAACCAAAAGGAAAATGCATTTCTGAATGGTATCGTCACAGGAGATGAGTCCTAGGTCTTGCACTTCACACCTGAGCCTGAAACTGCAAGCTTTGTGTGGAAATATCCATATTCTCCGGCCCGCAAAAATCAAAGTTTCTCCTTCAGCTCAGAAGTTTATGCTTACAGTTTTTTGGGATATGCAAGCCACACTAATTGCAGAGTTTCTGCCTCGTGGGTCACTTAAAATAAATATAAGGTATAAATTTATTAACTGAGAGCCACACCCATGATTCACAAAGAGGCAGTACTAACTAATCCTTATGGTTAGAAATAGAAACCTGAGTGATTAAATCTGCTGACCTCTACGCGCCACTAGTGGTGACTGCTGAAGGTGTACCCATGGAGTAATAGGTCTATTACTCCATTGGTGTACATATATTGCACGATCACCTTAGCTAGCGAAATACAGTATACGGTGGATCTAAGAGGTGGTCCATCGGCCTCGGTGGTTCAGTGGTTGCGTGATCGCCTCTGATGCCCGAGGACGCGGGTTCGACCCCGGCTGAGGACGACGAGGATTTTTTTCAGGGGGAAAATCCTGAGATCACGCACTTCCTTGGGAAGGGAAGTAAAGCCGTTGGTCCCGTGTAGTCGTTTGCCGGCTGCACGTTAAAGAACTCTTGCGAGGCAAACTTTGCGGCCCCTATAACGCAATCCTAAAATGACCATAGCAGTTAAAAAGGACGTTAATACCAAACAAACCAAACCAAACCAAGAGGTGGTCCCGCGAAGCATTGCATTCGGTTGTCTCCGTGATGAATGGCTCCTCGCTGACATCTTCTTTCTTTGACGTTAACCGATTGAGGGCAGATGTTCTTGGGCTTCGATATCGTCTATCTGTTTGGGTGCTATTTACGACCGTCGCGGTTTAGAAGACGATGACAGTAGGGCTGCTTCGACTTCTGCGGAGTGTGGTCAAACACTTGTGATATCTGCTCGTCGTCTTTCTTCGGTTATCTTTTTCGAAGAATCCAAGCATTCGTTGTATTCCGTCTTCGAATAATCTTGATAATTACTGTCTTTCCTTTCGTTCCTTCGCCTTTTAAAAGTTTTCCTTGCCGCTGGCTCCGCCTCCATGTTATACGCCACGTCTATCCTCACTCCGATTCTGGGGGTAGGCTGCTTCTTCTGTTTACAACAACCGGGTGATCACGTACGTGTCTTAACGTGATCGCCGGCTGTTTAGTTGACATATTTGCTGCTTCCACGTGGATTGCTTCATTTTCGTTCATCATTTCGAGACGAGAAGAAGGGTTTACGCCAAAATTTACTTCTTCTTTGTTTAGGGGTTCAATAGTTTTGGTTTTCACATTTCTATGATGGTGTGCAGAAGTCGTCCACTCTAATAATCATTCTCCAAAAGGCATGATTTGGTTTTTCCACGCACGGCAGAAAGACAATAGGTCGAGGTGGAGGTGAGTCTATTTGGTATTGGATATAATTATCCACCTCACTTGTCGAAACGAGCCACTACCAATTAAAAAACAGGTCTTGCAAAATATGTTTGCCATACGCTGTAAAAATGTAATGCTGTTCTGGCGAGATATAAGGAAGCAAAAAAGAAAAAAAATCATTAGGTACTAGGCAATGTAAACTGTTTGGTGAAATAAATCAACTGTAATAGTCGATTAAAAGTTTTGCAAACATTTGATTTCAAAAATAGACAAACTGGTAAACTATCCCAGGCCAACATATTCTTCATATACAGGGTGTATCTGAACGACCTGTACAAACTTACAGCATGAGTTGCTTGTTGCCAGAGAAGCAATATACGTAAACTGAATGACCAATTTATTAGAGACACCTCTTACGGAAAATGGATCGATCTCCCAGTGACACACAAACAATGGAACAGGCCGAAGCGGTGTATAAAAGGGATGCATTGCATCACAAGTTGCAATCAGCCTCTGCAGTGGACTGAATATGGGTACATCCAAGGATTTGACCGACTTTGAACGAGGCATGATCATTGGAGCTCGATGGGCGCAGATGAGCATTTCACAAACCGCGAACCTCCTCGGGTTTTCCCGTGCAACAATGTCAAGGGTATTCCGTGAATGGCAGTTATGCCAAAAAACAACCTCCAGCTAACACAACTCCGGACCAAACAGGGCCGTGGATGAACGAGGCCAACGGCGACTGACACGAATCATTCACAGCAACAGGACTGGAACAGCCCAACAAATTGCAGCGCAGTTCAATGAGTAAGCATCCCGACCCATTTCGGAGCACACGGTGCGGCGCACCTTGCCTCGAGCTGGGTTTAACAACAGGCGGCCAGTACGGGTATCGTCGCTGTCACCGCAAAATAGGAAAGTACGCCTGTTAGGGACACACAGGCATCGCCACTGGACACTGGATGAGTGGAAGAAGGTCGCCTGGTCCGATGAATCGCGGTTCCTACGTCATCATGCGGACGGCAGACTGCGCATCTGACGCAGACAGCACGAGGCCATGAACCATCCTGTCAGCAGACAACCGTACAGGCGGGTGGATAAGTGCTGGTCTGGGATGTCTTCTCTTGGGAACACTGGGCTCTCTGACATCCGTAGACACATCTGTGAATGCGACACACCATTAATTCCTGACACATCATTCCAAGTCGATTGATATATTACATGCCATATTTTTAGCAGTGAAAGTTCCAATGAACCATAATGGTTCCATTAAACCAGGTTCCTTGAAACCAATTTCGAATATCATTAATTTTACGTTATATTCATTCATTACAACTCATTCCAAGTCGTTTGATATATTACATGCCATATTTTAGCACTGAACATTTTTGAGGGTGTCATAAGGGTACTATTAGAGCACGTGTCATTGTTTCGATTTCAACCATTTTCAAAATGGTTCATTCTCGGAACCTTATTTATTAATTGGCGAAAATAGTAATTTATATCCGCTTCTATCTCGTCATTACGATTTGTTTGATATATTATTTAATATATCTCTCCATTGAAAATTGCTAGGCGGGAAAATAGAGGTACCATTTGTGCACGTGCCAATGAACCGATTTAGATAATATTTGTAGCTGGTTCGTGCCATGAACCATATTCATCGACTGACGAAAACAGATTTTGAAAATCTTTCATAGCCTCGGAGGAGTTACAGTTACAGACAGACGGACAGACAGACACGTTTCCCCACACTGATAGCATAAAGCACCTTTCGATACTTAATAAAAAGGTACGGCCAAACTTTAAGAAACATTCATGTAGAGGAAAAAAGTTTGTTATATGGTCATGGGTCCGGAAACGCTTTATTTCCCTGTTAGAACTCATTTTCAGATGGATAGGTAGAGATGGACCAGTCCCTTGGTCTCCACGCTCTTCGGACCTAAACCCTCTAAAGCCTTTTATTTGTGTGGCATTTGAAAGCTTTTGTATATGGAACTTCTGTACAAAATACTGAGAGTCTTCGTGCCCGTATTGTGGAAGGCTGCGAAACAATACGCAATTCTCCACGGACTCATCAGCGTATCTTGGATTCAATGCGACGGGAGGTTGATGCATGTCTCTATGTTAACGGAGGGCATTTTGAACATTTAATATAAGAAAGAGTTTCATGTTGTGTGCTGGTACGTTCTGTTCTTGTGTGTTACCTATGAGTAATTTAGGCAAGGAAGTGTTGTAGAAAACGAGTTCTTAACTTGGAAATAAAGTGTTTCCGGGCTCATGTCCATATTATATATTTTCTTCCTCTATATGTGAGGAATGTTTCCTAAATGTTTGGTCGTACCTTTTTTGTTACACCCTATGTACTTCAAAGAGCTCTCGTGCTATTTAGGAGGGTTGTTCCGAAAGTAGGTTTCGTCATTTTTTTTCACACGGAAACTTTATTCCCAAAAAAATACAGCATGGTATCATGAACTATACACCTTCCACTATTTTTCGACATAGTCGCCACTGACATTAAGACATTTGTCGTAGCGTGCAATCAGTTTGAAGAAAGAGTAGCAGCAGACAGACGTGCCCGAGGCTTTTCGAGTACAAATAACGATGGCAGACAGACTGACAACGTGGTCGCATCCCAGTTCACCAGTGAGGAAAAAATTCAAAGTGTCACCCTCCGCTGGAAAGATTATGGCAACAGTGTTCTGGGACGCGAAAAGTGTGATTCTCATTGATTTCCTCCATCAAAGGAACATCAGTGCGACACGTTCACCAAACTCGGATCCGTCATTCGACGAAAGAGACCAGGCTCTTGAGTGAAGGCGTTGTGCTCTTGGACGACAACGCAAAACACACGCAGCAAGGCTCACACAAGATCAGATAGCCTCAGGCACACCTGTCTGCTTCTACTCTGTCTTCAAGCTGATTGCACGCTACGACAAATGTCTCAATGTCGAAAAATAGTGCAAGCTGTATAGTTCATGATGCCATAGTGTATTTTTTTTGGCAATAAATTTTTCGTGTGAAAAAAAAGACGAAACTTACTTTCGGATCAACCCTCGTATATTAGATCTTTGGGGCAGTAAATCCGGTTTTTCCGTTAAGGCCCTTTTCGGCTTTGGTAGGATTGTAGGAAGGAATGTGTGGCTATGTCCTCTCCAGGACATCCCAGACATATTCCATAGACTTGGAGTCTGTAGATATGGCTGGTTATTCTCATTGTTGAATATTTTCACTTTACGATACATTCATCTACCCGTGTAGGCGCATGTTAATGAGCAGTTCCTTACAATGTAGGTCTAAACACAGTAATGTGTGACATAGTCGATATTAAAAATTATAAATTACGGCCGTCTTCCAAAGAAACTTTTAATTATGCTCTTATTTCGTAGATTTCAGTTTATGGAATGAAAACATCATACATAAAAAATATACGTGCAAGAACATTTAAATGTATCAAAGGAGTTGACGCGCCCTAAAACTCTAACAAACCAACCATTTAAATGTATATGTTCTATGTCCAGTCGAATCCCGTTAATCCGATGTAATTTTGACCCAGGCCTGCCAAGATTAGAAAATTAATAATTATTAATAACTTGCGGAACCCGTGGAAATTCCACGAATAAAATGAACCATGATGTGACCGTAGAATAAAATAGAAAACGATTTAAAAGTTTATTAAAAAATACACTGTCATATCACTGAATTATGACCACCCTCTTAATAATGGGAATAGCCACCCTTCGCCGCTATAACTGCTGCTAGGCGTCGTGGCATGGACGCAAGAAGTGCGCGGTACGTGTCCGACGGTATGGCAATCCATTCCGCTTGAAGCGCTGTCCACAGAGCTTTGAGAGTCATAGGTGGAGGGTCCAGCTGCGTACATGGCGATCAAGGTGCTCCGACAGAAGTTCGATTGGATTGATGTCCGGCGAATTAGCGGGCCAAGGGAGCGCTCAAAAGTCAGTAGAGTGTTTCTCGAACCAATCCAGAAGGAGACGTGCCTTGTGGCAGGGTGCATTGTCCTGCTGGAACACACCATCACATTGGAGGAACATCGTGAGCATGTACGGGTGCACCTGGTCCGTTACGATTGAGAGATAGCCACAGGCATTCAAATTGCCCTCTAGACGAATCAGTGGATCTAACTGCTCCCTACAGAAGATCCCACACACATGCACACTACCCCCACCAGCTTGTTTCCGGCCCACAATAGCCTCATATAGTCTTTTTTCATGGCGTTCACGTCCGCACTCGCCATCGTCCGTCAATCTTATGGAGCAAAAACCTTGACTCGTCGGAGAATGCGACCTTAGTCCACTCGTCTGTGGTCCAATGGCGGTGCTCACGTGCAAAGTCTAAGCGTCGTTGACGATGACCCCTGGTCAACATGGGTGCACAACTATGCGTAGACTGTTCGGGTCCATCCGTAGCAGGGTGCGTTTAACGGTAATGTCGGATACACGTCTGTTGGCACCACTGTTGAATCTGCTGGTCAGTTGATGGACTGTGGCTCTCCTGTAACCTTTTACGAGTCGTAGTAGGCGCCGCTTACCCCGTTGGTCGATGGCTCGTGACCATTTACAGTGATGGCGTTGGGACGGATTTCTGTCCCTGCTATCCTCTCTTTGTACACCTTCACTACAGCGGACCGTGAACAGTTCACAAATCGCGCCGTTTCGATGGTGCCACCCTTGCTGCGATAGCCTATTATCATCCCTTTCTGGATATCCGTTAAATATGGACGTTTACCCATCTTGAGGCTCGTGCACCTGCCGTTTGATGCACCAGCTTTAAAGCTTTCTCAGCCTGTTTTGCAAATTTTGCAATGTGTAATCATTGTTGGGGCGAACCATGCGTGTGCCTTGAAGGGGTGATGGTCATAATTCATTGATATGACAGTGTATAATTCTTACGTAAGTGCAAAAACAACCTTTACAATACTTAAAAACATTACTTTATTTACAGTAATAATGCACATTGCATTTGGAGTCATTTTAACTCGTATCAAAGTGAAGTTATTATCTCTCTGTATATGGCGATCTTTGTCACAGTTTTGTTACCTTTTCTTCCCTGCTTATGATAGTCCAACACTTTAACATTCACATCTGATTATCTGCGTGCTCTTGAAAAAACGACGTACAATTGACCTTGGCTAAATACTGGTTCAGGAAGAAACAGACTCATACTATTAAATGTCTTGAAACTTGTTGATGATCATTGCATGTCTAGAAGTGAGATTGGTGTCACTGGGACCAATTTTAGCCTTGGAATCAATCAAAGTATCATTGATGTTGATTCTTCGATGAAATATTGATGTAATCTTACTACTTCTATTCTTGTGCCATTACATAAACCATTCTGATACACAATGATTATTGATCCTATTTTTAATTGGAGTTTGTTTTAAGTGGCATCCCACCTGGTGTTAATGAATTTAAGAATTCCATAGGCAAGCACTCTGTATGTACAACAATGAATCTAGATCAAAGCGTGACTCAAGCGTTACGTGCAAGCTAACGAACGAAACACAAACAGAAATATTACATTAAACAATAAATAATTTTTAAAATATTGTAGGCTCCTGAGCATTGTATTATTTCATTTAATAAATTAATATTTGTAGTGGTTTTAATTCTCTTAATATACAGGGTGAATACAAAAGTCTGAACCCCCCTTTTATTTTTTGAACCGAAGCAGATATGTCAATTTTGATGAATCCAATGAATAGGAAGTTGTGGGTGGCCTATCCCATGGTGCACTTTTCATCATCCCAAATATGCAAATTAGGACACATTCAAAATTTATCTCAAAAACCGTGAGGGATAGAGGAAAAAACCCAATTGCAAACTTGTTCAGCATAAAAAAAACAAACAAAACAAAAAAAAAATCATCCAAAGCGGACCAACCAATCACCCACAATCACGTGGTGATTGTAGCTTACAAACAGTCACACTGCACAAGGAAAACTGAATGTTGATATTTCCACCATGTAAAGCATGCAAATCAAAAAATTAACATAAATTACCATACTCACATTCACTTTCATGCGGAAAAGCAAATAAAAGGCATGTTTCAGCACACAGAAGACAGAACAATTCCAGGTTGGCAAGCTACACTGTTCCGGAAATGGCCAACATGATCTTCTGCTTGTGGGTGATTGGTTGGTCCGATTTGGATGATTTTTTTTTGTTTTGTTTGTTTTTTTATGCTGAACAAGTTTGCAATTGGGTTTTTTTTCTCTATCCCTTACGGTTTTTGAGATAAATTTTGAATGTGTCCTAATTTGCATATATGGGATGATGAAAAGTGCACCATGGGATAGGCCACCCACAACTTCCTATTCATTGGATTCATCAAAATTGACATATCTGCTTCGGTTCAAAAAACAAAAGGGGGGTTCAGACTTTTGTATTCACCCTGTATACGCAAGTAGTAGGTAAATCATTCAATATACAGGGTAATTCAAAATGATGGAGCTAATTTTTTCAGTTAATTAATTGGATCAAAATGCAACTTATATTTAAAGTAATTAATCAAACTCAATTTACTTCATTTAAAGATGAATTAAATTGAATCCATCATTTTGAATAACCTGTACTTAAAGTCAGGCTTTTTTTTTCTTAGGCCTAATCCTTTCGATATTTATTTAGTTTCAATATGTTTTTAATGAATGCAATTATGATCTTTTATTCCGATTCTTCCAAAAATGTTATTTGAGCTTTAGTATGAACAATTCATTTAATGCAAATGATTTTCCTCAAATCTCATTGTCGTTATCGCTTGAACATGATCTAAACATGAAAGTTCGCTTTTAAACGTGAAGAACATGTTAGCAATCCGTGGTTCTTTTACAGTATATTGTGAAAGGATAGTTCAAGTTACTAAAATAATGTATATCCTCACGAAAAATCAGCATAAAGACCGAGCATCGTTTGCACCAAGCGTTATCCTCATTTGATCACATGACCATTGCTTGAGCTTACCGGCCCTTCTCGTCTACGCGGCTTTAGCCAACGCCATTTAAAAACACCTTTGTTCTATAATTCGGGACAGGTTAACTTTGGCATGAAAGGAAGTAGATTTGCGAGAATATAATTATATTTTAAAGGAAGAATCACTTTACTGCAATGGCGGATATTCATTCATAATAAATCATGACAATTTGTTTTATATATTACTTGCCATGCCTAAGCATTGAAAGTTTCAAGTGGTACCACATGGTACTCTTTAGAGTACGTACTACTAAACCATTATCTTGTATCATTAATTACACGTTATATTCATTTATGACACGCCGTCACGAGTTGTTTGATATATTACATGACATGTTTTAGCATTGAAAGTTTCAAGTGGTACCACATGGTACCCTTTACAGTACGTACTACTGAACCATTATCTTGTATCATTAATTACTCGTTATATTCATTTATGACACGCCGTCACGAGTTTTAGGATTCAAAGTTTCAAGTGGTACCACATCGTACCCTTTAGAGTACGTACTACTAAACCATTACCTTGTATCATTGACAGTTCCAAAGGTTACAAATCGTACCATTAGGACACATGCTACTATATCAATTCCTTCTACCATTCATTTACGCGTATATCCATTCATGAGACGTCTTTACGGAGTGTTTGATATACATGCCATATGACAGTATTGAAAATTTTTAGGGGGCATCCGAATGGTATCATTAGAGCACGTGCAATTTATTATGACTATAAAAATGAGATAGTATACCTAGTTCGAGTATCTCATTTTCGAACGTGCTCTGTCCCACAATTCTCCATTGGTGAGAACAGAACGTGAAAAAGTTAATTCGTTTTCAAGTTACAATACTAAATAATAAGCTCCATACTATCATAAAAATCCTGGTTGCTTTGCCTGGCTCAAGCGTAACGTGCGAACGAACGGACGAACGAACGAACGTACGTACGTACGGATGAAACACAAGCAGAATTATAATATATATTCTGTCTTTTTTACTTTAGCATTTGGCTAATCATTTGTTTGTCATAGTATATAATTTTAATTTAAGCTATGTTTCAAATGCAGACATTTTAACACAATGTGTAGAAATCGATAACTGATCAATCAAATGTACAGTTGGGTGCAAAAAGGCTTTTACCTGCTCCATAGGGGCTGAGCTTAGCGGATGTTGATCGGTTGCAAAATCAGGTACTTGTACTGAGAGTCATGGCATATTAGAATGGACCTGTCCCTTCTTAATGAAAATAGGGTAGCATGTATACGCCTGGGATGTGCTCGTCACGGGCTCTCTGCTGACAATAATAAGCGATAGCGGCTGACAACAGTATCGTTAAAGTCTCTGCCTACTGCCTCGAATGGCAGAGTTCGAATCCGATATGGATAGATATTTTTTTTATTTGTTCATTATCGCGTTTTTGACTTCGTTTAAGTTTTAAACGGTGTATGTAAAGAATACCATAAACAGATTAAATTTTTTTCATCCAAGTGTGCAATTTGATCTGTTTATTTGAGGTTTATAAAACTTTTCATGTTAATTGTCATGGCATGCTTTATTCTGTATTTTAGTTTTTAATAAAATATACACTAATTCATACCACCGTTACTTTTACAAAAATCCTCTTTTGTTCAAATCATTTAATATTCTCTACTATTAAAATTTATAATCTTATATATTAAAACGCAAAGCATTTTTTGTAAGAGCAAAATTGGCACTTCTGCGCACGGACATCTGAAGCCAACAAAGAAAGTTACGACAATCCATCAGAAGCCAGGGATTGTTGTAATGAGACAATATGCAATCATTGTTTTGAATTTGATAAACTGAATATTTGCAGAAAGAAAATCCTGCCTTGATCCACGGCCGTCTATATTTATCAGGCCTGACAACTGAGGATTGATGACGTCTAGCTAGAGGTCGATTGCCATGGGAACCCCCTTCTCATTGGAAATAATTTAACATTGAAATGCTTTAATTGATGGCAAATTAAGTTTAATCAAGTAAAGCAAATACTCCAGTAATATGAAAAAAATTATCGCCTCCGTCAAAATGACAGGCAGACGACCTCATACCTCGCCGACCTCTAGCATGACGTCAGTTTTCAGGCCTGTAGATATCATTTTATTACGGCCGTGCTTGATCATTTTATGACGTTTCCTTGTGACTATTGAAAAACCCTGAAAATGTTCTGTTAAATGTTATGTCGTTAGAAAGAGCTTTAAAAACTGATCATTTTATCCGCTGACACTTTTTCTCAGTTTAATACTTTCAGAGAAATTTAATTTAAAGCTATTTTGATTTTATATATTAACTCATTTCTTAGTCTTTGTGCATAATGAGATATTTAAGCTCTGACAATTTTTTATTTTATTATTTTTTAATTAAAGAGATGGGGATTAATAATAAGATGGGTTGTTCTCCGTCAAATTTTGACGGAATCCATCTAGTTATATAATAAATTTAAAAAAAAATTCGGATGGTTTTGGCGTAATTGTCGTTGATTATTTTATATACACAAAATATACAAAAAATGAGACTTGTAACCTTTCAAACAGTCAAAAAAAAATAGCTTCCACTTACACCTGTAAATCACTTCCGCATCACAGCATAACGAGCGCGGCATCAGCTTATCTCTTGATCACGCATATAATTATATCGATACTGTGCACAATTAATGTTACACTATTAACCAAATAGATTAGTTTATTATTAATAAAAGAAATACTCATCAGAACAGCCAAAATAATGTTTTTGTCAACATAGTTGAGCACGTGGCGTAAAACTTGCCTTCCCCCGATGCTAAGCAAAAACTTAATGGAATCGTTCCATAGTAAGCGTGCTCGACTAGATACCTGGAAAAAGTAACCTTATTGGATTGAAGTATTGTAAGGAAGCCGAACAATTTTGATTTAGGTCAAAACCTTTATGCACCTGACTGTACAAACTAAATTAAGGCTATGAGATATGAAGCGGAATTAAGTGGATTAGTTATAAGTCTGAAATTTAATCTAGTTATAGAGAAAATAAATCTCATTTGGTAAAGAAAGATTTGACTTAAGGAATTTTGTCTTAGTCAGCTTGTGTAACATTAAATCATAATTATTAAACGTTTAATTTCATTTGGAAATTTTTACTCAGTTGTTGATAATTTCTTGGTTAATAATGTGCACTGCCTTCTCAAATTTTGTTTGTAAGCATCACTTGATTGGAAATAATACCTATATTCTAAATCCAGAAACCAATGGATATCTAAAATGCAAAATTAAAACTTTTTGAAAAAGGGTAACCATTTATTGGGAATGTGTGTGGGAATCAGATCACTATATTAGGGGGACCAACATTGTTTTTGGAGTGAGCTAAATAAGCCCGGTGTGTAAAGAAAGTGAACATAATAAATAATAAGATTAGACCGATCTACACTGACTGCTCAATTGAAAATGGACACTTTTGGTATGGAACAAAAGCTTTATTTACAGTGTGTCTTAAGCAATAGCGTTCACACGCCGTGTCATGCTCTCCACCAATTTCTGATAGCAAACAACCGGTATTTTGCCCACTGCTCCTTCAAAGCCTGCACAAAATTGGATGCGCCTTCCCGGTCGCATCGACGCTCCAATTCATCCCAAGGATATTCAAAAGAGATGAGATCTGGACTCTGGGCGGGCCACTGAATTTCCCGAACATTATTCTTCGGAAACCAGGCGTTGACGGCAAGGGCCTTATGGCACGGCGTATTGTCATGCTGGAACACAAATTGCTCTTCACCGATCTGCTGCCACGGCATAGGAAGCATGGAATTGTCTAGAATGTCCAAATACTGTGAGGATGCCATGTTCCCCTCAATCACAATCAGCTGACCTAGTCCAAACCAGGAGAAACACGACCACACCGTCACATTCAGGTAGCGCTGCTCTCATGGCAAATGCCACGCCCAGGTGCGCCCATCCGATCGGTAGAGTATGATGCGTGATTCGTGGCTCCACTTGGTGCTCTTCCAGCGGCCCATCGAGCAAGGCAGTCAATCTTTACAACAGGCCACAGCACGCTGCGCGTTTACAGGGGCGATGCTAGGCTTGTGGGAAGTAGCCCGACCCGTGTACCTAAGAGATGGTGCTCCCAACGAATCGTTATGGTGCTGCCAGTGTTTCCCGATGCCTGCTTGAAGTCATGTCGCCGTTATTCCGCTGGAACAGCACTGTTCTGCGTATCAACCGCTTCAGGGCCTTCCGATCTCTATCGATCAGCATGCGGGCTCTGCCACTTCCATGACGTCGTGTTTCCACTACTTCACGTTTACATTTCGTGATAATAGCGCCCACAGTCGACTTTGGCCGGTTCAGTGTCGCTCCTATGGCTCGCATACTCTGGTCACTGATGTGGCAGCCTATGACTACTCCACGTTGAAAATCGCTCCAACTGCTTTGATGGCGGCATTTTACCTCAGCACGTGGTAAGACACAAAATGACTCCAACTGCACATGATCTTCCTTTTTTATAACAAATATATATTCAAATTATTGCCCGAATTCCATAGGTAGTTTCACTACGCAGGTGTCCACTTTCACCTGAGCAATCTGTTTAGAGTAACTAATTTTTTATAAGAGATACTTGAATGAAATCGCTCTAACTTTTAATTAAAATTTTGAAGATCACACAAAAAAATAACTAAATAAGTTTAGATAATCAACTTTTTTTTAAAGGAGATTAATGTGTGATTTTTTTAAGTCTAAGCTTAATTTAAATTGTAAATTATTAACGGAAATCTTTTAAAAGTTTGAATTTGAATTTTTTATAAGTTAAATATTAAAAAAATTGATATCACTATATAAATTGCAACATAAAACTCTGGATTTAAAATTTGAAGTATTTTGCTCTTTCTTTTTATCATAAATCACTTCAGTAATCAATCTTGGAATAATGCATTATATTGATATGATACAGAGGGTGACTCAAAAGCTTTGTACTATTTGCTGCAGCGGGCATGTCAGGTGTCTAACATTGTTTAAGTTGCGCACGACATTCATAGGAAAGATTTATATGTCATTAGTTTTCCATAAAGCCTGAATATCGCGGGACTCACTCCAGGATCTTAAGGCAATCGAAGAGATGCCGCATCCATCATATAATGTGGATTTAGCGCCGTCGGATTATTATTTTTCCCGGTCCATGACCAACTTCTTTCGCGGCGCTCACTTCAACGCTCAAGAGGAATTGGAAGATGGGGTGACGAAGTTCTTCGAAAAAGAGGGTAGGTTGGAGAAATGTGGCTTAATTTACGAATTAAGAAATAACGTGATAAAATGTTGCTAACTTTTGGCTCATCCTCTGCATTTACTAAAGATTGACAATGGGAATGAGGAATGAAATAATTGCACATTTTTTGATGGTTAATTTAAAATAAAAGACCCTAGCACCTTCCAGAATTGAGTTACATGTAATATCTTAACTGTTAGTGTATTTTGTAAATATTAAAATTCTACATTTAAATTCCAGGTGATTACTACTGTTCTGTACAGGCAGAACGGCAACCTGGGTTTCACAATCGCTGGAGGAAGTGCAGCAGAAGATAAGGAGTCCCAGTCTAGAAGGGTAATAGATTTTCTGTCTCTTATTCATTTGCCGATTCCCATAATATGTTTGCCTAACATTTTTTCCTTTATAATATTCAGGAAATCTATATTACTGAAATATACGAGGGCGTTCAAATTTATTACTTTTTTATTTATTTTTATTTATTTATTTATTTATTTATTTTACTAATTTTTTACAACAACAATATACGAGGGGCGATTGATAAATAAGGTCTCCATGGCTGTAACTTTTTTATTTGTTAACCGATTTTCAAAATTTTTTTTTGTTTCTTATACTCACATTTGTCCTCTATGTAATGCACTATTCACTTTTCGACATAGTCCCCATTCCTTTCCAAGCATTGCGCCAACGCGTGACTATTGGGTGAACCCGTCGGAGAGGAATTCTGGAGTTGTTGTCGACACCAGGATTGAATGGCAGCGTTTACCTCGCCGTCAGAACCAACTCATGTCCCTTAAGGGGCTCTTCCTTCTTTGGGAAGTGGTAAAAGTCGCAATGTGCAAAGTCTTTCATTTTTGAACTGCAATTTTTCATCTTTGAACTGTAGGCGCTGTAACGCCTCTGGTGTGTGGTGACTCGTCTGCGGGCGGACGTTATCGTACTCCAGAAGAGGGTTCAAAGCTGCCATTCAATCCTGGTGTCGACAACAACTCTGGAATTCCTCTCCGACGGGTTCACCCAACTAGTCACGCGTTGGCGCAATGCGTGGAAAGGGATAGGGGCTATGTCATTACAGTGAATAGTGCATTACATAGAGGACAAATGTGAGTATAAGATACAAAAAGAATTTTGAAAATCGGTTAACAAATAAAAAAGTTACAGCCATGGAGACCTTATTTATCAATCGCCCCTCGTAAAAGAAAAATCAAATAAGAAATGAAGTAATATTGTATCCAAAGAATAAAAAGGCGCCCAAAAGGCCAGTGGGCCTGTCCAGGGGCATTCAGAAAACAATTATAAAATAATCTAAAATTATATAAATTTGTATAAATTTGTATGGCATTAAACGGCAACGACAATATCAACAACAATAATAATAGTAATGATAATTTTTTTATAACTAAAAACATTACAATATAACCAATAATAATATTAGTAGTAATTATAATAATAATAGAAACAGTAAAATAAACAGAGGACTGTGTAAATCGGTTTTAATTAAGAGTAAACAGAAGTTAAATCAGAAGTAATTAGGCCCGAGCGAATGTTTCTAAGGAGACGACGTTTAAAAAATTGAAGAGAAGGTGCCTCCCGAAGTTCCACAGTTAATTTTGACCAACAGATAGCGCCGGATATCGAAATTGATCTCCTTAAGTAATTCACTCTATAAAATGGGATTACTATTTTTTTCTCTCTTGTCAGATAGTGATAATATGGACTGATTAACATAGCATAGGGGGGGGGGGTCTAATATTATATATGTTATGCGTGATTTTATATATAAATTGAGCTAGTTGAATAAAATAAAGATCATCAAATTTAACCTGCACTTTATTAGGAGCTTTAGCAAAAAGCTATTTATAAGAATGCGCCCTTGGTCCGTCTTTTGCACGATAATTTGAAATCGGATTAACTTTTTCAAATTCTGTTTTCAATTTCTGTTTACATCAAAGTCTTAGCTCGGCCGTATCAACTTTTCAGAATTTTTCGTGCTAAAACAGTGACTGTAAAAAATACAAGATTAAACAGAGTAAAAAAAACGACTTTAATGAAACTTTCACTATCGCCTGGCTATATCAGTCCATATCTTGAAAACTACTGAACCGATTTTGATGAAACTCGGGTTTATCCGTAAGATGAAAGACTTTTAATCCAATAAAAAAAGAATTATTGCAATTAGATTTCTAGTTTCTGAGAAATACGTGGACAAACTTACATACATACATACATACATACATACATATATACATACATACATACATACACTTATGAAATTTGGCACACTTGTTTAGAAGCACACGTAGACTAACATATATGAATATTGTGCAATTCCAACAATATTACATACATACGCATCGAATTGATAACCTCCTTATTTTTTGAAGTCGTTTAAAAATACCAAGATAATGGTATATCATATAACAATCGATTTTTCAAGAATGAATATATTGTTACTTTCTGTTCATCTTTTAAGCACGTGAAATCGCGTTGTCGACGCACGATTGCTCAAGTGCTCATAATCTATATTATTTAGTAGCGGAAGAATGGATCTAGTTATTGGTTTTTTAAAGTCCGTCCGTCCCCTTCATTATTTCTATATTTTTTGAGGTAGAAGGTTGAAATTCGGAATGTACCTTACTATGGGCATATCCACCTTCACTATTTATAATAAACAATTTATAATGAATTTACAAGTACAATTACATTCTATTCCTTCAATATAATCACCAGCTAAGTTTTGTACCTTTTGCCAAAGGGTCGGGAAGCCATAGGATATCGTTAGCAAGGTGTTGGTTGTTGATGACAGAGAAGGAGCGCCTTACTTCTCGGAGTACAGATATCTCATGACTGAAACCAACTTCTACGGATAAATCCCGGACAGTCCATCGACGGTCTCTGGAAAGGAGACCACTCACGATGTCAATCTGATGTTGAGGAATGGACAGCCGACCTGTAAGGTGCAAATCCGCAGTCTCATTGGCTTTGACCCACCCTCCAACAATCATTATCGACTCACGTAATCCGTGATAACATTCAGATGCGTTTATGCCATGGGCAACCTCGATTTTAATCCACGACCGCTGATCACCTTCTGAAAACATGGTTTAGAGCGGTAAGAACGACACTCTGCAATTCGACGCCGCACAGCAACTATCATTCTGACTGGAACAACTGTTTTATGCACTTCACACATCGACAACAGTGCCATCTCACGCCTCCCACATCCTGTTTGAGCATGCACGATCTTCTGCGACTTTCCGGATACGTTGCCACTACGTTATTTACAATCTCCGTATGTTTCGTTGTCTAGTAAAGAAACGTTCATAAACTAGCGACGAGTTGGTTCTGTGGTGTTCCCTGAAGATGACGGAGGCGCTGGAGGCTTCCAGAACCACACGATGGCACTGTGGTCCGAGAAGGAGCATGGGAAGACTTCCCTGGTTCCATGGGCATCAGCAAACGCACTATCACCCAAAAAAAGGTCTAGGCTTGAGGAAAAATTTGGTCCTTGGTGGAATGTGACCCGGCATTGTCAATTCATGGAGGGTTTCTCCATAGGTCGAATAATGCGTTTTGCGGACACTGATGGTGTATGTGCCCAGATGAGTTGTTGTTGACATCTGGGTGACAGTTGAAATCTCCAGCAATCAATCACCAATGGAAAGGATGAAGACAAGAGACAGTCCAAGTTCTTTCGAGAAATCTTCATTTCTCTGTGTTCGTAATGTTGAGCATATCATCCTGCAATCACCCTGCAAATGTGTACATAATTCGTTACCTGGATGGAAGGGTTCAGGTCGATGGTGGCTACCCCTTGACCATTAGGGGAGGAGGAATTGATGAAACACTGGCCATTGGGGTAGCGACTACGAAGGTCATGGCACAACTGCGTCGGAGCAAGCTTTATTTTTTGCAGGAATAGAATGTCCGGCGCATGCAGGGCGATGAACGTTGAAAGCATCATCTGCTTAAAACGGTTACGTGTCAATTCGTCGAGCGTCAATTCGTCGAGGGTCAATTCGTCGAAGTCATTTCGTCGAGTATGTCAGTTGGTCGGGCGGTTAGTTCGTCGGAGTTCAATTAGTTGAACGTCAATTCGTCGAGGTGTTAGTTGGTCGGGCGGTCAATTTGTCGGATACAAATTCGTCGGGTGTTTCAGTTGGTCGAGATAATAAATAAATGGACGGAATAAAATTAATAAAATTTATTAACGAAAATGTTCTTGTTATCAATTTAATTACTGGAAAGGTAAACAATAAATGCCGTTACTGTTAAAAATCAGTATTCAAATACACCTTTTGTAAACAATGTGATATGGCGGCTACAATGGATTGTACCACTATAATCGTGATCTTGTTGCCAGGGGATCCGAACATTTGCCCGAAACTGCTTATACTGCTTCAGTATCCTTCATTTTCAGAATGAAATTAGTAACTGTATAAAATTAATTATCGAAAATTTGAGCACATACAGGAAAATAAATTTTTATTAAGTAAAAATTAAATAATCATATAATAATTATTGAATCATTTTATCAATTACGAACGAATTAAAATCCCTCCTCTAATCTAGAATCTTTCTTCCATGTTCTTATACGTGGACCGTGACCACCGCTAATCTACGATATTACACAGTCCAGTAAATAATGATAAGGGGAATATACTGTACAGTTAGATGCTTGATAAAACCTTTCTTACTTCATAAGAATAAAATGCGAAAAAAAAATAGAAATGTTTAAATGGCTAATCTACTAATATAATTTCCTATGTCAGTTTGTTTGTGTAACAATGCAATGGACGTGTAACAAAGAAGGGTGATACTGCGAGCTGCGTCAACGCCTCCTATAAAGAAAGCCTCCGCACTGAAACGTCATACATTGTTACATCATCATACTTCGTCCTTTGTTAACCGCATTTCTACCAATAATAAGCTCTAAATTTGGTCGACTTATGATGATGTAACAATGTATGACGTTTCAGTGCCGAGGCTTTCTTTATAGGAGGCGTTGGCTGCGTGCCCATGCCAAGCTACAACAATTGCTAAAGAAATTTAACTCAACATTGATCAAGGATCAAAGAAAGAAAGAGAGGAAGGCCACAAAAGAAGTTTACTATGTATCATGTATGTATACATTTCGGCTACCAAGTAGCCATCTTCAGTATGTCTCAATGTTATCGACAATCGACAATCGACAATCGAACAGTGAAGTGTACATTTGTTAGGATGGGACGAAAGCAGCGCTTTTACAAAGCTCATCCAACCAGAATAAACTCCAAATGAAATACACTGGTTATCGACGACGACAATCGAACAGCGCAGGGAAGATAAACAAAACGAGCGGTCCGGAAGCTATGCTTCCACTGCCATACTCATCCAGTATTATAGCCAAAAGAAATACGCTGAATTAGGAAAGAAGCCAGCTGAACCTGGTTAATTCATCCACAGGATACGGAGGAGTCCTTTCCTAACAGGACGATAAAGTTGATTGTTGATTGACGATAGGACGTGGAAGAGCTAGGTGATCCAGTAGAGTGGGAAGATGGCCTTTTGGATGTCATCGAAGTTGACGTCCAGTATGTGACGAGGCCTGCGATGTCTAAGGAGGCTTCTAAAGGTGAGCGGATGTTCAAGAATACCTGCAACCAGAGGATTGGGATGGTCCTTCATCTTCGGAAGAAGCTTCTTCAGCGACTCTTTGACGTGGTTTCCAATGGTAGGTATACCGAAATCTTCAGCAATGGAAGTATTAGTTGCTATTCTCCTTTCGAGTTGGGCTATAGTCCTCAGGGTGACTTTTTGGAATGTTTGTAGGTCCTTCCATCTGGATTTGCTGGTTGTAGCCCAGGCAGGCATACCGTACAGAAGAATGGTTCGGATTACCATTTTATATAGCAAAAGTTTGCTGTCCACTCCAAGCGAACTGTTTCGTCCCAGAAGGGCAACCAGACTAAACTTCGCCTTCTTGGCCTTGTTAATAGCATAAGAGAGATGTTCGCCCCAATTTAGCTTGGCATCTATCACAACTCCGAGGTATTTATAGTTCTTTACCCACTCGAGCTCTTTGCTGGATAGGAAGATTGGCTTCGGGGGTTTTCTAAGTTTTTTGGTAAAGAACATGGCTTTGCATTTATCTACGTTCAGGTTTAACCTCCACTTAGCAAAACATTTCTCACACAGATGCACAGCATTTTGTAACCGAGATATGACATGAGCAGGATTTCGGGCACAATTCATGATGGACACATCGTCAGCAAACAGGTATAATTCGCACTTTGTAAATGCTGGGAAGTCGTGAATGAAGAAGTTGAAAAACGCAGGGCCCAGGACAGAGCCTTGGGGAACACCAGCCTTGATGTCACAAGGGTTAGACATGGAGCAGCCAACCTTGACACGAAAAGTCCTGTTCGACAGAAAGGAACTAATCAAAGCGATCAGCTCGTCAGGAAAGCCCCAAGTAATCATCTTGTATCTCAGGCCGTTATGCCAGACCTGATCAAAAGCCTTCCTTACATCTAGAAAGATAAGACCACCGTGTTTGGCGCAATTAAGGGGAGTGGGGTTAGATCAGCAACAGGCCTCCAAAGCTGTAGTTGACAAGAGTGACCCGGGCGAAACCCGAATTGCTCCTCACGAAGAAGATTATTGGTCACGCAGAAAGCATTAAACCTCGTTAGAATAACACGTTCAAAGACTTTTGACATCGTAGATAGTAAGCTTATGGGCCTGTAGCTGACAGCGAGGGCAGGGTTCAGACGATGCTTTGGTATGTAACGATGACGGACTCCTGCCAATTGTCAGGGAAGTATCCATGTCTCCAGCAGTCATTTATGACCCTGGTAATAATCGAGACGGCACTAGGAGGCAAGTTCTTAAGGGCACTGTTTGTGATAGAATCCAAACCTGCTGCTTTCCTGCTTTTAAGATGCTTTATAACGTCGGAGATTTCATTTGTGCTGATAATTTCCTCATGCGTAGGAACACTCTGGGATGGTTCATAGGAGATACACGCATCGATGACAATTTGAGTATTTGAGCGACTATCGGCCTTTTCTTCACAAGGTGTGGTAAACTGCTTTTCCAGGGAGTCGGCGATCAGTTGAGCTTTATCACGATCACTGGTGACAACATCACCACCTGTAGTAAGCAGTGGTGGCAAGTTGATGGGTCTGTTTCCTCTTAAGGCCCTTACAGTACCCCAGAGCGAGTTGTCCTGGACTGACAAGGATTTAAGTTTTTCGTTCCACCTCTGACTTTGTAGAGCTTTAACCTCTTCCTGTTTCTTGCGAGAAAGCCTGTTTTACTTTGTCTTGTAAAAGGGTAGCCGCTTACGCTGCCATAATCTTCTATAGGTATTCCTTTCAAGAATAAGCCGTCTGATGTAGGGAGGAAGGACGAGATGTTCAGTACGCTTTCGATCAGCAGTGGAGGCACTGAAACAACTAGCCTCATGGATAACATTAGTGATAGAACTAATATTTGTGTTGATGTCATCGTTGGCAATAACCTCTTTGTATGGGATGCTTTTTTCGCGAAGAATATCTCTGAAGAGTTTCCAGTCTTGCTTGGAGCGAAGCCCAATCTTCATATCGATGTCCAAACCCTCAAAGATAAGCATCACTGGTCGATGGTCAGAGGATAAGTCATCTACTTTAAATATATTATAGGGCTTGAAGAACCCTTTAAGAACAACGATGTCCAGCACGTCACTAACAGGTGAGTGGTCGCAGTAGTAGGTGTCTTCAAGGGGACCAGCAACAAAGGTGTTAATTTCGTTCAATGTATATCCATATAAGATATTGCCATTTTGATTGGGGCATTTAGAGTTCCATGCTTGATGCTTAGCATTTAAGTCGCCCGCCATTACAACCGGAATGGGTCCGGACAGCAGCTCGTCGAGTTCCCATGGACTAAGCTTGTGCTTAGGCGAGTTATATAATGAGACGAACTTAATTTCGCCTGCGTTAGCATCACTTATAATAACGGAAACGGCTTCCATACCTATATAGTCGGGAGTGATTGTCTCACGATGATCAATGCCGTCCTTGACAATGATTGCTGCTCCACCAAACGTATGACTAGCATTATTACCCAGAGGCCGATCCTTGCGATAGACATGGTAGCCGGGCAATTTGAACGCTTGAGATGATTTCAGGTGTGTCTCGCACACTGGTTATCAGCAAAGGTACAGCTTTTATCAGGATACCAGGCTAGTTGTAAATATCCTGATTGGTTTACAAGAAAAAATAAACACAATACAAAAAAGGGGGGGGGGGGCTTAATATTAATATTAACAGGAAGACAATTATAAGCAATTGGCTATTATAAAGGGGAATGGCTATTATATCCGGAGTCAACTATTATAAGACACCCTCATTTTTTGCTTTAAAGCCTAAAATGAGTGAATATTTAACTATAATTTCTGTTACGAGAAGGTTCGTAGATTTAGCAAAAAAAAAAACCAAAAAAAAAACAGTCTACGATGCAAATTGCCCCGGGGAAGACTCTACTCGAGCAATTCGGTATAAACTACGGCTCACTGCACTGTCGTAGTCGCAAAGCTCGTCGATATAAAATTTCGACGAAAAAGGGCACTAAAAGAAATACAACCATCACCCTTTCAACCAGAATGTGCATGTACTTCATATCTATGCAAAAATATGCTAAAAAATCAGGTGTTCAAAAATTATAAGACATCGTTTTTGACTTGTCAACTTCTATTTGTCTTCCTCCAAATTTTCAATATGCCAAGGGGTAGCAGCTTATCTGAATATGAGAAGGGCCAGATCGACTCACTTTACGATCAAAAACTATCGTTGGCTGCTATATCTCGTAAAATTCAAAGGTCCAGATGTGTCGTTCGAAATTATTTGAAATTAAAACACAATTACGGGACTAAAAACCATCACAGAGGACGCAAACCTCTCCTAAGTACTAGAAATAAAAGGGACATTGTTCGAAAGTTAACCAGTGGCGAATACTCTTTAAGGAAAATATAACGGTCCATTCCAGTACAAGTCTCTCTGAGCATAATACATAATGTTATATCAAAGAATAAGAATGTGAAATGGGTGAAGAGGAAGAAAAAGGCAGTTTTGACGTGTATGCATAAAGAGAAGCGCTTAGAATTTGCTAAGGAACACCAAACATGGGACAAGGAGTGGCGGAAAGTGATTTCCTCAGATGAGAAAAAATTCAATCTGGATGGGCCAGATGGATGCTCGTACTATTGGTATGACCTCCGTAAGAATGAGGAAATCCTAAGCAAGAGGCAATCTGGTAAGTGAAAATTATCCATTACATGTAATTCAGTATGATTATATTAATGACATCGCATTTCGTTTTCATTATGCTCAGGTGATGGATCAGTGATAGTATGGGGGGCATTTGGTGGTAAAGGCAAGCCTGAAATTGTGTTCATCCGTTCAACCAAGGACTCAAAAGCATATCAGGAACTCAGGAGGGGGAAGGGGGATTGAAAATTTGTTAACACATTAACTGGTGTTGCATTGTATACTTAACACTAACTGGTGTGGCACTACAAAACGTAACACATTTACTGTTGTGTCAATACAAACGTAACACATTTACTGGTGTGACACTACATAATTAACCATATTAACCTCTTTTAGGGAGGGGGCTAACGAATTGTACAGTGTGCTATTCATGTAGCGTGATATCTCCACCATGACCTACCTAAAACCTTCCCAGGGTCCATCGGAATTACCATGAAAAATTTCATCAAGATTGGTCTAGCCATTTTGAGATGCATAGCGATCAGATAGGTCCATTTGTGTTTCTTTCTTATATAAATCTATAGTTTAATTCCAATATTGATGAAATTTGCAAATTCGATCTTCACAGCAAGAAGAAGGTCACTGTCTACATGAGATTTCGAAAAAATAATATTTATCGATAATAATTTATGGATTTTAATTCAAATTATGGACCAAAAGTATATGTCTCCTGACGAACAATACAAGGTAAAGTTTGTGCACGAATAGACTGTTCTGTTTGTTTCAACAGTAGTGATAGCAACACAGAATTCTAAAAATGATATGGCATTAAATACAATAGTTGGAGAAAATATACCAGATTCAGGCAATCAAATAGTTATGTATGTAAGACATGTTCATAAGGACTTGTAAATGAATCTCAAGACTGATCATTTTGTAAATTTCATTAACAAAAATATTTTGAGGACACACGACTTACGTGCATAAATCGAGGACCACACTCTTATAAAATATAATATTATGTGGGCTTTCTAATTTCCTGACCATAATTTAAAGTTTCGCGTAATGGTCATCAGCATACAGCTGGAAGGGTCTTCCTCCTCTGAGAATCAGTGGGAAGGCGTCGTAAATTTTAACAATACATATAATTCCTATCCTTTGCGCTTTAATTAGAATTGATAGTTGTTAGAATGTAACATTTTCTTGAAAAGCTTTAAAAATGAGCAGTAAATGGAAATAATGGAGAGTTAGCACACTATTGAGAAACAGTGGAAAGGCAGCAGAGAAAGCAGCCCCTTCACTCGGTGCTGTATCGATTTTTCCACCACACTGCTTCAACTAAACAAATGGTGAGTGACCCTGTGCCCGTCGATGCAAATGTATCAACAGAAGAAACTGCGACTGCCAGTTCGCACCAAGTGATGAATGCACCAGTTTTGCTTCAAGACCTCGAGAGCAGAGTGTGAATTGCAGCGGTTTACCAATTAGAAAAATTTATGGAAAAATTCGGCGAGCTGGATTCAAACAGGAACCCCGACCGTCATGATCGACGCCTCTGTCAATTGGGCTATCACAGACACTTGAACAGCCATGTTGTCACTAAATGTCTTAAAGACAACCAAGTTGTCAAGAAGGAAAGCCCAATGGGAGGTGGGGACCCGGTTCACAGATCGTGAATTTCTCCTATCCAAACCATTAGAAAGTTTGATGAACACACAATAAGAAATAAAGAAATTAAACTGAGACAAATACCAAACATTAGGTAAAGACTACTTGGTTGTCTTTAAAACAGTTAGTGATAGCATGGCTGTTCAGGTGTCTGCGATAGCCCAATTAGTAGAGGCGTCGACCATGACAGTCGAGGTTCCAGGTTCGAATACAAAGTCGCAGAATTTTTCTATCCATTTTTCTAATTAATATCATTTACCTGATGCTTAGAGTTTGCTCCAGTTTAATTTCTTTATTTCCTAACAGTTTATCAATTGTTGGAATTGCAGAATACACAGACACAAACGATGATGTACATCCATCGCCACCCAAGAAGAGAATTTTGGAATTGTGGAATTTTTAGATAAACAAATGAATTTTTAACGATCAGGTCACACAAAATAGAAGAACTACAGCCATAGCCAGATCAAACTATTGTTTCATTTTCATTCTATTTCCTCCCAATTTCGTAGCCAAACACATTATTCCACACATAGATTCTCCTGCATTATGGGTAAACTCGCTCAGCTATACACAACATTCCAACACGAACCGGGGAGAACTGTTACAAAGCCATCCATTAGGAACATTTTAAAAGTTTTTTTCGTTTTTTCTATAAGAATTTTTACTGTTTTAATGTGTTAATTTTTACTATATATTTCCATTCAGATATTGCAAACTTTCATCAAAAAAGAGCCCGAGCAAAACACCGGGTATATCAGCTAGTAATATATAATATTAAGAAGCGGAAGAATGGAGCTATTTATTGGTTTTATAACGTCAATCCGTCCACTTCATAATTTTTACATTTTTTTGAGGTAGAAGGTTGAAATTCGGAATGTAGCTTCCTATGGGCATGTCCATCTGCACTATTTAGGTTGGTTTTGATTGGTACACTTGGATCGGAATTACAGGGGTGGGATTCAGAGAGGGCAACTGTCAAATCCCGTCGGAAGAAACGTTTTAAAAAATATGGTTTCGAGGATTTGACAAGAAAAAAAGAAGAGCGAAAAAAAAAAAAACGCCGGTAGTAGACGGACCCCGTCAAGAGGAGCAACTCTGAAGCCGCGGGATTGGAGGAAGAACGAGAAGACTGAGCCTCGGGATTGGAAGATTAAATGCGCAATCTCGGCTCAGAATCCTCCAAGCTCGGATAAAAGGAGACGAAAAAGACAAGAGCTTCAGATGGTGGCAAATTCTCTTCGGATTAGAAACATTGATCGCCGACCGAACCAGATGAGATGTCAGGACGGCTCTCGGAGTAAACGTTATGCGTCCAGGAAGCACGGGAATCCAACGGCAAGTAATATATATAGTAATAAGGACATTGATTATTATTCTTGCCTAGTTAAAGATGGAAGGAGGACCCCGTGCAAAGCCAGAATCGTCGGATGGAAGGAGGCAGCCACTGCCGTCGACGGCTCACTTCTCCCGGCACCAAATTACGACGACGACCGTAGAGGAAGCTAACCGGCTACATAAAGGAAATCATCATAGCCAAGGCGTACTTCGTAGATATTCTGGTCCGGACACTCAGAAGCTCTCATCGTCCGTGAATGGGAATTCACGATCCAACGACAAACGACCGCATTGCCGGATTAGGGAAAGGTGTCATCCAAGAAAGCATATTCGTTCAATTAAACTCCAGCCTAGTAAGCATGAAAAACTTTATTATGGCTTGTCTATGGACTCATGTATGAATATTGCAGATGACAAGGAATTAATTAATTCGACTGGTGATTATGTGGAAGAGCGGCGGCGGGTTTATGCAAACGACCAGGGCACATGCATCTCGGCTTCCACCTCAGGCGTTAGTTTAGAAGTCAACAACGTGACCAAAACTTCAGATCGTTCCAGAGGCATATCAGACTCGTGTTCGGCAATAGAAGGCGTGCTAGTAGGTGCTACTTCCGACAGCACGCTGACACAAACGACAACCCATCCACGAAGACAGGAGTCCTCGTGTAGCCCTCATCTTTACATATTCCCGAGGAGACGGGGATACAGCGAGGCAGCGTGTTCGTCGATTATTCCAGCCGGCTTTCTCGCGGGGCGCCCTGCGGATTGTCCGCGCTCGGACAGCAACATCGCGTTGTCCGGTACTGTGCAATAATTAGACTTTGTGTTAAGATTTTGCTTTAAGTTATACTCAAGCTAAGAATCGTTGACTTTTATTAACCTGATATTTTGTTCCTCACAGTTCCATCTCCTCGGTCGACAAACCTTAATAGGTCGCCGCTAGCAGTCGTTGCGGTGCCTAGTTCAATCCAGGAGTTCTACCCGTCGGATAACCCAGCCGTCTTGGAACCTGCAATCAGAGATGCAGCGGAACTCATCGAGCGAACGTTGATAGGAACCACTCGTTGTCCGGCCCAGACGACCTCATTAGACGCAAGGGTTTCCTCCTCCCACGAAGACGACCTGGACTAAAATTTGTTATTCATTCCAATTCTGTTCACGCATTATATGCTAGTATACTCTGTTAAAATTGTAATTGATTTTATTCGATTTAATTAAATCGATTATCATACTACCTCCCTTTCTCTCACTCTGTTCGTACGTTAAAATACACGACAGCAACATATCTATGTGCTGTTTAGATACGTAAAGGCGTGAAATTCAGTATCCAGATTCCTATAGATCAGATCTACTGTATATGAATATGAAGTTTAGGCCCAATTGTTCAAGTGGGGTCGGATTTGCGGGGGTGGCATTCATTGGTCCTTAGAACTATGGCAACACACGGCATGTGATATATCATACGCTCGGAAATGATTAGAAAGGAAAGAAGATACGAGTTTGTTTTTTTTACATTTCTGCATATTACGTTCGAGAAAATCAATTTTTGATTAAAATATTTGGGGAGAGGTAAAAAGTTCAGATAAAGGTGTAAAAATAGATGACCGCAGGATCTGCTACTTGCCTTACCCTATTGGAATGTTTACAAGATTTTATTAGCTGAGAAAAACTAATTTTTGGAATATAAAGAAATCTGGAGAAATATACAGTTTTTAAATATTTTTTCTCTTGCATGGTATATAAACTTAATTTCAGTTATGGTTATTGATTCTCCTCCTATTCATAGAACCACCAATGTTAAGGATCTGAGATTTTATTGTTCTTTTTATATGACTTATCAACACAAATGCATGGGAGTAGCCAAATCAAATTTGTATGAAAAAAATAAACAATGGGGGAGTTGCACAATGAATTTTTACGTCACTTGTGAATAATCCGCGCGCTAGGAATTCTGGGAGGAGAAGTGTTACTTTTGACGACGCCGAAGCTGAAATAGTGGGGATCTGTTTTTTACCTGGTTGCTATAATAACATAGTGATGCATAAAAACAGTCTCTTTTCATTATATTATTATTATAATGCTTAAGTAAGAAAGAGCCGATATATAACTTAAGACGTCAAAATCTATTCTGTATACCAAAAGTCTTCAATCACTATGGATGTAGAGAAAGAAAATATGATATTCCAGCTTTATTTAATCGACTGCTAAGATGGATACAGTCATTAACTACCTTTAGAATAACCAAAAATGCAATTCTAGTATGGAAAAATTATTAATCATTGTTGAAATAAAGTAATAATATTAATAAGGTATAGTAAACTGTAAAGTAAAATTCTACCCCCCTCCCCACACAAGGTTCGGGGAATCCTTAGAATTTTGATCATGTTCTAAGTTTATTATTGTAGAAAATAACAAAATGTTACTTGATAAATAAATAAATAAATAAATAAATTATTATTATTATTATCATTATTATTATCACTTCCTTAATTTGAGGTACTTTTTATTTATTCTGTTCTTTGCCTTAGATTCATGATTTCATTATTAACTTATCCTTGTTGCTCTAAATTTATATATTTCTTTTGTTAAGTTAAAGTTTTTTCTATATTTTGCATAGTTTGTTTCTTTTATATGTATTTTTATTAATCCCAACCTCGGCCTATTGGGGGGGGGGGGGGGCCAACATGGAATTTTCCCCTCCGGTTCATCTGGTAGGGTATTCCCTGTTGTTGTTACATTATTATTACCATTATTATTACTATTATTATTAGTAGTAGTAGTAGTAGTAATATTAGTAGTAGTAAAAATGCCTTAATACTTAATAACATCTAACATCTAAGTAGGACATCTAAACAACTCTTAATTCAGCCTCCCACATTTAGTTCTAATTTTTCTGACAAATATTTCCCACGGAATTGCATTAAATTATGGAATGATATCCCTTTGATTCAACGACAAAGCATTTTGAATTGTAACGTACATAAATGTGGCAACCATACCTATCATACAAAGACGATATTAACGAATTATATACTTAATTGCCAAAACCTGAACAACTAAATATTTTGTCCTCCTTGGACGCACAATAATAATAATAATAATAATAATAATAATAATAACATGGTGTCAAACTGTTCAACTTTTTTTTCTGGCTACAGTTTTATCTTTCTCATTCATGTAAATAGCAACATTTTTAATTAAATATTACAAGAAATATTAACACCGAAATTCGGCTTTATTTTTGGAAAAGCTTATAGTTAACTCACTTAAAGGATATACTTATATAGTTAACTCACTTAAATATATATATATATTTTCTGGCAACATTATATTTGAAAAAATTTTGGGTAATAGTGAATGATTACAGTGAATGATGTAAATGAAATGACAATATGTTGAAATTATTGCATTGATATTTTTACTCGCGGTGTATTTTATATATTGCAACTTAAAAAAACGGTGTTTTTCTTTCTTTTCGGTTTTATAACCATATGAGCTGTCTGCCTGTGTGTGCTGAATTAACAACAAAAGAAAGAAATATATATAAGAACAGTATTTTCGTCTTTCATCGTATTTTAATTCTCAGATTGAAAAGACTGAGAACTTCTGCCATTACTCGTTGTTCCGATTTATGAGTCGATTACTCGGGAACTTGTAAAAAAAAGAACCTGAAATTTTGAGAGAGTAGAGGGAACGTTAGTATCTATATGCTATCAAACTTTGATAGAATTTGGCCGAGTATTTTCCCAGATATGTATTAAAGGGTGCGTCGCTCTATGCTGTTAACAAACGCCGAGGCGCCGACTGTAAAATTTCCAATCCCATAATTCCTCATTCACATCCACAAATGACGTCAGAAGCCATTGTGCAACTCCCCCATTGTCAAAATGATCTGATATTTTCAGGGTTGATCAGGTCCCGATGACAATGCAATTTGGAATATTTTTTAATGTTGTTTCTGCACATATTAAAGAAATATAAAATATTAAAAATTTGGTAAAGGCTTTGTGCAGTAATGTATTAGCAGTAAATTCAAGATCTGCTAAATTAAACCCAAATTTTTCAATTGAAAAATATAATGAAAAATTTATAAATGTTAATGAAAATGCAACAAAAAAGGGAAAAATAAAATAAAAATGTAATAAAAATTTATATAGTGCATTAAGCCATAAAAACATTGAAAAGTTCTCCGTCATTTTTGAAAAACCCTAGTTTTTAAAATAGCATCATAATCATTTTAAGGGTTAACGTTTACAAATATATTTCTAAGAAAAGTATTTTTGGTGCCATTTTAAAAAGGAATGATGTTGGTGATACAGAGCACTAATGGCCATAAAGAAACGAAACGTTTCTCAATTTTCATTTTAATTCTATATTCGTTTCAATATCTAAGTGATGAAAAACTATTTATAGAAGTTGCGCATAAAGGATTCATTATGCACCGATTATTTTACTGACACCAGCAGAAAATTAAGTCTCTTCTGGAAAATCTAATACCGTAAATACTGTATTAAGCGCCCGGGCGCTTATTTGCAAAAATTCAGCAGACCCCCAGGCGCTTAATGCAGGCGGGCCGGTATTACAGGTCCGGCGCTTATATAATTCTGCACAACTGTGATGGATACCATTATGCAAAATTCTCGCCCATCTCCTTCATCTTTTCTAAAGTATCATACTGTGTTTTCCATTCCCGTTAGGATCAGTGCTAAATTGCTTGGCTGTAGCCTTTGTAGAATGGTTTTCAGCCTACTTTACTGTTGCGAGATTAAAATTGATGCTATAACTGTGAAGTTTTCATTTTTCATCAGCTATGTTGCTTGACTGAATTCAAAATTAAAAGCAAGAAATTAGAAGACAATCGTGCTGGTATCTAATTTCCGGTTTAGCAGTGGCATTTGGGAGAGCAAACATTCCCGTAAGAAAGCAGCAAAAGAAGAAAAATACACCAAATGAACTAAAATAAGCGCCCGGGCGGTTATTGAAGGTCCGGCGCTTATTTGCAAAAATTCAGCCGACCCCCAGGCGCTTAATACAGGCGGTCCGGTATTTCAGGTCCGGCGCTAGATACCGTATTTACGGTATTAATCAATTAAAAAAAAACAGAGAGAGAAACGAAAAACAAGGGGAAAAAAAACTAATCTCACAAACACAAAAGTTAATTGTTCACTAATGCACCAGAATTCAGACTGACATTTCACTTCTTGCGGTTTTAAAAGAATGGTAAACACAAACGTTACCAACTTGCTACATGTAAAAAATATTTTCTATTAATATATTAACAACTAGCTGATATACCCGGCGTTGCTCGGGCTCTTTTTTGATGACAGTTTGCAATATCTGAATGGGAATATATAGTAAAAATTAACACATTAAAACAGTAAAAATTCTTATAGAAAAACCGAAAAATTTCAATCAAGGCAAGAAGAAGATCACTGTCTACATGAGATTTCGAAAAAATAATATTTATCGATAATAATTCATGGATTTAAATTCAAATTATGGACCAAAAATATATATCTCCTGACGAACAATACAAGGTAAAGTTTGTGCTCTGTTTGTTTCAACAGTAGTGATAGCAACACAGAATTCTAAAAATGATATGATGCATTAAATACAATAGTTGGAGAAAATATTCCAGATTCAGCCAATCAAATAGTTATGTATGTAAGACATGTTCGTAAGGACATGTAAATGAATCTCAAGACTGATCATTTTGTAAATTTCATTAACAAAAATATTTTGAGGACACACGACTTACATGCATAAATCGAGGATCACACTCTATATAAAATATAATATTATTTGGGCTTTCTAATTTCCTGACCACAATTTAAAGTTTCGCGTAATGGTCGTCAGCATACAGCCGGAAGGGTCTTCCTCCTCTGAGAATCACTGAGAAGGCGTCAGAAATTTTAACAATACATATAATTCCTATCCTTTGCGCTTTAATTAGAATTGATAGTTGTTAGAATGTAACATTTTCTTGAAAAGCTTTAAAAATGAGCAGTAAATGGAAATAATGGAGAGTTAGCTCACTATTGAGAACAGTGGAAAGGCAGCAGAGAAAGCAGTCCCTTCACTCGGTGCTGTATCGATTTTTCCACCACACTGCTTCAACTAAACAAGTAGTGAGTGACCCTGTGCCCGTCGATGCAAATGTGTCAACAGAAAAAACTGCGACTGCTAGATCGCACCAAGTGATGAATGCACCAGTTTTGCTTCAAGACCTCGAGAGCAGAGTGTGAATTGCAACGGTTTACCAATTAGAAAAATTTATGGAAAAATTCGGCGACCTGGATTCAAACCAGGAACCCCGATTGTCATGATCGACGCCTCTGTCAATTGGGCTATCACAGACACTTGAACAGCCATGTTGTCACTAAGTGTCTTAAAGACAACCAAGTTGTCAAGAAGGAAAGCCCAATGGGAGGTGGGGACCCGGTTCACAGATCGTGAATTTCTCCTATCCAAACCATCAGAAAGTTTGATGAACACACAATAAGAAATAAAGAAATTAAACTGGAGCAAACACCAAACATTAGGTAAAGACTACTTGGTTGTCTTTAAGACACTTAGTGATAGCATGGCTGTTCAGGTGTCTGCGATAGCCCAATTAGTAGAGGCATCGACCTTGACAGTCGAGGTTCCAGGTTCGAATACAAGTCGCAGAAATTTTCTATCCATTTTTCTAATTAATATCATTTACCTGATGCTTAGAGTTTGCTCCAGTTTAATTTCTTTATTTCCTAACTGTTTATCAATTGTTGGAATTGCAGAATACACAGACACAAACGATGATGTACATCCATCGCCACCCAAGAAGAGAATTTTGGAATTGTGGAATTTTTAGATAAACAAATGAATTTTAAACGATCAGGTCACACAAAATAGAAGAACTGCAGACATAGCCAGGGCTGAAAAAACGTCAGATCAAACTATTGTTTTATTTTCATTCTATTTCCTCCCAATTTCGTAGCCATACACATTATTCCACACATTGTTTCTCCTGCATTATGGGTAAACTCGCTCAGCTATACACAACTTTCCAACACGAGCCGGGGAGAACTGTTACAGGGCCATCCATTAGGAGCATTTTAAAAGTTTTTTTTCGGTTTTTCTATAAGAATTTTTACTGTTTTAATGTGTTAGTTTTTACTATATATTCCCATTCAGATATTGCAAACTTTCATCAAAAAAGAGCCCGAGCAACGCCGGGTATATCAGCTAGTAGATTTATATAAGAAAGAAACACACATGGACCTATCTGATCGCTATGCATCTCAAAATGGCTAGACCAATCTTGATGAAATTTTTTATGGTAATTCCGATGGACCCTGAGAAGGTTTTAGGTAGGTCATGGTGGAGACATCACGCTACATGGATAGCACACTGTACAATTCGTTACCCTTTTCCCTAAAAGAGGTTAATATGGTTAATTATGTAGTGACACACCAGTAAATGTTACGTTTGTAGTGCCACAACAGTAAATGTATTACGTTTTGTAGTGCCACACTAGTTAATGTTAAGTATACAATGCAACACCAGTTAATGTGTTAACAAATTTCCAATCCCCCTTCCCCCTCCTTAGGGGTTGGTTTTCCTCATTCTTGTTTGTTTTAAACCACCCCTGTATTAGAGAAAACAAAAAAAAAATTATTCAAATCGGTCAAGCCGTTTTTGAGTTTTAGCGAGACTAACGAACAGCAATTCATTTTTATATATATAGATAATAAATAAAAATATTATATATCATTTTTTATAAACATTTACCGGAAATGAACAAATCCATATTCAGTATACCTTTTTTTAACGAAAAAGAGAATCTTTTAGAAAAATGTCATACGTAGGATCTAAATTGTACTTGCGGTTACGATCTCAAAAGGAATTAAAGAAAATTTCTCTAATATTTCAATTCTCCCTTTAAGTTTTTTTTAAACAAATTTGTAATTGAGGTTTATGTGAAATTGGTAAAAATTTTCCGGGTTAATATTTAGAAATTTCATGAACGTTCTGAAGGTTAGCGTATAAGTGGATTCCTGTAAATCGTTCGTCTTAAAGAATCTTATTGGCTATTTCGGTTGTTTTTTTAGAATTGGACTCAATAAAAGAATCGCTAAATATTAACTCATAAAAGGAATAGCTTAATGGTTTGTGTGGTTAACTGGTGGATAACTTAGCCGTAAAGTTCGGAATAGTGAACCCCTACGTGCAATTACGAAATTTCTCTCAAACGATGAGCGACCTCGACTCTCTTAATTGAAAGCACGTGTTGTTGTGATGAAAATAAAATCTAAGAAAAAGAGATAAAAAGGCTGCAGGAAGTTGGAAAAAATTTTGCTTGAGGAAACGCGTAGCAGTTGTTCAGGGCGAAGAATTAAGGGAAGGGGAAAAAGTCGCAACTCTATTATTTTTTTTAATCATTTGAGTGAGTATTCATAACTCAAATGAGACGTCATCGTCTGCCTTCTCTGCGTGCTCATGTTAAGCACCACATGGAGATAAACAACCACAGAAGACGATTAGCACGCCTTTCATACCCAGAATAGCAACACGGAAGAATGAATAATGTGGTGAATGAGATCAAATTAATGCAAACCCTTTTGCCAGTTAACGAGTAAGTAATTTACGTAGCGCTGTGGCGTCAACAAAACGTACTGTATCTGTACTACTCATTGAAAGCCAATATACCAAGAATGAGGAATGTAATTAAAAACATAACCTATTTCTCTCTCACAATATAAACTCCAGTTCTTTTAGCGTCCGAAATCGATTCAACTTTGGTTATATTCCAGATTGTTGATTGTTGGTGATTATAATTTGTTTTATTACTTAAAATTAATTTCCATTATCTGCGTACTTCTTGCCTTTATGTCGTAAAACAATCAAATTCTTAATTTGTTCTAGAATACACGGGGCCTTCAATCCGCTAACTGTACTCCAAATGAGCTTTGCGGGAAAATGGTACGGAGACTACTTTATCTCTTTTGGGTCCCATACATGTATCACAGGTTTTTAACACTCATTGTATAGCCTCTAGTTCCAAGTCATCATCACCTTGCTGCTGAATCGAGTAATCGCACTAGTCGTCGCCTGTTTTTGAAGCTATCCAAATCCATAATCATTGGCTCTTTTTCTTTTAAGACACATTTCATATGTCTGTGAAGTTAGATCACTGGAGCAAGCCTGCATATTATACTTATACAGTGGACCTGACATCTTCATGAAATTTGTATTATCTGCATTCTTGATAAAAATGTAGAGAATTGTTTACGATTGAGAGAATTTTTTTTATTAATTTTATCTGAATGCTTACAATTGCGAGGACATTCGATAAGTAACGCGCAATAATTTTGGGGATATAGCGTTTCATATATCCAAATCACACGATATTGACAACGAAGCTAAACAGTTTACCTATTTTTCAACGTAAGAATTTAGTCGCGCAACATATTTTTCCCATTGTGACACCAATTTCATTATAACATCTGCGTAAAAGTCCAATTTCTGAATTTTACGCATCTTGCAGACGGTCGATTTCACGTCTTCGTCAGAATCAAATTTTTGCCCGATTTCACGTCTTCGTCAGAATCAAATCGTTACCTGTCTGAGTGAACCAAAGACAATCCATTACGGAGCCACCACCGCCTTATACAAAACTCTGTTGACATGCGGGATCCATGGCTTCATGAGATTTTTTTCACAGATTCTTCCATGGGCCTGAAAAACGCGACACGTTAGAGCAGGCTACTCATTCCCAGTCATCAAGTGCCGTTGATGGTGTTCCCAGCCCATGCGATTCGCATAGCTCTATGCCGTGCATTCTTCAAGGGTAATTAGGTTGGGCGTCGGCTCCTAAAGCGGAGGAAATGTTGCAATGTTCCCACACTGATGCTTAATGATATTCCAGCATTGATGTACGATGTTAATGCAGTGTTGCACGCCGATTGATTGAAATGTTTCTTGCCAACCGATCCTAGTTAGTTACGGCAACAGTGCTTTCTTATGACCGATTTTTTGCCTGAATTCTTGTAGTCACGGAACAGTCTTGAAATGGTCGCATATCCGAATTTCGACAATCTCTCATAAATGGTGAGTCAAAAGTCAATGGGCATAACCATATTTCAGAAATAATGTGTAACATGAACGATGTGACCATGCTAACAGGGAATAGGATAGGTGCTCTATCTTTTGTGACAGTTTTGGAATTTTGGTGTTATCTTGAAATTTTGGGTCAAGGTTCATTTTCTTAAATGGGAAGGGGGTCATGTGGCTTTTCAAATAACACCAGTTTTTTCCTCAGGAGTTCATTCCTCCAATCGGATTTCAGTTATCTGTTATGCTTCACAGGTTATTAACAAAAACATTGACACTTTCCAAACAAAAACACACACGATGTAAAGGAAGAAGCTCTTATCCAGAATTAGCTTTCATGTGGACAAGAATTTCTTTCTTTTCATTAAGCGATTTTATCCACAGTACTTGGCTTGTTTCCAAAACCACACGCCAAAAACTGGGTTGCAGCAGCTAAAGGATGTATCCAATGTGTTGATCCTGCTCGTTGACACATAGCTCAATCTATTCATTACGCACAAAAATGTCGGGAGTAATGCTGTCACAGGCCTATAGTATGCGTTGCTGAAGGTGACGTTTGCTTTGGATTTTCACAGCTTACATAAGTAAAAATTTTGGCCCCGCAGGTAAAAATCTACGGTGTGATATCTGGGGAACGCGATGGTCACTCCACAGGACCCCGCCAGTCAATTCAATGACCACGTAATTGCACATCCAGCCATTGACGATCATTATATTCATAGTGTGATGGTGTACTATCGTGCAGGAAAAAAACTTGGTAAACTGCCACCTTCAGTCAAGAGTGACATATACAGTGTTCTGTAACATTCGCAGGTACTATTCAGCATTTGGTTATAGTCTATGGAAATTGGTCCAATTAAAGGGGTGCTATATATCCCACAGAACACCATAACTTTGACATCACCAACGAATTTTAATGGATCTGTCTAATGAGAGTTCGTATCACTCCTAAGGTGCTGGAAAAAAGTATAGAGCTGGGATGAAAATGCAAATAAACGTAGCACATCAATGCTGATTTTGTTGCTTCTTTATAGATGTGAATTAGATGATTAAAAACGTTGTTTCCAGGAGCATTTAACAACGAATAAGGAATCAATGCAAATTAACAGCCATTATCCCAACCTAGCCACTTGGAAGTTGGAAAAAAGTTTAGAGTCTCACGTTTCATACACGATAAAGGCACCCTTTTTCTCAATGGCCTTTATTAATCTGTTTGTCATTGATTCACTGAGTTTCACTAACACTCCTGGATCAAGGTTTTGGCATGCTGCAGTGATACTATTCACCAGTTCTTCTTATTACTGTTCTGACGGAAATTGCTATATACAGAACGGACTAAGATTCCCTAAATGATCTCCACTGGGTTGAGATCTGGACTCCGGGATAGCCAGTCTAGTGCAATCATAGAATTAGCGTCAAACCAGTCCTTGGTTGAGGCCGAGCTGTGAATCGCAGCATTGTTTTGCCGGAAAATCTATTCACCCTCCGTTATGAGCGGACCGTATGGAAGCAGATTATCTACCAGAATATATGCAATGGAATTCATCCTGTGTGATACGAATGCAATAGGTGTAGTTCCGCCAGCAGCAAACCCTCCCCAAGTTATTACTGAGGCACTTTCAAACTGTCTCTTTGAGAAGAATTCCTTTTCATCTCGAATATCATGCCAATAGTATTTGAACCCATCTGGTCCGTCCATATTGAACTTCTCGTCTGAGAACACAACATTCTTCCGCTTGTCACTGTACGTAACGTATTTTCTCACGCGCTTCACGATGAGCTGCTGTCAGAGGTGGTTTTCCTTCCATTCTTGAATAATGCAGATTTGGAGAAGAATGCAACACATTTCGTACAGTTCTACTAGTGCACGGGAGCTCTAGTTCGGCAACAATCTGCGAAGAAGAGAGGTGCTGATACAACACCTCCTAAAGATAAGGCCTGAGCGCGAAAACGTCATACATTGTTACATTGTTTCAAATTTCCAAGACAACTTTTTCCCCTATAATATTTTTAGACTTTGGAACAGTCTCCCCCTTGATGATCGTCAAAAAATTTATAAATATGATATTGCATCATACACGAACCATCGATAACATTCATATAGAATTATCACACAATATGTGCTCACCCGACCAAATGCTCAACTAACTTGAAGTGACTGTCCATGAGGACGCAAATAATAATAATAATAATAATAATAATAATAATAATAATCTTTTACGGGCCTTAAACCACAAGTAAGGTAACCTAATCAAAAATTTTAAATTACCATTTCATAAATTTAAAATATAACATATTTAATTAACGAGTTTGAAAGTAAGTGCGAAATGGCTCAGTATTCTTTCAAGAAGGTATCAAATAACTACAGTAGTAAGCCGGTATGGACAAATGCATCAACAACGGCGCGAATTTTGCTGAAAAATAAAAAGATAATAACATTCTAATCTACTTGTGTTTCACATTCCTATTCCATCTATACTCCCGAACTGCTATATTTGCTCAAATTAGGATGCACATGCGCTTGTTTCACGTATCAGTCCGCGCGTGAGGGGCAGATAAGAGCTATAGTGCATGACACTTGATCTATATTTGTGCCGGCGGATGCGCACTCATCAAGAGAAAGGTTGATACGCATGCGCAGTTAAATGTTAGTGCAAACTTAGCAATCGGGGACTATAAGTATATTTTAAACCTCTAGTATTTATTTATTACCGTACAAGAAGCGAACCCACCCGATTGTGTAATCGGGAATAACCCATTGTTAGATTTTTTCTTTGTTGTGACATGGTTTTCTCATGGTTTGAAAAGGAAAATTCTCGATCTGCGAGCCGAGTGCCACTTCTGCTTGATTTTTATTGACAGCATGCAATAGAGCATCCTACTGCTCGGTTGTACATCATGAAAAGGCACTCTAATGAAGTCTTCCTTCAGCCCTGGAACAAGTCGTAGTTACAGGGAGATGTGTCCGTTCAATAAAGAGGATGTTCCTGTGACCCATATCGAGGTCATTTTTTTATCGTACACTCCCACTCAGCGCTCTATCGAAAGGAGGCTCCCGGACAAGCTATATCTTTTCTTTGAATTGGATGAGTGACCTGGAAGAAGACTATCTGCCCCACACGAAATTACTGATGTCCGATACAGTAATACACTATTCACACAGGCTTCCCGAAGGTCAAGATAGCATTACCTTGCATTTTTATCACGAGCAGTTTTGATCTTGATTAACGTTTGTTTCATTTTGGTAAAGATTGTTTGAAACAGTGTACTCCACGAGTTTCACTCTTGTGTCGTTAAGCACGTTGTTGAAGTGAATACGTCTACACTGATGAATCTATCGTTCTTCAACATCATATTTGCTGCCTTTGAAGTTAATTTTGTTTTGGCCCAGGTTTCTTTTTATCCGTTGCTATAAATCTACCAACAACACTTTTGGTTCTTCCGATGTAATTTGCAATATGCATTGTGATAGAGATCGTCGATAGGTCCTCGTTCGCTAAATACTCGCAATTTTTAGAGTAAAATCTGATTTGGCACTGTTAAATCGATACGACGTTTATTTAATCGTTCGTTATTAATAGAGGTCATCCCTTCTAAGTAGACCTAACTTATCCCTTAATTTTAGTAAAGGGATTTGCTGGTAGAGGCCTTTGGGGTATAGACGATGACTCTTTCTTTGAAGAATTAAGAGAACTTAAACGGATTAAGAAAAAAAAAAGATAGAGTGAGTAAAATCACCTTTTATAGCAGTTTTGAAGGCAAGTCCTTTCAGAATGGATAAAACTAGGATGTTTGAAGTCGCGCATTAGGCCTTTTGTACCAAATCCAATGCCGTGTTCCCAATGCTTAAGATTTGGTCATAAAAAATCAAGATGCTGTTTCCCTTCTGTTTGCAGTAATATGTTGATTTAAGTATAGATGGCAGCCCTACGCTTTATGTATCTGAGGCTATGACGCTATAGTCGAAATGAGGAGAAAATATCGGCAATGTTAAGAATACTGTATAAGAACATGCATGTAAATTGTTCAGTTCCACAGAGTTCGAACAACAATGTTAAAAACAGAAATCTCAAGTTTCATGAATTTCCTACGACAGGTTAAATGAAATGTCGTAGCCTAGCCCAATATTTAGCATCGTCACTTTCGTAAATCGTAATTCATTATAAAATTTGCTCACTGTTAGTCAATACTTGTTTATTTCCGTCAGTTTTCGCTCCTATTAACTGAAGCTTTTCTTTCAAGTCTTTAACTTGCATCTTCACTAAACTTTTGTAAATAAGTTAGAACAAAATTCATAAACCGTAGGGGATGCCATCTGGCGGATAAATTTGGTATATAAATCAACCTATTGTGATAAAGAACGACGTTTTTTTTAAATAACGACGAAATATCCTTTCCATGTGATGATTGAAAAGTTCTGACAAAGTTAGAATGTTTGAAGACGTACCTTTATGGATTTACTTGGGAAAGCGAAGATTAAACTGAAGAGTAGGTTTAATTGATGTCAATACTGTTATCATGTTTATAAGTAAGTTTACCACTATAATGGGAAATGGTTTGTTGTGAAAGGAAACTGGCTGGTTTTTGTTTTAAAGTAGAAATAAGTTTTGATTACTTGTCCGGCCTGACATGCACAAAACAGTACTTGGAGCCTCCTTAAAAGTGGCCAAAAGTCATGAGAATTCACAACAACTGGATGTGATGTTAATAGTAAGTCGCTCCTCCGCAAGCCCTCAAACTGCAGTAACATGTCGAAGCATCGTTCTGGAGAGACATTGAACAAATATAATTAAACACGCACAACTGAACACAGCCATAACTAACTATAACTGAGCCACACTTTTGCCTGATACAATCTTATTGATACGCAGGATCTACAGTATAGCTTCATGGGGCATAGATCGTATTCCCCAAACGCGTTACCACCGGACTTTTTCCAGTTTCCTAAATTTAAAGTGGCTCTAAAAGGGCGAAGATGTGCAGACATTACGCACATTCAAGCTGCTGTAACGGGGGCTGCACTCTCACCCGTCCATCAGCTCGATACAACTGAAACCGAGATTCATCTGACCATGCTACACGCCGCTTTTACATGGTCCAGTGACTATGTCAATCATTAAGCTCTGTATCGAAGTGTCAGCAAACGGACACGAGTCAGTCGTCGGCTGCTGAAGCCTATGCAGTGTATTTGTCTCCGTATAGTCCTAGTAGAAATGGGTTCCTGACGCCCCACGTTCAAATTGGCGGTGATCTGACTTACAGTAGCCCGTCGATCGTATGGCTCTGCTGAGGTGACGTGACGTCCGTTCTTCAGACACTTGTGGTCGTCCTGTGCGGCGGTTTATGCGCGCAGAAACATTCTCTCTCTGATATTGACGATCTACTCTAGACACTGTTGACCTCGGAAACGCGAATTTTTGTGTAATCTGCCATACGTCTTGCACTAATTAGCATTCCACGTTCCAAGTTGGTTAAAACGTGACGTGCTGCCATGTTCAATACACATGCGTCTGTTACAGACTGCTCAGATATCGTGTCCACACTAGCACTTATGCCGCATCTGTTCGCAACATTCGGGAGTCATACACGGCACATCTTCAAATGTGACAACCCTTCCCGCGACTTTTGGCCACTAAGCTTATAAAACTTATAGATTTAAAAATATTTTGCCACTATTTGCGGTTGATTTTAGAGTTTTAGGCATGTTTCTTTTGTCCCTTAGATCTTGTAAGGTGAATTTACATTTTACATCTAAAATATCATTGTTTAAAATTTAATTTGCATTCCACATTCCAGGATGAAAAAGATGTAGCAGTTGAAGGTGAACTTTTTGTAGCAAAGGTCATTCGAGGAGGACCGGCTCATAAGCGTCTTTTTCCAGAAGACCAGATCCTAAAGGTAAGACTGAAAAAAATTGCTTTATCCCCCCAAAAATATCAGAACAATGTTTAGCTCTGCTGTTTCTTTGTAAAGAAGAAAATGAAGTTATCGATTCACACAGGAACAGTACAATTCATTGAAAGAGCATTTGCCTATCGGACAGTTTAGAGCATTAGACCGACTAACCCAAGAGGTCTTCCACATTATGAAAAAAGAAAAAAAAAAGATAAGATTGACGATTGTCAGAAGTCAAAGGAAAAAGGGGGTATTACATCTTCCAATAATCCGGGAAGGGAACGTTGCCAAGGTATTCAAAGTGATCATCATGAATATGCCTCGGCTTTCGATACTTAGTATGCCATTTCATTTCCATCGAGTTTTTCTGTATTCCCGCCACCAGGTCGTTGTCATAGGTCTTCATTTTCTGCACCATAATCTTCAGATCTTGGATAAACTTTCTGATGCGAGTCATGTTCATATCTGAGTGGATGTATTGGTTTTTCACGGGTCCTCAGGGTAACATTCTGGAACGACTGGAGCTAATTCCATCTGATTTTGCAACTTGTACAGGAGTAGCTACGAGGGTGAATCAAAAAGTAAGTTACACTCAGCACCATATGTTGTCGAAAAGCGCCGACATCATTCGCCGTTTTTAAGGATGTTGTCTGGATGTCTATAATTGCTACGTGGCATAATCCCTCTTGTTCACGCGTTTACTGCGTACCAAGAGTATTGTTGTCATGGCGCAGCAACTGGTTGTACAATCCAAGTTGGAGATTCACGAATAATCCGTTTTTTGTGGGCGAAAGGCTTAAATTGCACTGAAATCCATAAGGAAATTTGCAGTGTCGAAGTGTATAATGTGATTTCTCGTCCCTTAATTGTGAAGTGGTGCCAGCAGTTCGAAAATGGGCGCTCAGATTTGACAGACGAATACCGCGCAGAAAGACCATCCACGTCCAAAACTCCCGCGTTAATGAGATGATTCTGGACAATGAAATGTGACCTGGGTGGGAAACAATTCCGCAGTGATGACGACGTCAAAGACGCAGTGCTGACGACGTCAAAGACGCAGTGCTGACATGGTTGAGAAACGCTGGAGCGGATTTTTACCGCAGCGGCATCGAAAAGTTAATTTCACGTTCAGACAAGTATTTGCAATTGTTAGGTGATTATCTAGAAAAGTGAAATAAATGGTGCACTTTTCCTCAGTATGTGTGTATAGGATCTTAACTTAAATCTGTTTTTTACTGTTTCAGAGTGTAACTTACTTTTTGATTCACCCTCGTAATTGTCGACGCTGAGGCACTCTTTCGACCAGGAGAGCCGTGAGACTCTAGTTGGTCTTTTCGCTTTGTTCATTACAACCCCAATCGTGACGGTTCCAGGAGAGCCGTGAGTCTATTATCCCACCAAGATACTTGTAGTTGTCATCCTACTCGAGTTTCTTATTTAATACAACAAACTTTCCAATGTAAATTGACCGTCACGTTTGTACATGATTATATTTTTAGCAGTTCTTGTATAAATTACATCAAACTTTAGATGGGCGTTATGTGGTTCAGCAACAATACAGAGGAAAGGATTTCTTAAGTAATCTCTAATGCACTAGAAAATAATAATATACACCCTTGTGCAAATTAATTGAAAGAAACAATTTCAAGTCTTGCGGGGATCCTTTTGCTTTGTCGAAGGAAGTAAGTGTCATCTCTAGGAGTTGTTTTCTTCTTACGACCACACTTTTATTTAACTTTAGGAGAAACCAATCCGGTTTCCTGCTTCAACTTGACACGGCTGGCTGTTACTAAACTCACAACAACCACAGAGGAAATCTCTCGATATGTCTCAGTTGTGTTCGTGCAGAGTTACGATCTTTGTACGCTTCCTAGTGTCACATCGATCTCGAACGGCGAACGAATGACATCTGGGCAGGTTTCTAAAAACTGATGCAATGCAGATGCCGTGAGTAACGATTGCAACTGTATTGATATCAATTATCATGTTCTGTGCTGACGTAATAAAACATGATCAAACTGATTTTTTTGTGTTTGTGTACAGGATTACGAGTAATATAGAAAACATGGTTTCTTTCAATTAATATCCACAAGGGTGTAATATATTACTGAAATATTACGCGTGAGTTCGGTAACAATGGAACTTACCATTCTATTCTTCATTTTCAAGTTTGCTGTCAAAACGCCCTTAGAAATTGAATCCTTTTGTGAGGGCTACGTCGTAGCCTTTCCGACGCTGGTTACTGTATTTTAGAATAATAGAACAGTGTAAGGGAAAATGTTTATTATAAAACCGGTATAACAAAAATTATCAAACCCAGAATGGATTTAAACAATCAACAATGCAGCGCTGCTGAACGAAAAGCGAACCCTCGTTCTTCCCGCACTAAAGCTGACATTCGAGCAGTGGAAATCCGCCAACACAATGGGCCATTGCAAGCAAGAATGGAACCTCTGTTGCATCGGTAAACCATATTATTCGTCAAGATTTGAAATCAGAACCTCGGCATAAGGCCCGAGTTCAAGCTTTGTTGCCACGACATATTACAGAGAGGCGAATCAATAAGCAGAAAACAGTATGAACTCTAATTGACAGGTGACAAATCGAAGAATATAGTCACCTTGGATGAGGTTTGTGTCTATTTATTGAGATATGGCACGACACGCGCAATATTTTATCACGAACTGAGTGATACGACTCGATATCAACACAAAATGCTCTGTTTACATGATGGTTCTTTTCTGTACTCTCTTCTGAAGGCACACTGGACTGCAATACCAGACGTCAATCTCACATTTCTGCTTTGTCGCCATTTTGTAAAGTTTCTGCACTTATTCTAACAACGGGTTATCAAGATGCGAAATGCGTGACAAAAGAAAAAGGTCCAGGAATAGCAATATGGTAGTGTTTTATTGCGAATCTACGCGTTTCGAGGAACTCTCATCATCAGGATTCTGAACAACTACAAAGAAGGCAGCGGAAAACCACCTGGTTATATGGGTATTGCCCTCCATTCAGCGTAAACTGAGTCAACACTGATTGGCGGGCTTACAATAGCTGAAGGTAATACACAATTTTGCCGATTGTTGGTTGGCTTTTTATCTTATATATAAAATGCTAAATCCTCCTGCTCCGTGCCCGTTTCCGTTAAAAAAATAATAACATTCAAATAAAACATTTTGATATTGATTAACAATTCAAATCACAAGTAGGTGACATTAGTTTTTATATTTTATGACATTCATTTTATGAGCCCGACGAGCCATTTTTACTGAAGAGCAAAGTTTACATCTAATAGTTGTTTGTAAATGTGTTTTTGTGTTAGGTTATAACTGTCAAATTGGCAGTAGTGACTTTGTCCCATTGTAACAGGACACACTGTGTTAGTATCACTCTCATGTTGAACATTGATTTTTTTTTTAGTATTAGCAATACTGTCAATTATCGCAGTCCTGCCAATTATCACAATCCTAGCACAGATGAAATTTTTTAAAAATGAAATCGAACTTGCAGTTTCCAGTTTTGCATTACCCTTCGTACGCCGGGCTTTCGTATAAAGTCAAAAGCAATAACATTATTTATTGGATGCTCGGATCGGTGTACCAAGCTGTCTGACGCGAACTGCGGTGATCCGCTGTAAAAAACTTGAGCTAGGAAAGAAACCAAAGCGTGAACTTGGTCGTAAGCGCATAAGAAAAAAAAATCATGGGTTTAGGTCAGGTGACCGTGGAAGTCGCAGAAAGAAGAGGAGTAGTATGTCTCATAAGAGACCAAGGGTCGGTCTAGAACCGTGTGGCTAGATTACATAGATCATCTGGGTTCGAGTCACTTGGGTATTACCATTGAGGACATGAACCTGATGGTGGAAAACTCGAGCGCTGCCCCGCGAACTTAACGAATAAGCAGGTTTGAAAACTAAGTAAACATTTTTATTTATTATTGGCAGCCCTGTCAACTGTCACAGTCCTATCATAGGCGAAATTTTATAATTAAAATGCAATTTACAGATTCGCCTGTTGTGGCACCGTCGTATGACGGGCTTTAATACTAGTATACAATGAAATAGAAATGTTTAAATACAGAAACAACAATTAAATAGAAGACAGTGGTGGGCAATTCCGTGAAAAATGGAATCGATTCTGGAATGGAATCTGAAAGGGACCGAATTGATTAATTAATCGATTCCTGGAATCGGTTAGTGAAAGTGACATCAGCGCTCTCTAGAGGGAGCACGGATACTAAACCATCTTAGTAAAGAGTAAATATGGTTAAAAAAATAGCAAAATAAACACACACAGAAGAAGCCAATAATGGATTTTTAAGGTTTTAGCATCATCTAAAACCCTATTAACGACGGTACAGATGTATGTAACGCCATAAATTGAAAGGATTGACCTAGAGGCTTGAAATTTTGTACACACGTAGGCCCTATACAGAGGACGGTGCGAAATATATAGCGAATCTTCTAGGGTATCCCGGGGCCCCTCAGGAGCCACTTCTATGAATTTCATGGTTCCTTTTTTATCTTTTGAACAAAGAGGCCTAAAATCCTGAAATTTCGTAAATTTGTAGTGAAAAATAAAACCAATATACAAGAAAAGTGATATAAGCCTCTAGGGCCCCGCCGGAGGTCCCGTGGCCCTAAATACAATTGAAGCTATAACATTTGAACGGAACGACCTAGGAAACTGAAATTTTGTATATTTATTGTGTGGTACTAAAAAATATAGCAAATATACAAGAAATGTGATGTAGGTCTCTGGGGCCCAGACAGAAGACCCCGAGGCCTCCAATACAAATTAAGTTATAACTTTTGAACGAAACCTGAAATTTTGTATATTTTTGGTGTGGTATAAAAAATATAGCTAATATAGAAGGAAGCTGCTATAAGCCTCTAGAGTCCCGCCAGAGTCTCGAGGCACCAAATACAATTGAAGCTATAACATTTGAACGGAAAGGCCTAGTGACCTGAAATTTTGTATATTCATAGTGTGGTACTAAAAAAATATTGCAAATATAAAAAAAAGTAATATAGGCCCCAGCAGAGCCCCACAGGCCACACAAACACAAGCAAAGCTACAACTTTAAACGAAAAGGTCTAGCCATCTGAAATTTTGTTTACTTATAGAAAATTACTTAAAAATTTAGCTAATCTATATATTTAAGTTGCAAGGGTGATTCTTTCGACACCCTTTCGACAGTTCGTTGATGAAAACTACTGCGTCTATAATATTCATTTTGGTCTTAAATGAAAGGTCTTGGTCTGCAGATTTGTCAAATTTAGTTTTCGTCTACAATATTACCATTAATTAGCGCTTATTTACAATTAGAAATGCTTACGCTGGCAAGCCAAACAATCCTCTCCACAATGGCGTCACAATCAACAGCTTTGCTACTATTGATGATCAAATCAACACCAATCACGTAAACAATTAACGACGATAGCAATAAACAACATTACAGGGAAAACCAGATTGAGATGGGTTGTTTCAACACCACCTAGATAGAAGGCCTGCGCACAGAAACGTCATACATTGTTACATCACACAAAAGTGGCTATTGTTAATCGTATTTCTATTAATAATAAGCCCTAAATTTGGCCGTTTGATGATGATGTAACAATGTATACAGTTTCTGTGCGCAGGCCTTCTGTCTAGGTGGTGTTGGTTGTTTACCTTCAAGTTTTGACGGGAACTCTCTAGTATGCACTAAAAACTGGTATAAGCCTCTTGGGTCTTCGACAAATCAAGCTATAACTTTTAACCAGAAGTCCAGAAACCTGAGTTCTTGCATATTAATGGTGTGTTACTTAAAATTTTAGCTATTAAACACTAAAACTTATATACTCCTCTGGGGCCCTGGCAGGAGCCCTAAACACAAACCGATGGCAATGTTTGAACGAAAAGGCTTAGAAATCTGAAATTTTGTATACGTATAGTAGTTTACTATTAAATTTAGCTAGTATACACTAAAAACTGATTTAAGTCTCTTAGGTCTCGACAGGGGCCCTGAAGCCCAAATCACAAAACAAGCACTAACGTTTGATTAATAAAATAGCCTAAGAATTTGAAATTTTGTTATTTTTACAGTGCGTTACTTAAAAATAATAGGCAATATGCAAGGAGACTGGTATAGGCCTCAGAGCCCCTGGCGGCCTCAAATACAATTGAAGCTATAACATTTGAACGGAAAGGCCTAGAGACCTGATATTTTGTTTAATCATAGTGTGGTATTTAAAAATTTAGATAATAAATATTAAAAATGGGTACACCCCACATTCTCGAACCACACATCCTCGAACCTCACATCCTCGAACCTCACATCCTCGAACAACGAGTTTAGGTGCCCGGGTTTGCCAAATGGCGCTATAGGTCTTGATGATATTTGACGTAATCAAAACGTCTGTAGAGCATTGAAAGCAGACGACAACGCAGAGATTTTAAAATATTTCAAGTTGTAAAATACGACATGTCCCTTTCAAACGGAAAATTATTTAAATTAAAGCAAAAATTAAAGAAATTAAGAAAGAAATCAAAACGAGTTCATTTCTATTTATTTAATAAAATAAGTATTTTTAGTCAGCCATAAGATATTTGCCATATCAAGTTTGCTATGGGAATTTTACTTGTTGTCGCATTTCTCTGCTATCTCCCTGTATACGGTTAAAATTTGATTGAATTCCAACGACTAGTTTCCGAGTTACGCAGTCAACATCGTAACACGTGCTCACAAGTGAGTACTAACCACCACGTGTTACGATGTTAACTACGTAACTCGGAAACTACTCGTTGGAATTCGATCAAATTTTAACGGTAGACACAATTTTATGTACCCTATTATTCTACCAAGTTTCATCATCCTAGATATTGTAAAGAGTTAGTTATTAACTTGTTGATCTTAGTGGCAGCATTTTAATTTCTGTTCATATCTCGGTTATCGTTCAAATTCGAACTCATGTTCATATGAACTTTGTTGCTTAGAACCATCCATACTACCTCCTCTAAAAGTTTGTGACAGGGTTTCAGATACACCCTGTATAATAAATCTGTTATCTGTCTGTTTGTTTGTACGCTCATCACACAAAACTACTGGACGGATTTTGATGAAACTTAGTATGGTTATAGCTTATAGTCTGGATCAATATTTAGGGTACTGTTGATCCGGATCAATGGCGAAGTTCCCGAGGAGTTATATTTTTCTTCTAGCTGATCGTTTTGGTGGTGCGTTACCGTAGATGAACTCCGAACAATGAGATATAAAAAGATGGGAAAGCGCGCGAGTGTTGTTGTCGTAATAACCTCTGATTTTCTTAAGCTTTTATTTACTTTATTATTATGGTTTTAGCACTTCTTGCATCACTAAAAAAATTATAGAATTAAATTTTGTCTTTATTTTTATAGGTTATTTACATACCGGGTGATTATAATTAAAGTTCCTCATTTCTGCAGACCGCGTTATTGCACGGATTCTTCTTTCTTTTTCTTTCTTTCTTTCTTTCTGTTTTGATTTTGGCCCAAGGCTTGGAGGATATTTATAAATTATAAAAAGCGGCATCAGTATGTGATTCAGTGATCTTCGTTAAAAGCAGATAAAGGGAATGCAACAGTAATCATACAAAAAGATCTCTATTTCTAAAAAATTGACGAATTTATCATTGTAAATCTATCTATATTATATCTTCCTCTTCTTTTTATATTCTATTCTATCTACCTTTTATCTATACATACAGGGTTACGAAAAACAAATGGTAAATAATGATGCACATAATAGATCATGGTATAGTAATGCATTTTGTCCCTGTGAACTTGGAGTCGAAACTCCACCATTTTAGAGATATGGGAAGAGAAAAGTGGGTTGCTTCCCCAGCAAGGTAGCTTCCTGGCATACAGGGAAATGCTACTGCACGGGGGCTGGTGTGTGGATTGTTTGCAAACCTTCGCAGCACCTCCTTCTTCACAGCAATAGTAAGAATATGTGAACAGATGTTGATGGATTCGCAGAATATTCGTGTGTCAGGACAAACACGGCGTGGAAAACGTTCACGATACAAACGTTGAGCTATTCTATTAGAATATTAAGAATTGAAAAGTAAAAGACCGGGTTCTGATCTTCCTACTGGAAGAACAACTCGGGCGAGATGTCCGGAGACATGAACCTTTCACTGGAAATCTGTCCCTACGTTTGAAGTAAATATAGGGGGGAAATGAAGCGTCATCGTGGAATAGCGCTTAGTATTGGATAAATACACTGCTTTGCAATGAAATTGCCCCACCAAAAAGGAGTTATCCGACCTTATCCATATTTAGTGGGGAAAGGGGGGGGGGGGTCGTCTACCTCCCACTAGTAAACGATTAGATGCATGCTCACTGGACGTGACCATTTGGGTTGTTACAGGGTGTCCGGGTGCCTGTACAGTCTGTTTCCTATTTTAGTGGACAGTTGATAAAACCTTTTAGAAACGCAAAACCCTGATATCTAACAATTTATACGTCTTTAATACAATGTAAATGGTGCTTCTTTACATTTTCAATACTCTGAGAAAGAGCTTTTACATAACAAAAACATAAACGGTGATTCATGAGAATCTACTTGTTTCCTATTTAGTGGACAATATAAATAAAAGAAATGGAATAAACAATACTAATAGGAGAATTTATCCTTAGTATTTAGTGGACCCTCCATTCTGTGTAATAAGTGTGAAAACACGATCCTTCATTGATTTAACAAGCTTTTGAAGGACTTCAGGATCTAAGTTATACCATGCTTCAACAATTGATTCTTTCAATGATAAAACACTGCTGTACTGACGTCCATCTTCGTAAACTTTACGCACAATGATACCCCATAAGTTCTCGATAGGGTTCATGTCCGGACTTCTCGGTGGCCAGACCATCATGTTGACATTTTTAGATTTCAGCCAGTTCTTTGTTGACATCGAACTGTGGCACGGGGCGTTGTCTTGCTGCAGAACCCACAAATGTCTTGTCCATAAGGTAAGGCAGCTTCTTCAAGTAGTTCCTGATATTGCACAGAATTCATTCTAGTGGTAACGAATGCTAGAGGAGTAGTCCCATTAAAGCCAAAACCGCCCCATATCATTACTGAGCCGCCACCATGAACTCTTGTAGAAAATAACTGCTTCTCTTTGCGAATGTCATGCCAGTATGACTGCAACCCATCTGGACCATCCAGATTGAATTTTTTTTCATCTGTAAACAACACCTCCATCCATTTGTCATCCCACGTCATATGCTCCTTTGCCCAGTGCAAACGTTGATTCTTATGCTCAGCAGTTAATGGAGGTTTGGCCTGTTTTTTTGTGTACGTCAAGTGTGGTGATGAAGACAAAATCTTCCACACAGTCTTGCGCTTTACTGGAAGTTGCAGATCAGCACATATTCGAGCACACGAGTGGCCAGTTTGAGTTGCTTCACGGATGATGTGTTGTTTGTCACGATTTGTCAACTTTGGCTTCGGACCACGTTTCTTCTGCGCCGATTTTGAACTGCCCACTGTCAGAAACCTACCAATGGTACTCTTAGGTTTGTTCAGCAAAGCAGCAATTTCACGTATTGACTTTCCACTCTCTCGAAATGCCATGATTTTGCCTTTTTCAATATGAGACAGCTTTTCTCGACTTGCCATTATTGAAATAACCTGGAGTTCTCAATATGACTGCATATGAGCTTAAAACAATCAAAGAATGATATTCCTGCCTTCCTGAGAATTGTGTGCTGTTACCTTAACTCTTAAAATGGAACTGTCCACTAAATAGGAAACAAGTAATTTCGTATGCATCAATTTTTTATAGCCTTATAAGAACAAAATGCATTTTTTAATCTGTCAAAATGTAAAGAAGCACTATTTACATTGGTTTGAAGACTTATAAATTGTTAGTTATCAGAGTTTTGCGCTTCTAAAAGGTTTTATTAACTGTCCACTAAAATAGGAAACAAACTGTATAGGCTCATCAGTTGACACCTGTGCGAGACGTTCCATACAGTAGGGAGGAAGTAACTGCCTCTTGAACGTACAGTACTGTAATCCGCACAACGGTCTCAACGCCGCGAAGACGACAACGACAACCGTTCGCGCAATTAACGGACTTTGAACGAGGTCGGATTATTGGCCTCTCCTAGGCTGGATGGGCACCCAGACGGATGCTGTCCATGCGTCGCGGGACGCACGGACGGTAGGCCGATGTTGGAGGCAATGGCGAGAGGAAGGCACACATGCCAGAAGACCAGGCTCTGGGGCCCGGAGAAGCACGCCAGCTCGTGCCGATAGGCGTATACTGCGAACAGCGCCAGCGGACAGAACCATCACCCGCGGCAACTGAGCGATAACATCACTATTAGCGTAGTGTCGATAGCGACAATAGCACACCAATTGCACGCCGCGACAATGTCTGCCAGGGTCCATTGTTGTGTCTTCCTTTGACACCTAAGCGCCGCGCGATACGACTGCAATGGTGTCGTGAACGAGTGGGCTGGCGAATGGAATGGCGCCCGGTGGTCTTCAGCGACGAATCCCTCTTTTGTTTGGACACCGACGACAGACGGGGACAAGTGTGGCGCAAACCATTGGAACGTGCCAATGTACAATGCATCCGGTATCGCCATCGTGGACCAACACCGGGATCATGGTCTGGGGTGCCATCGGCTACGATACCAGAACGCCTTTAGTCACCATCCAAGGCACCCTGACAGCATCACGGTACGTCACAGAAATTCTGCAGCCTGTATTACTGCCCTTTCTGCATTCCATACCCGGTGCAGTCTTTCAGCAGGATAACGCCAGACCGCACACGGCAAACATGAGGATTGCATGTCTGCATGATGTCAACTGCCTGCCATGGGCCGCGATGTCCCCAGACCTCTCGCCAATTCATCTCACAATTTCCATGAATTGACACAGCAGGTCACCAGGCCTGGGCAGATGTACCCCAAGATGACATTCGCCACCTGTATGATCACCTACACCTGCGGCTGGAACAACGCATCGCCGCTAGAGGTGGTAGCATAACCTACTGATGCCGCTTTCCGTTAGGACACCCTGTTCAAACGAGTGCACGTCTTAGCTCCATAATGTAATAAAGGTGTGTTCAGATGTATCTCTTGCTGTATACCTGTTTTTGGTTCATTCGGATAACTCCTTGTGGGTGGGGTAATTTCATTCTAAAGCAGTGTAATATCATTGATGACGTCCAAGATAGGGTTTTTGTCAAAATTCGTCTGGCTATTCAGTACTTTATCTTTGTCCGTTTTTAGAGGTTCTCTGATAGCCAGGCCTGTAATATTCGTTATCTTCTTGGGGTCCTTAGCTAATTTTATAACGGACATACTTTCGTCAATCGGTCCAAACCTGTGCTTTTGTGATATCAGATGGTCCGCGAACGTCGACTTTCCATCTCGGTTGGTCCATGATCTTCTGTGCTCGGAGAAACGTTCTTTGAAAGACCTCTTAGTGCATTCCACATAATAGTACCCACATTACGGAAAGTTAACTTAACCAGTTGAAGACGAGAATGTATATACATGGTGACAATAAGTTATGGCAACAGAAATGGACGCGTCCAGTATTTCAAAATTTAAATTCAGTCCCTAAATTAATATATCTGATAACCTACTATAAATTATAAATAAAGTGATATTTGTATTACATTTGGAAGTCACGGTATAAGAAAATGAAAGTAGAATGAAATGAAACATTGTAATTTTTCCTTTATATAACGAGATTTTCATACAAAATAGCTTTGTAATACAACAAATACAACTCTTTTGCTTTCGATAATATGATACTGTAAACAAACCAGTCATCTTAAGATTAACAGAATAATGAGAACAATTTGGCTAACATCTTTGGTGGGTATTCCGAATCAGCATTTTCGCCATATAATACATAATACATACTATATAGGCGAGTTTTTCACACAAAAACAATGAAGATAGTCCACATAAATATATGTCATCAAATCCTTAAATTTTCCGTTATTAATGAAAGTTTATATTCAACGCGGTTTGAGGTATAATCTGTCAACGAAGTTTGTAACCAATCAGATGGCGCTGTGTTGCTATGGAAACTTGTTTACATTTGTCATTTTGGTACATCTGTGGTTAATCTGTCTTCAATGTTTCACTTGTAGTAAGTTAACTGAAAGGTGATCTGTTTTACCATGGCAGGTTGTCCATTTCGTGAACTGGTATCTACCATAGTTCCATGGCCAGCACGTTTCCCTGACCTCAATCCTTCGGATTTTTATCTCTGGGGTCACTTAAAACAATAAGTTTATCCAACCGACATTCCTAATACAAGGATTCTACATCAGCGTGTCATTGAATCCTGCGAGACCACTCGGCACTATCAAGAAGTACGTGTATTTGAACGGATGCGACATTCAATGACCCGGAGAGTGCATGCGTGCATAGAAGCTCGCCGAAGGGCAGTTTGAACATTTGTTATAAATTTCTGAGGTCAGGAACGTAACTGAGCGTTCATCGTCAGCAATTGCATCAATAGTAATAAGTGGCGCAACCTCTCCATCAAACAAGGTAGGTTCCCAGAGCTTAATAGGTCTTCCGAATTTAAGGGTTGCATCGGGCCAGATTTGTTAGCGTTCATCCAAATATGTATTTAAAATATACTTCTTTTTAAGTGCAGCAGAAGTGATGATTGACAAGGAGGAATTGATAATGATTCAAAAGCGGCAAAGTTCTTAAGTGAGAGGCTCATTTCTTTGTTTATAAGCCGTCTTGAGTTTTCTATACATTGTTTGGTATTTAGCGAGATTGGACATAGAGCAAACAAATTTTTCTGTTGTAGCTATGGGAACAAAATCTGTGTCATATTCCTTTTAAAATGTTCTAAAATATTCAGGAAATTCATTATCCTCTTCCATTATTATTCTGAAAGGAATAACTTTCCTTTTTTGAAAAAACGAGATGTTGTATCACAACCTGTGAAGCATGCAAACCAGACAAGACCAAGTTCAGCGAAGAGTCTTTTAATTGGTTTCTCAAAACGTTCAGGGTCTTTAGAACAATCTGATACGAATTCATTCTGCCGTCTCTTTAATGGCCTCCACGTTTAGTAGAAAATTAGATATTTCATCAGATAATACTTTTCCAGTTGAAAAATTAAACAGCATTTTTTTATTTAAAGTCTCATCAAATGGATTAGGTGTCATTTGGTTAGACATACCAGTCTCTTATAATAAATAAAGAAATTAAACTGCAGCTAACTTCAAATATCAGGTAAATGATATTAATTAGAAAATGGATGGAAAAATTCTGCGACCTGGATTCCAACCAGGAACCTCGATTTCAAGATACCAGTCTCTTTATTGCATCCCTGTTTTTTGTAAATCTATAGAAAGCAATCTCAGAAGGGAGCGGGAAGATGTGAGAAGCCAAGCAATCTCAAAAAAGAAGTCAATTTCGTATGTCGACCATTTGGTAAACACGAAGATGAGATATTGGGATGAGTGCGTGTCCAATATAAGTGGCAGAGAACAAGAAGTTTCCGAATTATAGCCATTTTTTGTTTCCATTATAAGTCTATTGAGCAAATCCGAAAATATTAGGAATCATTTTTCTAACGTTGTTTCTTGACTTGGAGGGAATGAAGAACATCTACACTTTGCTTTAACAGTTATGAAGTTCTTTGACAGAGTGGTTAAAAAAGAAAGTAGCGCAACAACGAGCGCATCTCATGAACTTCATACCCTGTGCTGAACTAAACTCTACAATGTCTGTAACGTGTTTACCCTGTGCTCACTGCTGCTCAAACTGCGCAGGCGAAGTCTCCACACCTGCTTCAACTTCCACACCAACTTGCAGCGATATCTGCTCTGAGGACGCTTACACACCCCTTGTCAGTTTTAAACCAATGTGAATTTCGCGCACTTTGAGGTGTTATAACTCCCCTCCGGGCTGATACCTGCAGCTAAGATTTCGGTTGGAGGTACAACTTATTGTCTACTACTTATCTACGAAATTGGATGGAAATCGGAGATTGGCTGCTACAACATCATTTCCTTTCTTAAGTCCTGTGAATTAAACTAGATGAAATTCTGCCAGCTTTAATTAAATGAATTCTAGTCCACCTCTATCTGACTGATATAGAATTAGTAAAATTCGAAATCCCGGTTAATTTATTTGCTGCAAACTCACGGCCACCTTCTCTTATGTTTCTATTGAAGATAAAAAGTATCTTATTAATCTAATGTAAATGAGATAAAATTGTGGCATTTTTCCCTTAAAGTCCGCCAAGAATATCATCGCGATACGTTGTGTACTTCTGTAAAAGATCTTTTAACCCAGATGAACTTCCAAGGATTTTAGTATCCTGTCCTTTGGTGAAATGTGTTGATCGTTACATATTAATATTTAACTGATTTATTGTTATTAAAATCTTGGCATTCGGTATGCAAATATTGTTACATAAATTTTAATTTAATTTAATTTTAATTTAATTTAGTCTGATTTTTAAAGCCAGAACGTCAGATCAAAATATTTATACTCAGAAAAAAAATCCAAGAAACTAGTATTAGACAGTCGGTATAGTTCTTCGATTACATTGCTAAAATTGAAATTAGACTCAGAGTGGTAAGACCCTGAAATGTGTGGTAAGACTGTGTCCAATTTTGGCTTTTTCCAGAGTTTCTGCGTCTCGTCCTTCTTTTCTTGTACATATGTCAACTGCTAAAATTGACTAATTTGACTTTTTAAAACGGTCTGGCACCCTTTATCCGGCTGCTTCGGAACGCCAGACCGAATAATTCGTGAATGCCAGGCTGTTAGGAACAATTTGGTTCAAAAAGTAAAATTAGATCATTCCGGTTAAATGGAAGTCAGTTTTTCCGAACTTTGGATTGGTCTGGCAGCCATTTTCCGGTGGATTTCAAATGCCAGACCGAAGAAATTTTAATTTGGGAGGAGTAATCTAAGAAAAAAACCATGAACCAAAAATAGATCGTTCCGGTTAAATTGAAGTCAATTTTTCCGGATTTTGAAGGACTGCCATTTTTAATTCCGGCCGCTTTGGACTGCGAGACCGACCAATTCTCATTTCCCACGGGCAAAACTGTGAAATAAGATAGTTAACTGAATTAGATCTCTCCGGTTAAATCTAACGGGGCTGGCTCCTGGTCTATTGTGAATGCTCTGGCAAGAAGAGAGAGCACTTGTACTTTTCCACAACGTAACGGGGAATGCTCTTTACCTCACTTCAGTATTTTATCAATGAAATATGAATGAAATATTAAGTCAAGATTGATTAAAATACATGGCAAAGGTTTAAAATACATTCTACTTATCATTTTTTTTTACTTTCATTTCGTTTTTTCCAATTAAGTTTATAACTCAAATACACTGTTTTTCCATTGCAGAGTACACATTGTCAAGTAATTTCCCTCTTTTTCACTTAAGGGCGCGACCGTCAAAGCGCACCCAATCATCCCGTGTTAAAAAAGGCTTATGTCGCATCTGTCTACTCGGTAGTCTGTGGTCAGGATTCATACACTCCCTCCACAAATGGAACATTTTTAAATTAACAAGAAAATTCAAACTGAGCCCCAAGAAAACAAAACAATTAATTCGGCAAAAATGCACAAAAAAACAAAATTAAAAGACCGAAGCACAAAAACACAAAGAAAATTATATTTTCGACAAAAGGGTGTCCTGACCCTGCAAGATTAACTGCTCTGAAAAAAGGCTGGGGGACACTTTTGCAAAAATCTAATTTCTGTAATGAAGAAAACCCCTCGTTTTTTCTTTTTATTATTATTAAACTTTCCAGAGTAATAAGTAGCTTTATTTTATATCAACTCTTTCCGTACGAACTGCTAAAACCTTAACATCAGGTATATCAAACTCCTGACCGCTAAAGCAAAGTTTCAGAGAATTAACGGTTACTATAATTATTATTTAGGTTAAATAAATACAGAAATAACAGTTATATCCCAGGAACAAAGAAAAAAGTAAATTTTGTTACATGGTGCTATATACAGGGTGTCCCACAACAGGTATAAAAAACTTCGTGAGCGTATTCTACATAAAAAACTGAGACCAAAATGCCGAATACAATTTTTGTTTTAGATCGTTCATTTTTGAGTTATGGGTCTTCAAAGATAGCGAATTTACCCTAATTTCGCATACAATTCGTTTTTAAACTTGACTTAAATAGTGTCAATTGTTGCCGATTATTGTTGTTTTAATTGTTATCCTGCTAATCGTTACTTATAAAAAATGGAATTAAGTAAAGAAGATTTTTTCGAAATATTAGTTTTGTACGGCGAGTGCAATAGAAGTGCAAATGCTACAGCTCATATTTGGGCAGAGCGGTTCCCTATTCCCCTGCGAATTTCAATAAATGTTGTGCTACATTTAATTCATCGCGTACGTACAGAAGGGGTGACAATGCCAATTAATCGCGGGGGACGGCCAACACAAATTAATGTTCGAAATGAAGAACTTATTGAGCGTCGCATCGAAGAAGACCCGACTTTAAGTTTACGCAAATTGCTGTATATTTTTATTTAGACTAGTCATAACTTTGAGCAACACTGTCATAACACTGACAATCAATTCAGAACACTTTCCTGTGTGTTTACGTTATTATTAACGAAGTGTATGCGAAATTAGGGTAAATTCGCTATCTTTGAAGACCCATAACTCAAAATGAACGATCTAAAACAAAAATTGTATTCGACATTTTCGTCTCAGTTTTTTATGTAGAATACGCTCACGAAGTTTTTTATACCTGTTGTGGGAGACCCTGTATAATCCAAAGCTAATTAATTTTCAACCTAATGTTAACAAAAGGTAATTGCAGTTAGGCCAATTGTTGTTATCAACTAATAAATGCTAGATCTTTTATTAACACTAACTAATTGATATTAGGCCTAGTATTACCAAAAAATAATTACTGTTATGAATTGTTAGGGACTGTTGTAACCTTTTGCATATTGTGTACGGCCTATGTAGCTAATGTAGAGAAAGCGGGAAACTATGACAAACGTACAATAACTTTATAATAGATAACATATAAATTAGTTTGAGTTTGCAATTTTTTACTTATGGACCTTCCCATTGTGTACAAATAGTCTGCCTCAATATTCATGTTAATACTGTAATAACTGTAGTGCATCTGCATCGTTGTACGAGACAAGGAATTTGTTTTGTTTTGTGTTTTAACGTGAACGTGAAGGAATAAAACTATAAAACAGATGTTAGTGTGGATAGAATCAGAGAAATTTCCTTACTATTTTTCACCATTTATTATTTAATTCGGAGGTAATGGCGTGAAAAAAATCCTCCTTGACCATTTTCCAATTATTGAAATTTCCATTGTTTATTTAAACCAACTGCAAGTAAAAGTAAAATATTCAAATTTAAAATTACATCTGCGTTACAGCTAAAGCTCCTTGGAATGCTTACAAGATTCTTCCCGACACTGCTTTGCAACAATGATTTATGGTAATTTTGATTTAAGAAGGGATGAATGGCTCTAGCAGTGGAAGTAACAGAGGCGCATTAGTTTTGAAACATTTAGATGTGCGAGCATTTCATTTATCATTACTTGCAGTTTTCGCCATTGCTGTATTTAAAATATTACTGTAATATTAAACAACAAATTTTTATAGTCTTCTTTTCAGCATATTTAAAAATCGTTTTACGAGTTATATTCTTGTTTCAATCTTCTTTCGTGGCAAATATTAAATAGAGCGAGTTCGTGCGTTTGCTGTTGTAGAAGTGAATGTTGCAACGTACGGTATGCATACGGTGTCCCATACATAATTTTTTCTAGCACAATAAAAATGATGGAATCAGAGAGTTAATGATATAGGATAGATTGCAGAATTTAAAAAAAAAAGAAAAAAGCTTGTCAAATTGTACATGCTGGAAGAAAAAAAAATCTCATCATTTATTTAAAAGTATTTCAAGTTGAAAATAACCAGGAAAATGTTGATAAAAAATAGAAGGAAGAGAGTTAATGAAGGGAGCAACTGTTGTGGCGTTCATCTTCGTCGCTCGCCACCCAGCGGGACCTCTTTCCCTCTTTTCTCTTCGCTCGCAAACATATGAACCCCCTTCATTTCCCAACTCCTCCACTCATGTTCCGTGGTCATGACAGCGGCAATTCGGAATGCCACTAAGTATTGTTGAGCGCTATGACTCATTGTTACTAACAGATGTCATGCCCGAGACAAGCCATGGCACGTGCGACAGATTCCCCATTGTTTGTCCAGAAACGACTGACGAAATGGAGACGGCCAGGGAAGGGGAGTAGAGCCGCTTGTTCAGTGAGACGGGAGCTGATAAATGGGCGTCTAATTAACTGCTTTTTTCCTAAAACGGGATTCCCTATGTCCCCGCTCTCTCTTTCCTATTAGGATTATTTGTTGCGTTGCTACTTTGTTTACTATAGAAAACTCAGCGCATCTGGCGCGAAGAGGAAAACGAAATAACACCTTGGCAATTGATGGTTCTCTGTCGCCTCTCGTTTAGATTATTTATTGTGAATGTAGCTTAATTTTATATCTATAGGGGAGCAATTTGCCGCTGAGATAGTGATTTCTTTTTTTTTTTTTTGTATTCCGAAAATTTTTTTATATATTATTATCACAGGCTATGCTATTAATAACACAGACACTTGTGAATTATTCCTCACTGTTGCGTATTCTTTCCCTAAGAATTGCAAACTGTTATAATATATTTTTATCCATTTTCTGCTTTATCAGTTTGTTAATTATAAAGCATAATTTATGACATGTCGGTGATCGAGAGAGCTGGGTTTTAGGTTTTCCAATTTTCGAGCCCTTAATTCGAGGTTCCTGAGTGAGTTACTCCGTTCACCCCGGATATGTAAAAGATCAGCAGCTTGAAAATAATTATTCTATTGCACAAATGATATAGTGGTCGAAGTGTCAAAATCAAACGAATTAAACGTCAGAAATTTCCCTTCCTTAATGGTAGATAAAGAAAAAGGATTTCTTATTATTGGTATTATAGAAGCAATCAGGAAACTACGCAAATTTTTGTCTTACAAATCTCTGGCCTATTTATTTAGTCCTTCCAGAGTAACAATCTCTCTGAGCGATGAAAGTAACATTTGGTGCCTTTCCTCTAAAAAATTCTTTTATGACCTTCTTGTACAAAGGAGTTTATATTTTATTTTATAGAAATCAGATCTATAGAAGTAATAGTTTTTCTTCGAACTGCTTTCTTTTTATTTTATTCGCAGATGTATTGACTACATGGGCTCAGCAATTACAGAGTTAGTCAAAACCTTACTGTGGCGTATTAAATCCGCGTAAAGGCTAAATATACAGAGTGGTGCAAAAATATAGCTGATTTATTTTTTATTGAACTGATATACATAAACCATAGAAGAAATTCATAAGTTTCTTCTATGCATGTGGGGGGGGGGGGTCGTGACCACCTGAATGGAAACCTACCAGATACTAGATCGTCCATCACAATTTGCCGATTTTGCTCTGGCCTCAGCGATCACCTGATTTAACATCTTAGGGTAGATGTACCAGTAATTGATAGACTTAAGATATTACTGTGAAACGAAATTGTTTACGTAAATCAAATTGCATTTTGAAACTTTTCTATTATAGTCATCATCATCATCATCATCATCGCAGTCAACCAGTTGATATCCACTGCTGGATGGAGGTCTTCTCTAAACGCTTCCATTCTTCTCTGTTTGAAGCTTTGGATTTCCAATTGACGCCAGCCACCTTCCTTATTTCGTCGATCCACCTTGCATGGGGTCGTCCTCTTGGGCGTTTAAGATCTCGAGGGTACCAATCCAGAATGACTGTGGTCTATGTCATGTCTTGTCTTCTAGCGATGTGACCAGCCCATTACCATTTAGAATGTTTGATCCGTTCGATGACGTCAGTCACCTTCGTTTGACTTCTTATCCAGCTGTTGATTGTAATTCCCAGCATACATCTTTCCATGCTTCTCTGTGTTGTCTGTAGTCTTTGTGTTGTCCTCCTTGATAAAGTCCATGTTTCAGCTCCATAGGTGAGTGCTGGTAAAACACACTGGTTGAAAACTTTTCGTTTCAAGCTAAGTGGCATGCTGCTCTTCAAGATAATGTTATTTTTGCCAAAAGCATTCTATGCTGTTCTAATTCGTCTGTTAACTTCATTCAGAATGTTGCCATCCATAGTGATTTCTTGTCCCAGCTAAATGTAGTTCTGTAGTTGTGTAGTTCTTCAGTCACGATGCTGCCTGCCATGACCTTCTGTTTTGGAGCAAATACATTGAACATAACTTTTGTCTTCTCTGTGTTCAGTTTCAGTCCTACACGCAGGCTAGCCTCTGCTAGTTCTTGTAACATTTCCTCCAATTCAGAAGGACTAATGCTGGTGATAACGATGTCATCGGCAAAACGAAGGTGGTTAAGGAATTCACCGTTTATTTTAAGTCCTTCTTTGTCCACTTCACTTCCTTGAAGACTTCCTTTAAAACTGCTGTGAAGAGTTTTGGTGAGATGGTGTCTCCTTGTCTTACTCCTTTTCCAAGGTTGATCCTTGCTTTTCCTTTATCCAAACGAATGGTAGTAGTCGCTTTACTAAATATCTTCTGGAGAATACTAACTTAGCTTCCGGCTATTCCTGTTCTTTCCAGAGCTTTCACTACAGCATGTCAAAGTCGATGAAGGCATAGCAAAGTGGTACTTCATATTCGTTGTGGCGTTCGGTAAGTTCTCTTATAACTTGAATGTAGTCGATCCTGCTATATCTGCTTCGAAATTCCGCTTGTTCTCTTGGTTGTGCCGAGTCTAATGCTGAATCAAGTCTGTTTGTCAGGACTTTACTGAAGATCTTATAAACAACTGACAAGAGGCTGATAGGGCGATAGTTCTGGATATTTTCTGTCTCCTTTTTTGAAAAATAACCATCATTGCATTATTCCAATAATCTGGTACGTCTGACATCTCAAGCCAGTTACTTAAAAGACTTGCCAGTAACTTGTTGAATTCTTCTCCTGCTTCTTTAATCAGGTCGATTGTAATTCCATCTTCTCCGGGACACTTTCCTTTCTTCATGGATTTAATAGCCTTGTCAACTTCGCCTTCCATAACCGGTGACACTTCATCTTTTCCTTTCAGTTGGTCTGCTCTTCTTAGATCATTATCATCCTCACATTTGTAAAATTTATTGTAGAAGTGCTCCAAAATTTCGATGATTTCACTTTCATTCTTCGTGATTGTGCCAGTTGCTCTATTGAGTGCAAATATTCCTCTTCTTCCGATGCAGAGCTTTCTCTTCGCAGTTTTCAAACTCTTGTTATCTTCAACAGCCTTCTTGAGAAGATTGCAGTTGAACTTCCGAACATTTTCTGTGATGTGTTTTCGTATTGTCTTGCAAAGCTCCGCATATTCTATTACTGATTTTGTATCTTCTTTTTTTGGCTTCATTTCTCTTCGTTTCTTCATTAATTTCCTCGTTTCTTCTGTGATTTTCGTCTGTGGTTTCGAAACTTGTTCTCCAGCTACTTCTTCCGCTGCTTCTTTTAAGTGTTTAGTTAGTGTCCTGTTAATATCTTTAATGCCATCTTCCTGGATGCCGCTTTGTAAGATTTCAAAGCGAATTCGCTCTGGAATTCTTTTCTGCGTTCCTGTAGGCGTGCAATGTTGACGATCTTCTTTGTGTTCTTGAAAAGTTTTCGTCTTTCTGTCCTCGTGTTTAGAACGAGCTTGCATCTTACTAGTCTGTGGTCGCTTCCTGTATTGAAATTGTTGAGAACAGTGCAGTCTTGGATCAAGTGCTTCCTATTTAACAGAATGTAATCTAGTTCACCAGTTGCTCCATTTGGGCTTTTACAAGTCCATTTACGCTGAGGTTTCTTCTTGAATAAGGAATTCATGACGTACAGTAGTTCGTACTCTGCAAATTCCACCAGTTTATTTCCTCTTTCATTTCTTGTGCCATATCCATGACTACCAAGGAAATTTTCTCCTTTCTTTTTTTCTCCGACACGGGCGATCAAGTCGCCCATGACGACTTTCAGTTAATAATTTCCTGTTTGGTTCATCTTGCTAACTTCTTCATAAAAGTCATCGACTTCCTCATCAGAGTAGCTTGTGGTTTGCGCATAGACCTGTATGATCTGTATCTTGTATCTTATCGACAATTGGATGACCAATCTTGCAATTCTGTCGGAGGCACTATTAAGCTCAATGATTTGATTCTTCCATTTCTTGTGAATAAGGAATCCAACACTACTAACTCTTCCGTCGGTTGTTCCTCTGTGGTAAAGTACGTGCCCACTGTTCAGCTCAATTTTATCTTCACCTTTTTTTTTTTTTACTTCGCAGAGTCCAATGATATCCCAGTTGGTCCTATCCAATTCTTCTTCTAGTTCTTGCAGACGACTCTCTGAGGAAAGGGAACGTGCGTTATAGGTAGCCAGGGTCAGTGTTTTGTGGTGGCCAGGTCCGAACTGGATATTTTTAGCGCCCTCTGCCTTCATGTCTTGCTGGTTGCCACCGTAACCAGGGACAATCTGGCTGCCGGGAACTGAGGGCCATGGCTGATTTTGAAGGGTAAGTGTTTAGAGAGTAGTAGGCCAAGATCCTCCGCGCTGGCCCAGTGTGTGTTGGAGGAAGCCCATCCGCGTCCGTTCACCATGCACAAGGCATGATTAATAACAGGTTGCCCTAACTGGAAGGTACGGATTGGACATTAGGCTTCTACTCCTAGTTGATTCCTTTAAGTTCTTAAAGGCAATTAGAGGGTCATCCCCTAGTTATGAGTAGAGCCCATTGCAGTCCTCTATCACAGTAATACCATTAAATTGTAAATATAATGCAAAATGTGCCAATCTTTAAACAATTATTGTATCTTTAAAAGCAATTAAGTATTTAAATTTTTTCTAACTAATGAATGAATCACCAGAAGTTGACAGTTAATACACCAGTAGTTGACAGGCAGATCAGTAATTGACAATATTTTAATTATAAATTTTTCTTATATATTTTTACAAAAAAATTGACAACATTCAAAAGTAGCTGATGAAATCGAGCATTTTTAAGAATGTCTAAAGTATTTAACATTAACTAAAATTGTCCTTTTATTTGTTGTTCATATAGATCATTTATCTTTTTTTTCCCCTTTGAAATAATAAATAAAACCAGTTCACTCCCATGTAGAGTGCAAGGACCATAGAAAATGAAGGTGTTTTCCAGTAGTGCAATATCATCAGATCTAGGCCAGCAAATTGTTCGTAGAAAAACTTGATTTTTGACTATTGCTCTCCTACTTGTAAAATTCATCCAATTCATTCTATGCTACTTCTTATCATAGTAAACAGAATACAGTAGTAGTTTAATCTTGGAAGATAACTTACCCTGGGCTATCTGTTGATTGTCTCTGTGACAAGATTCAGGACCAACAAAAAGAATCGGCGAATAGGGTCTAGAAAATTTATGCCAAAATGGGTTATCTAGAAATTGACAGTCAAATTCCTGTAATTGACAACTAGGACAATTACTAGAAATTAAGAAGTTACACTTAATACCATCATGCTACCTTTATTATTACCCTACATTCTATATCACATTAGGGATATTTTTGTTCGTTTTTTTAATACAGGAATTATCTAATAATAAAGAAAAAAACCTCTTGTCCACAAAAGTATTTATAAATTGTGAACAAGAGGTATTTTTCTTTATTATTATATCGTCATCCACAGTTTTGTCCTATTGCTCACAGAAATTATCAATAATTGACAGGTGGTTCATTACAAGGTTTTTTTCGACTCAGTAAAGAATTGAACAGTCAACATATGTTTGCGACGATAATATGGGAGCACGGTTCCTAGTTTTTTGCTGTTCTGGAACCTAATATCTTATTTAATACGAAGTGGCAACACCAGTCCCTTCTCTTGCCTTGTTACTTTACTAAAAGCTTTTAAATCGTGAATTGTCAATTACTGATACACTGTCAAATACTGATACATCTGTCCTACGATTTCTTTTTGCAGGAAAACGTCAAGGTAAATTCCGCACTTATCGTAACTGGAGGATTTGAAGGAAAACATCTCTGATGCAGTGGAACGGATAATAAAGAATATGTTCGAACGCGCTGGAAAGAAATGGCCTGCGGTTTAGACATCTGCGGTTTCTTCCAGAGCTCATATCCAACACTTGTCATGTCTTTATGAAACTTAAGAAGATCTAGCTTGTCATGTCAATATGATTTTGTATGCCAGTTCAATAAGAAATATCATTTTTACTTTTACACCATCCTTCTTGAATACCCTGTGCATGATTATTTTTTCCTATGTACAGCATTTCATTTTATCGTTTCCCGTCTGCGGTTTGGACGCCTGCAAGACGAACAGCTAAAAGAATGCTAATTAGGAAAGTTTTGCTATACAAGTTTGAACTTGATCATAAGGCTGCGGAAATACACTGGAGTCCAGAAATTAAGGGATTTGCAGAATGGAAACTTTCCGCGCATTCGATTAGCATCAAACTTGGTAAGGTTGTTCTCTAGGTCACATAAAACAATTCAATCAGTAAACACAAAGGTGGCATAACCACTGCCTGGACACCCCTGACACAAAATTTATAGCAACTCCCTTGTAGTTTTAAAAATTGTAGGCGACATTTAGTACGATGTGGGGGGGCCCCCGCCCCGCACAGAAACACACGCAGCACTATGTGCTGACATGCTTAAAACCAGGGTATCCAACAATGGTTGGGGGATGGCATCCCATTTCTGGACCAATGACGTTCGCAGGTCCTGGAGTGTTCGTGGAGGTGGTACTCGTGACGCAACACGTTTTACAAGAGCGTCTTATGCGTGTTCGGTGTGGTTTAGGTCCATGCGCCGGATGTCCTCATGTTCCAGATAGTCATCCACTATGTCAGCCCGATGCGAACGGGCATTATCGTTCATGTAGAGGAAACCTGGACCTATCCCACTTCTGAAGAAACGAACATGTCGCAGGACACTGTCTACCTGGCCATTATGGCTCCTCTGTAGAAGACTTGCAGTGGGTGCTACAGGAACCTATCTTGATGCCGCTCACCCGCAGACTGTCACCGCCATAATGGTCCTGTTCAATGATGTTGGCAGGGCTAAACCATGTCCCACGCACTCTCCGGATTTGAACACGTTGAGAACAGAGTCCAGGGTGTACTGGGACTCATCCGAGAACATGATCTGACTCCATTGTCCTTATGTGCATGTTGCATGTTCGATGCACCAAACCAAAGTTACCTACGGTGTCCTTGGATCAACGGGACGCACCTCGTCGGTCGACGAGCAACCAGGCCAACTGCATGAAGTCTCCTGTATACCGTTTGCCTGGAAACATTAACCCCAGTGGCCGATGACAGCTCTCTGATAATGTTACTGGCCGTACTTCGCTTGTTCCTACTGCCAGATAGAGCAAGGTAGCGGTCCATTGATTTAATTCATTTGATATAAAACAGGGATGAGGACGAGCTTAGAAGCATAGCTAAGTATTTTGAAATTGCAGAGGAATATTTTTAATTTAGAAAATAGATTGCAGTCATTAAAGTTACGGATATATTATAAAATGCAAGACAAAAGATTGCGTATACAACAATGCATTCACTTATTTTAAAAGCAAAATATTGTATTTAAGCTTTAGGATAGGTCTAAAAGCTATTAAACCTAAACTGTCATAACGATCTGCTGCACATGAAAGTTTGCACATAATCTAACTTCTATTTACCTTTTCAAGTACTGGTCGAAGTTATGCTAAAATGAGTTCTGATTATTGTTCCGATTCAAAAATTGCGGTTTAGTTTCAGCAACCAAGAACGAACCGTTCGAACTAGTTCCGGATAGAATATATACTCAGGGATAATACACGAATTATATTTTTATAAATAAGTTTTTCTTGTAAATTTACAGTCGAGATACATTATCATCATTAACTAGTAACTACAATAACCGCCGTTTGCAAGATGCTGGAAGATGCCCTCGGGTATCTGGGAATCATGCAGACCTTATTGCGTCCAATAGCTGCTGAAGAATACGCGGCGGAGTATTCATGGAGCGAACATGGCGCTCGAGGTGATCCCATAGGTGCTCAAATGACTTAAATTAATACAAATAGGTTTTATCATTTTTAGTGATTCCCACTACTTTAATGTTCAGTTTTTAATAATTTTAACCCTCTATAGTCTTTTATCTAGTATTTAGAACGTAAATGACCGCGCCCATTTTAAAACCAAACCAAAGGTGATCGCGATAGATTTAAATCTAAGAGAGCAGGGAAGTACTTGGAAGTCTTGGTCGTACTTCCCGAACCATTTCTGGACAATTCTGGCCTTTTGCCACGTCATATTATCTTGCCAAAATGTCCCATCTGTCCCCGGGAAGATCGGCAACGTTGGAAAAAATAATCTAATCGAATGAGAATGCTCTTAAGGGGTTTCAGTGGACCCAACACTAATTACAGGTTATTCTTTTCGGGGGTTTACTCCCGAAAACGACAACGTCCATCCATTCGATGGGGTAGAAACTGTGACTCATCGTCAACTTTCTACCACTCACAAGAAGTTCAATGCCTGTCATGTAAATTTTCTTGTCAAACGCATCTGGGTTTCCTGCATTATGCTTGTCGATACATATCTGGCAGCCCCCAGTCCATTTGGACGGTAAAAGTTGCTCAATTGTTGTGATCACATCAACAAGACATGGATTCATCACCAAACTCCTGGCATCAAGCGTGCGAGCATGGAGTGGCGACACACTGACTCATCACGACCCAAGAAATTCATGATGATACGAAACAGTGGCAACGAAACTGTTGGCGATTGTATTCTGGGACATTTAGGGTATCGTTTATGTCGATTTTCTGGAAGAACGTCGAACCATAAATGCACCCTACTACTGTGACAATATGAGGACGTCCCTGAAGCCGGCGCTAAGGAAAAAGCGACTAGGACTTCTACCAGTGGTGTTTGTTTTCTGCAAGACAATGCCAGACCACACACAGCGAAACTGACTATGGACACACTGGCGGAACTCAAATGGGACATCTTACCACATCCTCCATACAGCCCGGATCTCGCCCCTGACGACTCTCACCTTTTTGCACCATTGAAAGAGTTCTTGGGAGGGCAGAGGTTCGGCTCCAATGAAGAAGTGAAAAAGGCTGACCTGACGTGGGTTCGACATCAGCCTGTCCTGAAGATTTCTACAGACTGGTATCCAGATGCTCTCAGAACGCTGGAAAAAATGTGTAGAGAAGCAAGGAGAGTTCTTTGAGAAATAATTGGTATGTGTGTGTGTGTGTGTGTCTGTGTGTGTGTGTGTGTGTGTGTTGTAGTTTCTTGATTTTATAAAAAATAAAGCGTCCAGGTCTTGGGAAGGCCGTGGCCTGGTGGGCTTTCGCTGAAACACAACTTCTGTGAAGTTAAGCAACATCAGGCACGGCTAGTCACTGGATAGGCGACTCTTCAGTGACTAACGATCTTCACCCCCCTCCCCCTCGACTGCTGTGACCATCAAACAGCAGTCGTTATTCCAGATCCATCCAGAGATTTAACTGGTTCGTAGTATGGTTCGACAGTGTAAATAGATCATGTACAGGTCGAACTTCGATACAACGAACGTCATGTCATTATAACGAAAGTTTCATTACTTACGAAAATATTTTTGGCTCCTGCCGTGTGTAACTAAAATAATGCCTATTTTATTTCATTATAATGAATTTCATTATAGCGAATATTTCAGGAGAACGAATGAATATTTCGGTCCCACGGGCAGTTTTATTAGGGTTTAGAACGATTTTTTTTTTGGTTGTCTGCAGATACAGTACTTTCCTTTGCTCAACCGGGCTCTTTAGAAGGAGAGAGACGCGACGCCAAGAAAGACGCAACGTCGAGAAAGAGACGCTGACGGAGAAAGGCCGAGTATAAGAGAACAGAAGTTTTGAATTTTCAGTCGTGAATTCTGCACAGTCGTGAATTGAGCAGAGCCGTGAACTGAGCAGAGTTGTGACTAGAGTTATGATTGCGGTGTATTTTTTTTGTGTATTAATTTGTGACTTTGAGTTGAACTTGTATCATCAGTGCGTACAGTCGTTGTACAACATTCTGAAAAACATTACAGTCAAATCTGTTCTGGAATGGCAATAAAACAAAAAACGCCGGCAAGTTACACTTAGTGAAAAATTGCAGATGATCTAGCAAGTAGATGACGGGAAAAAATCGAGAAGTTGCTAAAAATTTCGGCATAGCTCCTTCAACATTAACTACAATTTTAAAAGAACGGGACAAAATTGAGACGCTTGCCAAGAAGCAAATCGGTCCACATCGTAATAGAATAAGATGTGCAAATTACACTGCTTTGCAATGAAATTGCCCCATCCACAAGGAGTTATCCGAATGAGCCAAAAGTAGGTATACAGCAAGAGATACATCTGAACACACCTTTATGACGTTATGGAACCAAGACGTACAGGGTGTCCCAACGGAAAGCGGCATCAGTAGGTTGTGGCACCACCTCTAGCGGCTATGCATTGTTCCAGCCGCAGGTGTAGGTGATAATACGGATGGCGAATGTTATCTTGGGGTACGTCTGCCCAGGTCTGATAGACCTGCTGTGTCAAGTTCATGGGGATTGCGGGGTGATCGTGAACGACGTCCCACCATGAACCACACGTGCTCAATTGGCGATAGGTCTGGGGACCTCGCGGGCCATAGCAGGCAGTGACATCATGTAGACATGCCATGCTCATGTTCGCCGTGTGCAGTCTGACGTTATCCTGCTGAAAGACTGCACCGGGTATGGTGTGCAGAAAGGGCAGTAATACGAACTACAGAATCTCTGTGACGTACCGTGTTGCTGTCGGGGTGCCTTGGATGGTGACTAAAGGCGATCTGGTATCGTAGCCGATGGCACCTCAGACCATGATACCGGGTGTTGGTCCACGATGGCGATACCGGATGCATTGTTCATTGGCACGTTCCAGTGGTCTGCGCCACACCTGTCCGCTTCTGTCGTCGGTGTCCAAACAAAAGCGGGATTCGTCACTGAAGACCACCGGGCGCCATTCCATTCGCCAGTTCACTCGTTCACGACACCATTGCAGTGGAGTCGCGCGGTGCTCAGGTGTGACAGGAAGACATAACAATGGACGCCTGGCAGACATTGTCGCGGTGAGTAACCGGCGTGCTGTTGTCGCTATTGATACTGGAGCAGTGCGGGGAATAGTGATTTTGTCGCGCAAATTTCCGCAGGGTGGTGGTTCTGTCCGCTGGCGCTGTTCGCAGTATCCGCCTATTGGTACGAGCTGACGTGCTTCTCCGGGCCCCAGAGCCTGGTCTTCTGGCATGTGTGCCTTCCTTTCGCCATTGCCTCCAACATCGGCCTACCCGTCCGTGTGTCCCGCGTCACATGGACAGCAATCCGTCTGGTTGACCATCCAACCTTGGAAAGGTCAATAATCCGACCTCGTTCAAAGTCCGTTAATTGCGTGAACGGTTGTCGTTGTCGTCGTCGCGGCATTGAGACCGTTGTGCGGATGTCAGTACTGTACGTTCACGAGGCAGTTGCTTCCTCCCTACTGCATGGAATGTCTCGCACAGGTGTCAGCTGATGAGCCTATACAGGCACCCGGACACCCTGTATCAACCCAAATGGTCATGTCTCTTGAGCATGCGTCAAATCGTTTATTAGTCGGAGGTATACGAACCCCCCCACTAAATATGGATAAGATCGGATAACTCCTTGTTGGTGGGGCAATTTCATTGCAAAGCAGTGTATGAAGATGTTGAAAAAGCTGTTTTTCAATGGTTTCAAGAAGTAAGATCCAGAAATATTCCAGTAAGTGGTCCCCTTATTCAAGAACAGGCTTTAACCTTTGCATCTGCCCTTGGGCATGTGGATTTCAAAGCAAGTTCAGGATGGCTCTACAGATTTAATGCACGTTATGGTATTTCATCGAAAGCAATTTGTGGAGAAGAAAATTCTGTGTCAGTGGACCAAGTGAACACGTGGAGAACAGGAGGCATAAAAGAAATCATAAAAGACTTGATCCGTGCAACATTTTCAACGCAGACGAACCTGGCATCATCTACCACTTGCTGCCACATCGTACAGTTGCTGCTGCATCTTCTACCACTTGCTGCCACAACTGTGCTGGCAAAAGATCAAAGCAAAGATTGACTGCACAGTTGTGTTGTAACGCATCTGGAACTGAAAAATTGAAACCCCTAATCGTCGGAAAATCAGCGAAACCTAGATGTTTCAAACACGTGCGCTCATTGCCTTGTGAATATCGTGCGAATAAACGCGCATGTATGACTCAGGACATTTTTGCTGAATGGCTCAATAAACTTGATGCAAAATGAAAAGTGAAAATCGCAAAATCTCGCTATCAGTCGACAATTGCTCCGCTCACAATGCACCACACAATTAAGAAACGTTTGTGTTTAGTTTTTTTCCACCGAATTTTACAGCAGTTTTCCAGCCATTAGATTAGGTTATCATCCGTGCTGTTCAGGTGGTGTATAGAAGTCGATTAGTACAACAACTTCTAATTAACATTCCTTTTGATGTGTCGTTGCCTCTAATTGACATGAAGCAGACTTTATTTGATTGCTGCATCCTGGTACTAAGTGAAGGAAAAACAATATCGAAATGTTGGGAAAAGGCTGGATTTTTGAATCATTACGCAGATATTGACGATGCTGTATTAGACAATGATAATTTGCTGAGTAATCCTGAAACACAATCTTTATGGAAACCAATTCAAGAAGCTGGACACATTTATGAAGCTATCGATTTTATGGACGTACTTACTTGCAGTTAAGTCACTGATACTGATATTATTGCAACTGTGTCTAATGCACCCCCAGAGGAAGAAGATGATGAGGAAGAGGTAGACAAACAAAATGAAGCGATTGACCAGCCACGCATTACCACAAAAGAAGCAAGTGAATGTTTTTCTAAATTAAAAGAATTTGTAACTAGCCGGGAAAATGTTCCTCAAACTAAATTTGAAGACATGCATGCACTAGAAGAGTTCTTGTTAAAAGAAAAAATAATAAAAATTTTGTTCAATCAAAAATTACAAACTCTTTTTAAGCATCAATGTGTATTTTTGTTAATTTATTCGAAGTATTGTACAGTTATTAAAAAATTAAACAGGCCGATAAATTAATGTTTTCATTAAAACAAAATTTCATTATAACGAATTAATTTAGGCATCCACTAAAATTTCATTATAACGAGGTTCGACCTATATTCTAATGAGTCCATATATCCGGTATTCCATATCTTCTGCTTTTATGTGACTTAGAACTTTTCCTTTCCTTTTCAGATTTCGCTGTTTCGTCCAAATAAATATAGGATAGAAGAATAAAACACTTATATGTCTACGTAATTTTCCTGACGTGACTATAGAATTTGCTTTCTTTCATGGTAGGATTCCCCTTTTATACGATCGTCCTCGGTGGCTCAGTGGTGGAGGACGCGGGTTCGATCCCGGCCGAGGACGACGAGTATTTTTTCAGGGGAAAATCCTGAGATCACGCACTTCCTTCGGAAGGGAAGTAAAGCCGTTGGTCCCGTGCAGTCGTTTGCCGGCTGCACGTTAAAGAACCCCTGCGAGGCAAAATTTGCGGCCCCTATAACGCCGTCCTAAAATAGCCATAGCATACCAAATAAACCAAACCAAACCAATCCTTTTATACGTTCGAAATGCGAACCGAAAAACTCGGTACAAAATAAATAAACCATAAAGAAATGACATAATCAAGTACCGAAAAGCCAAACTAAACCATTCGTGGCGGAACCATATTTATTGATTGGCGAAAACAGTAATTAATCATGCACGTCCCCACAGACAACGACTATCATTAATTTTACGTTATATTCATTCATGAGAGATCATTGAAAGTTCTAATGAACCATAATGGTTCCACTAAACCAGGTGCCTTTGAACTAATTTCGACTATTTTTAATTTTCTGTTATGTTCATTCATGACACGTCATTCCAATTGTTTGATATATTACATGCCATATCTTATCATTGAACATTTTTGAGTGTGTCCATAAGGGTCCATTAGAGCACGTGCAATTTTTCGATTACGACCATCTTTAAAATGGTTCATGCGCGGAATCATATTATCAATTGACGTAAACAATTAATAATAATGCACGTTCCCACAGAATTCTGATGGTGGAGGACTTTCTGCAAAGTGAGCATATGCAATGTATCGAAAGGTCAGCAAGATCTCTGTATATGAACTCGATTGAGCATGCAGAGGGGGGAGGGAACGTACGTGAAAACGTTTTATTCGCATTTATTTTATCATTTCGAGATGTTTGGTATACTTGCTATATTTTATCATTGAAAATTTCGCAGGGTGTCATTAAGGGTACCTCTAGGAGCACGTGCTATTGTTTCGATTACGACCATCTTCAAAATGGTTCATACACGGAACCATATTTATCTATTGGCGTAAAACAGTAATTAATAACGTTTATAGCTTGTCCTTACAATTTCTTTGATATATTACTTGCATTGAAAATTGCTAGGTGGGGTAATGAAGGTTCCATTTGTGCACGTACGTTGAACCGATTTCGATCATCTTCGTGTCATTGACCATCTTAGTCGATTGACAAAAACAGATTTTGAAAATCTTTCATAGCCTCGGAGGAGTTAGAGTTACGGATAGACAGACAGACAAACACTGATAGCATAAAACACCTTTCGGTACTTAATAAACCATTAAGGAATGACATAACCAAGTACCGAAAGGCTAAACTAAACCATTTGCGGAACCATATTTTTTCAACTGCCCTATGTTAACATTGAAAGTTCCTAATGGACCATAATGATACCTTTGAACCAATTCAGATTATCAGTAATTTTACGTTATATTCATTCTTAACACATCATTCCAAGTTGTTTGAGTTATTACATGCCGTATTTTAGCATTGAAAGTTCCAATGAACCATAATGGTTCCACTAAGCTAGGTACAGTCGGGTTCATAAAGGTTTTTACCTAGATCAAAATTGTTCGGCTTCCTTACAATACTTCAATCCAATGAGATTACTTATTCCAGGTGTCTAGTCGAGCACGCTTACTATGGAACGATTCCATTAAGTTTTTGCTTAGCATCGGGGGTAGGCAAGTTTTATGTCATGTGCTCAACTATGTTGACAAAAAGATTATTTTGGCGGTTCTGTTGAGAATTTTAGTTTTATTAATAATAAACTAATCTATTTGGTTAGTAATGTAACATAAATGGTGCATAGTATCGATATAATTGTATGCGTAATCAAGAGACAAGCTGATGTAGCGCTCGTTATGGTATGATGCAGAAGTGACTTACAGGTGTTGTAAGTGGAAGCTATTTTCTTTTGACTGCTCAAAAAGTTACAAGTTTCATTTTTTGTGTGTATATAAAATAATCTATGACAATTATGCCAAAACCATCGGAAATTTTTTTTTTAAATTTATTATATAACTAGATGGATCCCGTCAAAATTTGACGGAGAACAAGCCATCTTATTATTAATCCCCATCTCTTTAATTAAAAAATAATAAAATAAAAAATTGTCAGAGCAACAAATAGAATAATCAGAGCTTAAATATCTCATTATGCACAAAGAATAAGAAAGGAGTTAATTAAATATATAAAATCAAAATAGCTTTAAACTAAATTTCTCTGAAAGTATTAAACTGAATGCGAGACATAAAGTGTCAACGGATAAAGTGATGAGTTTTTAAAGCTCTTTCATTTAAAAACTAACCTAACCTAACCTAACCTAACATTTCATCTAACGATATAACATTTAACATAACTTTTTCAGAGTTTTTCAGTAGTCACAAGGAAATGTCATAAAATGATCAAGGCAGGATTTTCTTTCTGCAAATCTTCAGTTTATTTAATTCAAAGAATGATTGAATATTGTCTCATTACAACATCCCTAGCTTCTGTTGGATTGTCGTAACTTTCTTTGTCTTTGGCTTCAGATGCCCATGCGTAGAAGTGCCAATTGTGCTTTTACAAAAAATGCTTTGCGTTTTAATATACAGGATAATATATTTTAATAGTAGAGAATATTAAATGATTTGAACAAAAGAGGATTTTTGTAAAAGTAACGGTGGTATGAATTAGTGTATATTTTATTAAAAACAAAAATATAGAATAAAGCCTGACATGACATTTAAAATGAAAAGTTTTGTAAACCCTCAAATAAACAGATCAAATTGCACACTTGGATGAAAAATTTTTAATCTGTTTATGGTGTTCTTTACATACACCGTTTAAAACTTAAACGAAATCAAAAACGCGATAATGAACAAAAAAAAATAAAATGTCTATCCATATCGAATTCGAACTCTGCCTTCGAGGCAGTAGGCAGAGACTTTAACGATTCTGCTGTCAGCCGCTATCGCTTATCATTGTCAGGAGGGAGCACGCGACGAGCACATCTCGAGCGTATACCTGTACCCTAATTTCATTCATAAGGGACTGGTCCATTCTAATCTGCTTTGACTGTCAGTACAAGTACCTGATTTTGCAAACGATCAACATCCAGAAAGCTCAGCCCCTACGGAGTAAGTAAAAACCGTTTTGTAGCCGACTGTACCTTTGAACCAATTTCGACAATTAATAATTTTAGGTCATATTCATTCATGACATATTCCAAGATGTGTGATATATTACATGCCATATCCTCTCATTGAAACTTTTTGATGGTTAGAGCACGTGCCATTGTATCTATTATGCTAATCTTCATAACATTTCATTCTCGGAACCATATTTATCATTGACGAAAAGAGTAATTAATAAACCATTAAGGAATGACATAACCAGTACCGAAGGGTTAAAATAAGCCATTCGCGGAACCATATTATTAACCGCCCTATGTTAACATTGTAAGTTTCTAATGGACCATAATGATACCATTAAACCAGAAGGTACCTTTGAATCAATTTGAATTATTATTAATTTTACCTTGTATTCATTTATGACACATCATTCCATGTTGTTTGCCCCTCCGTGGGCACTACCTTGACGTGGTGGAGGGGCTTGAGTGCCTCGGTGACGCTAAGGGCTATGCTGGATCGGGTCACCCATGCCAGACAGGCCTTAGCAGAGAGGCCAGACTAAAAGTGTCCGGTCGGTTGTGGACCCTCCCTAAGGGACCGGTGCTCGCAATGGAGGCATGTTTTTTAACATGGCCTCCATTGCGACCAGTACGTCCACCTGCGTGTTTGCCGTGCGCAGCGACCCTACTTCTGGGGAAAGGGGAATCCTGGTGGTTGAGTGAAGGCTTTCCGGAACAACACACCACTTTGGCCCCTGCTTCTCGGAAGGATGGGTGGTCTGGATGAGCCCGTCCAGATCAATCGGCTGGTCGTTGCTCTCTGGAGCTTCGGCCATAGGGTTAGGCGCTGCCTATATCCTCCTCGTATCCCTGGTGCCAATGTGCATCCCCTAGTTGGGCTCGGTGGTGGGTGGGGAGCGAGGGAGATGAAAATTTATCTTACTTACTATGGGTAAATCAAATAAGCAAACAAATAACAGACAAAATAACGATCGTGTAGAGAGATCTAGCCGTAGACCGCCAAAGTATCCGAAGTTTTTGGAGATGAAATTGGCAAGTGGGGAGTCGTTTAAGACCATCTCCCCATTTCTAATTTCAAAAGAACTTAAACGCCTCGTTGGGGATACAAAACATGTTAAAAGACTTTCCAACGGCCATCTTCTTATCGAAGTCTTTAAGGATAAGCAAGCCACCACCCTGCTATCCTTGAAAAAGTTTGCAGGGAAAGCCGTTTCGGTTTCTCCCCATGCAACATTGAACTATAAGAAAGGTGTCTTCACGTGCCAGGACCTGGAAGGAATGGGGGACGAGGAAATCATTGCCGAATTGGATGATCAATCTGTTGTTGACATTCGCCGGATCGCTCCAAGGAGGAATGGTGTTCCTCATCCTACTCATTCCTTCATTGTTACCTTTGAGGGAACAGTTTTGCCTGATACTATCTATATCGGCTATATCCACTGTCACGTGAGACCCTTTATCCCCAACCCGCTGCGATGCTTCCAATGTCAGAAGTACGGCCACACGAGAACAAACTGTCGTTTTAGTGCTGTTTGTTGCAAGTGCGGCCTGCCCGGACATGAGATGGAAGACTGTTCAAACGAGTTCCAATGTTGTAATTGTAAGGGAGCCCATTCTGCCCTTTCAAGAGACTGTCCTATTTGGCGGAAGGAAAAGAAAATCCAAGAGGTTCGTGTCCTTGGGGGTTTGTCTTTTCCCGAAGCACGTAGGCAGGTTGAACGGAATGAAGTCCGAAATTATGCATCTGTAGTGAAGTTGCATCGTATCATGTTACGACAGTTGGTACCATGACAGATTTACGTATTGCAGATTTTTCCTGTGGAACTTCCACCCCCACAGAACCATCTGCTAGCGTTAGTCGGACTTCGAATTCCATTTTACAACCAGGAACTCCTCCAAAAACTTCGGAGAGAGAAGATGGGAAGAAACGCTCGTCAGAGGCGTCACCTTCCTCTGACCCCTCCAAAAAACGTGTAGTAGAGACTACACCAAACTCTCCAATTTTGGGGGGAGGGCCAGACTTCCCTTTGAACGTACAGATATCTCCTATCGAGGAGATGGAGTTATCTCGGGAGTTTAATCCTACTTCTTAAAACCTTCATCATGGCACTATTGCAATGGAACCTTAATGGATTCTTTTGTCGCTTAGAAGACCTAAAGCTGTTAGTCAATAAGTTCTCCTTCTCCTTATTGGCTTTGCAAGAAACGTTCCTCTTGCCATCTCAGTCTCCTACACTAAAAGGATTTAATTTTATTAGGAAGGATTATACTTCGGGAAATAAAGCCTGTGGTGGTGTTGCCATCTTAGTTCAAAGATCTTTGCCTTTTACTACCATTAATTTAAACTCTAACCTTCAGGCGGTAGCAGTTAGAGTCTTATTCAAAGATCTCTCACCTCTAACTGTTTGTTCACTCTATCTACCTCCAGATCAATATACGGACGAAACATCTTTGTCATCTCTGCTCCGTGAACTTCCAAGCCCCTTTCTTATTCTGGGTGATTTCAACGGCCATAATCCCATTTGGGGGTCTATAAAGCTCTCTGAGAGAGGATATATGATAGAGAAAGCTTTGAATGCTTTTAACGTCAATTTGTTAAACAATGGCTCTCCAACATTCCTCCACTTAGCCAATGGCTCTCTGTCATGCATTGATCTATCTATATCCTCTTCATCTTTTACACCTAACTTAGCCTGGAGCGTATTCTCAGATTTACATGGTAGTGATCATTTCCCGATTAGTATATCTCTGAGTTCTTCTTCTTTTTCCAACCCTTTACCACGTTGGAAATTGGATAAAGCAGACTGGCAGGTCTTCCAATCCCATCTACAGTTTGAAAATAAAATAACCTTTCCATCTGTAGATGAGGCTATAGAGAATTTCACCTCCCGCATCCTCCATGCGGCGGAACAATCCATTCCTAAGTGTAGATCGTCTTCCACGAAAATTCCAGTGCCATGGTGGAATGAAGAATGTGCCCTAGCGGTTCGAGAACGTAAGCGAGCTCTCCGCATTTTTACCGCACAACCAACTCTTGAGAATCTTATTACTTATAAGAAAAAAAGGGCCAGTTGTAAACTAATCATTTCCAATAATAAAAAACTCTGTTGGAGAGATTATATCTCCTCCATTAATAAAAACACTCCTCTTCAAACAGTATGGAACATGATTAGGAAAATAAATAGGAAAAGACTCCCGGATAAACTCCCTTCTCTCATTGAAAATGGGCATACATGCTTTGACCCAAAGGAGGTAGCTAATATCCTCGGAAGGACATTTGCAGAGGTTTCACAGAAAAAACATTACTCAGCCTCCTTTCAAAGACAAAAACGTGTCGAAGAATCGCATGCTATAAATTTCAAATCCCGAAACCTCGAAAAATATAATCTCCCGTTTACATTACGGGAACTGCATTATGCCCTTCGTTGCTCCAGTGATTCTGCGCCAGGCCCAGGTGGAATCTTATATGCTTTCTTGAAGCATCTACCGAGGGAAGCTTATGCTCACCTTCTCTCGTTATATAATTACATCTGGTCTTTAGGAGAGATTCCAACAATATGGAGAGAGGCAATTGTTATTGCTATTCCAAAACCGAATAAGGACCACTATTGCCCTTCAAACTATCGACCAATAGCGCTAACTAGCTGCATGTGCAAAGTCCTGGAAAGGATGGTCTCTGTCCGACTTATGTGGTATCTGGAAAAAAACCACCTGTTGTCCAGATTTCAGTGCGGTTTCCGCAAATCTCGCTCAACTGTTGATCACCTTCTTCGGTTGGAGCATGAGATTCATTTTGCACAGAGACATAAACAACATGTTGTAGGGGTGTTCTTCGATCTGGAAAAAGCCTATGATACAACTTGGAGGCATGGAATAGCAATACTTTTGCGGAAGTATGGCCTTATAGGACACCTTCCCTCTTTCCTGTGTAATTTCATGGCGAACAGAACATTCCGAGTTCGCGTTGGGTCAACGATCTCAGACACTTTTACGCAGGATAATGGTGTCCCACAGGGAAGTGTGCTGAGTCCATTTCTTTTCCTCATTGCCATGAATGAGGCTTGTTCACAACTTCCATCTACTGTGAACTACTCCCTGTACGTCGATGATATCGCCATTTACTGTCGAGGGTCCTCAATGTTTTCCGTTGAGCGTCAACTGCAAATGGCCATCAACAAGCTTGTTACCTGGAGCAACGGAGTAGGCTTCAAATTTTCTCCCCAAAAAACAAGGGCCGTCCACTTTTGCTTTTTAAGAGGCCTCCACCCAGACCCGGATCTAACTCTTTATGGATCCCTGATCTCAGTGGTGGACTCCCACAAATTCTTGGGTCTGACTTTTGATAGGAAACTATCATGGCTCCCACATCTTCGTAATTTAAAAGCGAGATGCTTACAAGCCATGAATGTTTTGCGCTCTATTTCCGCTACCAAATGGGGCGCTGATAGGAAGATGCTCTTATTTTTATACGGCTCCCTAGTTCGATCTAAACTAGACTATGGAAGCATTGTATATGCCACTGCTTCAAAGAGCACCTTGAAGCTGTTAGATCCCATTCATAATCTAGGCATAAGAATTGCCACAGGAGCTTTCCGTACAAGTCCGGTAGAGAGCCTTTATGTGGAGGCTTCTGAGCCCCCATTATGGGTTAGAAGAGCCAAACTCCTCCTTAAATATGCTCTTCGTATATATGGTGAAAGTCTGCACCCAGCTTTTGCCTGTTTATATGATAAACCTAGTATTCCTCCCCCTCCTACCTTTAGAAGCATAAACAATATACTCAAAAATCTTTTGGAGAGCCTGAATCTTTCATTTCCGGTCATGCATAGCCGAGAGGTCAGAGATGTTCCCCAGTGGATTCTCCCCCAACCAGATATAAATTACCACTTGTTTGCTGGGAAAAAATCTAATTTTATGGAAGCTGAAATTCAGGCACTTTTTAGGAATTTTTTAGAATCCCTCCCTGATGGTTTCCACATATACACAGATGGATCCAAATCAGAGGACGGAGTTGGCTGTGCGTTTCTTATTGATAATTTGGTATTTTCCTACCATGTGCCAAACGAATTTTCCATTTTCTCTGCGGAATTGTTAGCCATAGCCAGAGCGTTAGAGTTCTCTTTTAATTATCCAAATTCCAACTTTTGGATTTTCTCAGATTCCCTGAGCGCCTTGCAATCCTTGGAGTCATTCAATACAGACAACCCTTTTGTTATAAGAATCCAGGAATATCTTTATTACCTGGATATCCAAGGTACCAAAATTTATTTTGTTTGGAGCCTATGGGTATCCAGCAAAATGAACGGGTCGACAAGGCGGCAAAAAACGCTATTACAGACTTACCTATCTCGGACCTACTCTCAATCCCCGAACATTTGTTTCCGGTCATCTACAAGAGACTCTTATCTTCTTGGCAGGAATCTTGGCCTCTTAACCCAGCGAATAAATTGTATGAAATAAAGCGTGCCATCACACCGTGGCCCATACCTTGTCTAACAAACAGGCGAGAAGATGTTGTTCTTACTCGGCTTCGGATTGGTCACAGTCGTCTTACTCACGGCTATTTATTAAGAAAGGACCCAGCTCCATTGTGCTCCTGTGGAGCAAGGCTGACTATTAAACATATTCTTATACAGTGCCCTTTACACACTAATTTACGACGCTCATTAGGGCTGAATTATTCACTAGATTTTTTATTGGGGAACAACCCTATGATTTTTAAAAAAGTTTTTCTATTTTTAAAAATTATTCATGTTTTTAAATTCATTTAGTCATCCTTTTATTGTTTTTGCATTGTATATATTCGACCATTAAGCGAATGTTTTACTTTACTTTATTTTATTTAGTGCCCTTTGCACACTAATGATTTACACTGCCCTATATTGATATGGCATATTATGGGAGAACCATGGGAAAAAGTCTGTTTTTAAATTTATTAGTGATTCTAAAATCCTCATAGTCATATTTTTTATTGTTTTTTAATCTTTATCATTCACGTTTTTATGAATGTTTTTCATCTAATTTCTTTTTTTTTTTATGGGGTTCATAAACTGGTTTTTAAACTTTCTGTCGGGCGCAAAATGGCCATAGCAGCCGACACCCTAAAATTCCAACCAACCAACCAACCATGTTGTTTGAGCCGGCCAGGTGGCCGAGAGGGCTAGGGCGTAGGCTTTCTAGTTCTCGAGTCCGCCTGGCCGTGGGTTCGAATCCCGCCGTGGGCATGGATGTTTGTGTTTGTCCCGGGCTGCGTACAGATATAACTTATGTAAAAGGCGCAAAATGACCTTAGCAGTTGACGCCTAAATTTCTAGAACCCCCTCCCCATGTTGTTTGATATATTACATGCCATTCTTAGCATTGAAAGTTCCAATGAACCATAACGGTTCCACTAAACGAGGTTCCATGAAACCAATTTCGACTATCATTGATTTTACATTATATTCATTCATGGCACATCATTCCAAGTCGTTTGATATATTATATGCCATTTTTTAGCATTGAAAGTTCCAATGAACCATATGGGTCCACTAAACTAGGTTCCTTGGAACCAATTTCGACTATCATTGATTTTACATTATATTCATTCATGACACCTCATTCCAAGTCATATGATATACTGCATGCCATATTTTATCATTGAAAGTTCCAATGAATTATAATGGTTCCACTAAACCAAGTGCCTTTGAAGTAATTTCAACTATTAATAATTTTACGTTATATTTATTCATGATATATCATCCCACTTTGTTTGATATATTACATGCCATATCTTATCATTGAAAATTTTGAGGTTATCATAAGGGTACCATTAGAGCACGTGCCATTGTTTCGATTACAACCGTATTCAAAATGGTTCATTTCCTGAACCATATTTATCAGTTGGCGAAAATAGTAATTTAAATCCTTTTTTATCTCGTCATTACGATTTGTTTGATACATTGGCGGAAAAAAAATCCCAACACCACGAAGGACTTGTTTTAGATGAATGAAATTTGGACACTATATTCAGCTATGGTATTTATTCAATTGATTCAATTTTCAAGGTTACAACTTATAGCGGGCGCCACCAGCGCCACCCTGTACATGCAAATGAGACATTTCAATGACAGATATAAAGGAGATCAGACGCGCGTCTGTGTCACTCAGACACTTGTGGACGCGTGTGATAGAGTACGTAAAACATGCCTCGAAGGCGACTGCGACGGCAATATGGGCAGCTAACCCAATTCGAACGAGGATGTGTAGTGGGCCTTCGAGAGGGTGGACTTTCGTTCAGTGCTATTGCAGAACGCATGGGTCGAGACGTTGCCACTGTGTACAACTGTTGGCAGCAATAGTCCAGGGAAGGCAGGATTACCAGGAGACCAGGATCTGGACGACCCCCGGCCACTGGAGACAGGGTTGACGGGCGCATCTGTAGGATGGCTGTGCAAATCGGACAGCATCTGCAGCGGACATTCGGGCTGCTGTGGCACCCAACGTCACTCCACGCATAATTCGGAACCGTCTCCTGGCCAGCAACCTCCACTCATGGCCAGGAACCTCCATTCCAGGCGCCCTGTGGCATGTTTGCCTCTTACCCCTCAACACCGTGCGGCACGTCTTCAGTGGTGTCAAGCCAGGGCGACTTGGAGGGCAGAATGGAGGTCTGTGGTCTTCACGGATGAAAGTCGTTTCTGTCTGGGTCAGAATGATGGTCGCACAAAGGTCAGGAGGAGGAGTCGAGAAGTCCTGTTACCTAGCTTTGTCCGTCGTCGGCATACTGGCCCCACCCCTGGCGTTATGGTATGGGGAGGGATTTCCTACGACAGCAGGACCCCCTGGTGGTTATCCCAGTCACCATGACGGCAAATGCTTACATTCGGATGGTTGTTGAACCTATTGTGCTGCCATTCATGGCTTGTATGCCAGGGAGGCTATTCCAGCAGGATAACGCTCGACCCCACACTGCCGCTGCAACCCAACGTGTCCTTCAGGGTGTCCACATTTTATCATGGCCAGCACGATCACCAGATCTGTCGCCCATCGAGAACGTCTGGGACATGGTCGGACGCCGTGTCAGGGCTCTTCCACAAGCAGCAACAACTGTTGTTGATTTGACCATCCAGGTACAATAGGCATGGAATGTTATACCACAAAATGACATTCGGCATCTCTACGACTGTATGCATGCAGGTATGCAGGCCTGCATAGACCAGCGGTACTAAAGTCCGTGCATTTCACTATGTACAGGGTGGCGCTGGTGGCGCCCTCTATAAGTTGTAACCTTAAAACTTGAATCAATTGAGTAAATCCCATAGCTGAATATACTGTCCAAATTTCATTCTTCTAGCACAAGTCCTTCGTGGTGTTGGCATTTTTTTTCCGCCAGTGTATATTACGAGGGCATATTGAAAAGTAATGCCTCCATGGCTGTAACCTTTTTATTTTTTTAATCGATTTTCAAAATTCTTTTATTATCTGATACTTACATTTGTCCTCTATGTAATGCGCTATTCACTTTTCGACATAGTCCCCATCCCTTTCCACGCCAACGCGTGATTAGTCGGGTGAACCCGTCGGAGAGGAATTCCGGGGTTGTTGTCGATACCAGCACCGAACGGCAGGTTTCATCTGGTCGTTAGAACGCAACTCATGGCTTTTAAGGTGCTCTTTCCTCTTTGGGAAGTGGTGAAACTCGCAAGGTGCAAAGTCTTTCATTTTTGAACTGCAGTTTTTCATCTATAACTGTAGGCGCTGCTACCCCCTTTGGTGTGTGGCGATCGTGTGCGGACGGGCATTATCGTGCTGCAGAAGAGGATCCAAAGTTGCCATTCAATCCTCGTGTCGACGACAACCCCGGAATTCCTGTCCGACGGGTTCACCTAACTAGTCCACGCGTTGGTGTAATGCATGGAAAGGAATGGGGACTATATCGAAAAGTGAATAGTGCATTACATAGAGGACAAATGTAAGTATCAGATACAAAAAGAATTTTGAAAAGCGGTTAAAAATAAAAAAGTTACAGCTATGGAGGCATTTCTTTTCTATATGCCCTCGTACTTAATATACAAGGTGATTCAGAAAGGTAGGTCAAGAATGAAATACCATGTACGGTTTGTAGCGGGGAAGAAAATTTTTCCTATAAACATGGGTCCGGAAATGCATCCTTGTTAATGCATCCAGAGATAATGCAACTTGTACGAGGTAGGAATGACATATCAGTAGGTGTTCAAAATGCCGACCCTGAGCCTCAATGCAGGTGTTTAGTCTGCCGACGAGATTCTCGCGAACTCTGGTGAAGATGTTCGGAGAATCACTGATTTCTCCACACGCTATAACAATTTTACCCTGTGCCTCGCCGTAGACGAGATGCATGTCTGCCAGCTCCGCATTAGTCAAGCGATCCATTGTACGACAATGGAGTTATATGTTTCGTTTCCTCTTTTTTAAAGGAGAGAACACGAACTTAATTTACATGTTTAGATCCTAATTTACATGAACTCTGCCATTGTCGTCCGAGTAACGCACATCCATTCCTACCTCGTACAATTTCCATTATCTCTGTAAGGATGCATTTCCGGACCCATGTTTATAGGAAAAATATTGTCCCCCGCTACAAAGTGTACATGGTATTTCATTCTTGACCTACCTTTCTGTATCACCCTGTATTTCTCCTTTGAAAATTGCTAGGTGGGGTCGTGAAGGTAACATTTGTGCATGTGATATTGAGCCGATTTAGATAATCTTTGCGATTGGTTCGTGCCATGTACCATATTCATCGACAGACGAAAATAGTAATGAATAACCGCTTCTTTCTCGTCATTACGATTTGTTTGATATATTATTTAATATCAGGTTGTTGCAAAAGTTTCTTCCGGTTCTAGAACCCGTGCCCAAGAAGGGCTCATTTTCCGAGGGAGGTGTTCATATGTTTTCAAACAAATTATTGCATTCGATTCCTGAATATCTTTGCTATATTACATCCAAGAATCAACTTTCTGACTATACATCTGTGAGTGCCATCAACGGTCTGAAATGGACCTTTCACGCGAGCATATTCGAGCAATAGTCATCTACGAGTATTCTGGAAAGATCAGTGCTGCGCAATGTCACGGAAACATTTGCCAACGTTTAGGTGATGGCACTGTTAGTTTACGTACAATAGAAGAATGGTATCGCCGGTTCAGACGCGGAGATAGCACTCTTCAAGATACACCTCCTAAGGTCGGCCAATCATGATTTCAGATGATGATCTACGCCTAGCAATTGATGAAGATCACAATGTAACAACGAGGGAACTCGCAGAACAATTCAAGGTTCACATTTCAACCATTGCCCGGCATCTGCATGAGCTGAATCTGCCATTCAATAAAATGAGGTTTTTGTGTTGGAATAAAAATCCGGAAAAAACTTTTGCAACAACCTGATATATATATCTTCCCATTGAAAATTGCTAGGCTGGAAAATAGAGGTACCATTTCTGCACGTGCCAATGAACCGATTTAGATAATATTTGTGATTGGTTCGTGCCATGAACCTTATTCATCGATTGACGAAAACAGATTTTTAAAATCTTTCATAGCCTCGGAGGAGTTAGAGTTACGGACATACATACATACATACATACAGACAGACAGACAGACAGATATGTTTACCCACACTGATAGCATAAAGCACCTTTCGGTACTTAATAACTGCTCTTTTTCTGATAGTTCACTTTGTCGAAAGCCTTTTCCTGGTCAAGGCTTAAAACGGCAAGAGTTTGCTGACGAGCACACGCTTCTTCCATCACACATCGAATCGTAATTAGGTTATCGGACATCCTGCGTGATGGAATAGAGCAGGATTGTCCGGGATTGATGAAAGATGTGCGACTTTTCCATACATAATTTTACCTGAAAGGCAGTGCTACAATAATTCCCCTAATCTATCCAAAAGGGTGAGGGGGGGGGGGGTTAGGCAGCGGCGCAAAAATATAATAATATTTAAAATTATATGAATAAGAAAATAAAAAAAATTTATTGCAGTTTTTATTACTCCGTTGAAATGTTCCATATGGATATGATTAGTGGCACCGTGCATTCCATCTCTATATGACTCTAAAAATTGTTATTTAAAGAAGTTTTTACCCATAATTTAGTGGGTGGGTATTTAGAGAATGAGTGTTAAAGGAAAAGGAAAAGACCGTTTCTTTGAATGCGTTTTCCCCTCCTCATTGGGGGTAAAGCAATAGAGGGAGTGGAGGAGAAAGAGGGATTGAAGAATTTTGGCGTTCACTTCATAGGTGGTCCAGGTGGTTCACCTTGATGACTGTAGATTGAATGTGTTGGGAAAAAAGTGTGTAACCCGCAATAGATGTAAAAAAAAAAAAAAGTTAGGTGTTGATTCTTCCTTTTTTTTCTATTGAATTGGAAGATGAATGTAGGTGAAGAGAGGGAGCCGTTTGTGAAATTCTATAGAACAGCTTAAAGAATTATAAAGGGAAGGTAAGTTATCCCTCCAAATACTTGAATGGGCTGTTATAATAAATAAGACTTACTTGAAATTAAGAAAAGAAATAAAGAAGCGATTTATTCAAGTGACTGTAGATCATGGTTGATGTACTCTTAAATGGCCACTTCCAATTTAAATAATTTAAAATAAAATTAAATTTAATTTCTTTTTATATTCATAACATCAAATTACTCGTTAAGATTCAAATCCTAGTTTTACTTCTCATTTTACTTCCGAAAGCTGTCTCATTTTAAATTTTAATTTTTAATACTGTCAAGTCATAGGGTAAACGGGAGTTTACCATGAATGAATATAACATACTTTAAGTCGAATAAATGCAAGCATATCAGAGCCGTTTGTTGTTACTCAATTTCTGATCGCATTACGATCATTTTATGTCTTTAAGCTTTAATCTGTTGTTGGTGAATCCCCATCTAGAACAAACACACAGTATTAAATTATCGTAGGATGGCCGGTAAAAATTCGAATTATGAACAGGAGCATAGTGATTCATTCATTATTTTGGGAGTTAGCTTTAAGGAATTTAATTACATTTATGGGAATTTTGTAAATTATTAGAATAGAATTTTTCGTTTTCGACTTATGATTTTTTTATGAGACCTTGAAAATTAACAAAAGATTGGATTTAATGCGAATGAGTAACGCGTAATAATTATTAACAACAATAATAATTAATTATTTTTATTGAAAATCTTATTTGGTGACTTCATATAGAAACGTTCTCTGTACTGTCCTTCTTGATGGAGTTGATGGAGGCCTTGCAGCACTTACTTAGTGGGAAAGAAAACACTAAATTCCATCCGGTTTCGCCTTTTATTTCTGGCTTTGTCAAGGATATAAATGAAGAGGCAGGCAAGACGCTTTATACGAGGTGCTACTGTGACGCTCGTAGATCTTTATTATGACTCAATAAGAACGCAAAAAATATATAAAGATTATATTTTTATTTCAATAATTAAAATAAAATGAATACTAAGAATTCATCAAACTTAAAAAGAAATCATTACACATTCAGTTTAAGTTAATGAAACACCAGTTTTAACATTCATTGAATCTACTCGATCATTACAACTTACTAAGACACTAATTTTAACAATATTAATTACTGTTTTATCCCTCTGGACCACAACCAGTTTTAACTCTTTTATTACTCTCTGGAGTCGACAGACCACATATTATTAATACCTCCTGGACTTAACATTTACATTGTAAAACTTCTGGACCGCACCAGAATTAACAATTACAGAGGTTGAGTCAAAAGTAGTAGCCGACTCCGGAGAGGGGGTTAGAGTTTGACGAATTCTGGGCGAAGACCATTACCACAAGGGTATATCGCAGTTTATTAAGAGAAAAGAGTGGGGAGAAACGTCAGTACGAATTTGAATGCTATAGAAATTGTGCCACCTGCGTCAGCCAGTGTAAAAATATGACAGAATAATTGGTGATACGCGGGCTCCTTCGTCACTATTGGAAAAAGGGGAATCAGTGCGCGAGCAGCAGCCGCCGAAATTTGCAGGGTGGAAGGTCAGGGTGTGACCAATAAACGGAAGCACGACGGTGGTTCTCCCGCTTTTCGTCTGGAAACATGGTCCTGGAAGATGCGCCAAGGAGCGGAAGATCCAAAGAAGTGGATGACCCAGCCCTACGGCAACAAGTGGAAGCCAACCCAGGCAGCACCACCCGTGGACTAGCGGCGGATATCGGCGCATCACAACCGAGTGTGGTTCGACATCTGCACGCCATGGGAAAGGTCAACAGAAGCTGCCGAGTTGTGCCCCACAAGCTCACGCCCTCGCAAGCACAAAAACGTGTGAAGGTGTGTCAACTGCTGGAAAACCCCCGGGATGACCCACATCCAGCATACAGCCCCGATCTGGCACCTTCCGACTACCATCTCTTCCGGTACATGGACGGCACTTCGCCAATGTCAGTGAGGTTGAAGGCGCCGTGCGTGACTTTTTCGCCCAGAATTCGGAGGAGTGGTTTCGCGAGGGCATCCGCCAACTGGCTGATCGTTGGATGAAGACCATCGAGCATGATGGACTCTACTTTGAAGATTAGCAATGAGTGGTTCCTGTCTGATGCCCTTTTAAAAGTTTGCGCGGTGATCGGCCACTACCTTTGACTCAACCTCTGTAATACGCACTGGACACACCCGTATAAATTATTAAAGGTTGCAATGACACACAGAGTTGCACGAGTTTTAAGTTAACCCATCAAGTGCCATACTTAACACTACATCGAGGGATTCTAATAACAGAGCTAAGCTTCAGAGTAGAAACATGAAAATCTCATGCACTGGTTATGAATTTTGCATTTCTCATGTACCACCAGGCTATTTCCAAGCAATGTACCCTATTAAAAGTGCATTTTCAATCACTCCCGAATTTTTTTTGCGTGACGAATTTCTCAACACAGTAAGTGATGCCCTTTTAGATGCATGAGTAGTAGCAATACACAAGTAGAATTTTTCCAGAGACAACACAGAAAAATAACATCATCATGGCGTCGTTTATATACAAAATTTACAGCCCATGCAAAACTCTAAATTATGTTCCCTTTTACAAGTTCCCTAAATTCCCTTATGATTACTAATGGGATTAATATCATTTATAGATATAGTGTAGCAACACTCTATGTTGAACTGTATATCCAAAAAGCTCCATGGTTTCTGTTGTCCTACCCGCCGTTAGAAAAAACGCCTTTTACAACAAAATTAGTATCCAATAGGTCGTGCCACAACTAAAACAACAATGCCTATAAAATAAAACTGGCTAAACTTATCACTATACACTGAACGACCAATTTATTAGAGACACCTTTTACGGAACATGGATTGGCCTCCCAGTGACACCCAAACAATGGAACAGGCCGAAGCGGTGTATAAAAGGGATGCATTGGATCACAAGTTACAGTCAGCAGCAGAAGTGAACTAACTGAATATGGGTAAATCCAAGGATTTGACCGACTTTGAACGAGGCATGATCATTGGAGTTCGACGGGCGCAGATGAGCATTTCCCAAACCGCGAACCTCCTCGGGTTTTCCCGTGTAACAGTGTCAAGGGTATTCCGTAAATGGCAGTTATGCCAAAAAACAACCTCCAATAATCACAACTCCGGATAAATTTTTTCTATAATATTTATGTAAAGAACAAAAATAAAATCGAACAAGTAGTTATACGTACAACTACAGAGCTAATTTAAAATTGCATAGCTTCAGGCAACGATAAGTTTGTCTAAAATAACGACGAATTTAGCATAGTTACTCAGTTGTCACTTTCGACCATGGGATCAAAATGGCGGTTCACATGCTTAAAGCATATGGAATAGGATTCCACTACTCTTCTCTGCTCGTTCGCATCCAGATACCCTACGTCCAGTTGCTGTTACTGTTCAGAGTGGTATGCGTTTTCTTTGTGCAAAAGGACTGAAACCAGTGGATATCCATAAGGAAATTGTGTTGGTGTACGGAGGTGATATCGTGCAGCTCCGAACAGTACAACGTTGGTGCAAGGCTTTTAAAGAAGGAGGAGAGGACCTGCTGGACGAACATCACTCTGGCCGGCCGCGGGAATCCACGACTGACAACAACATTGTCGTTGTTGGAAGCGCAGTTGCGGGAGAACTGGCGGATTACCGTGAGAGAAATTGCTGCAACTTTGGACATTTCATATGGGACAGCGTACGACATTGTTCACGCGCAGCTCGGCTTTCAGAAAGTGTCATGCAGATGGGGCCACGACAGTTAACGGCCGAACATCAAGGTGCTCGTTTCGATGCTCGTTTGCTGCATTTCAGCCGATACCAGGTGGAGGGTCAGGATATTTTGGATGAATCATCACAGGCGATGAATCATGGGTCCACCATTTCACGCCCGAAACCAAGATGCAATCGAAAAAGTTCAAAACTGTGCCATCAGCCGACAAGGTCATGTTGACATGTTTTTGGGAATGCCGTGGTCCGATACTGCTTGAGTTTCTTCCACCGAATACCACTGTCAATTCCGAACGCTGCAGAGGCACATTGAGGAATCTTCGAGCAGGAAAAGACCTGACTTGGCAATGGAGGACATCGTGCTGCACCACGACAATGCATGTCCTCACACAGTGATGGAAGTGGGAAACACTGCTTTATCCTCCATCTAGCCCGGACCTCGCTCCCAGTGACTACCATTTCTTCGGTACATTGAAGAAGTCACTGGCCGGTCAACATTTCCGTGACGAAGGCGAGCTGAAATCGCAACTGGTTCCAAACTCAACCGGACGACTTTTATCGACTTTTATCACCGCTGGAATCGTTGCCTCAGTCGGCTTGGAGATTATCTGGAAAAATGAAAGTTGAATTGTTCTATCGAATGTACATGTGTTTATTTTTTTCCCGGTCACGATTTTGGAGGAAAAAAGGACGCGACATTACTTTTTGATCACCCCTCGTATTAAGTAGTGGATGAATGGAGCTACTTGTTGGTTTGACGATGTCCGTCTTTCCCCTTCATAAATCCTAAGTTTTTTGCGGTAGAAGGTTGAAATTCGAAATGTAGCTTCATAGAATAACATGTTATTCTATGGTAGCTTGCTGTGGACATATCCACTTTCACTATTTAGTTTGGATTTGATTGGTGCATTGGGGTCGGAATTACCGGGCTGGGAGTCAGAGGGGACAAAAGTTCTGTGTGGTATTTATGCACGTAAAGGAGTGAAATTCAGTATCCAGATTCCTCTAGGCAAGATCTACATTACTATGAAGTTTTCCAGTGGAGGTGATGGCCACCTGGTCTCTACATACTACGTTCGAGAAAAACATATTTTTTTAAAAAACTTGGGGAGAGGGGTTAAAAGTGCAGATAAAGGGGTAAAAATAGATGACCGCGGGGTCCGCTACTTGTCTATATCCTACTCGGGGGGGGGGGGGGGTTAATTCTTATTAATAGATGTATAAATGTATTTCTGCTTCACAGTTAAAGCTCCTTGGAATGTTAACGAGGTTTTATTAGAAGTTAAAGGGCAACTGACACCAAAATATCAAACTTTGAAATATTAAGTAAATAAATAGTTTAGGGTAACTACATTTAAGATCATCTCTTTGTATAGTTTATAATCGTTTAGTTATTTAATAAACGAACAAAGAATTTGTAAATTGCCCATCCCTCTGAAAACGAAATTAGCAGTATTTTAAAGCTAGAGGGCATGGTCATGACATCACCTGAGACAAACATTTTCGTTCATCAGCACTGTTCCGCCCAGGGAAAGATCCATTGTAGCATTTTTGTCATATTAGGGAATAACCGCCTTATTATTTAGAAAAAAGACCGTGATAAATTTTATATTCAGTTTTCAATTTTATAATCGGCATTACAATTTTATGGTTTCACATTTTATTTTCATTAATAAATTATTTATTATTAATTTCACGGTGAGTTGTTTATTTGTGGGTTAAATGTCGTTTTTGAACCGTAAATTAATCAATTTATCAACTTTTATTTGGCACATTAAAAAAAATATTCATGGATATCAGCAAAAACTCCACTGAGAAAAATTGATAACATTGGTTATTATATCTATATACACTGAATGGCAGTTTATTAGGAACTCCCCCCCCCCCCCAATACTGCGTTGCGCCACTGTGGCATTGATTCAATTAGCCGCTGGAAGAATTATTCCGTGATGCTTGTCCATGCGGATGCAACAACTGCTCCGAGTTGATGCTTATTGGATGGTGGTGTTTCCATGCCTCGAATAACCCGTTCCAGCTCATTCCAAAGTTATTCGCTTGGGTTCAGATCCGAGGACTGTGGTGGTCAGAGGAGTAAGTTGAATTCATTATCGTGCTCCTGCAACCATTCCATGACGATACTAATGAGCCGTGGACACGGAGCATTGTTCTGCTGGAAGTATCTTTCCGATGCTCCCATGAACGATAGGATGAAGGGATGAACGTGGTCGGCAAGGTAGCCCGAACCATTAAGGCGTTGTTCTTCATGCTTTTGTCTCCAAATTTTGCATCGGCCAAATTCTGCATCTGTGGTACAATAGGAAATGGGATTCTTCCGACCAGCAGACTTCTTCCAGTCTTCAACCGTCCAGTGTTGGTGATCATGGGCAAATTGGAGACGATTTTGTGGTTTTGGGTGGAGGTCAAAGGTACCCGGACTGGCCATCGGCTACCCCTGCGCCTTCTGAATGAAAATAGGGTAGCAGGTATATGCTTGGGATGTGCTCGTCGCGTGCTCTTTCCTGACAATATTAAGCGACAGCAGCTGACAGCAGCATCGTTAAAGTCTCTGCCTTTGCAGTTGTAGCCCATCCTTGCCAATCTACGGCGTGTAATGCGTTCTGAGATGTTATTCTGCGGTCCAGTGTTGTACTCCACAATTAGTTGACGAGTCGTGTCGTTTCTGTTCGCACGAACAAGCATTCCCATCATACGCCACCCCTTGGATCGACGAGTCGTTTGCGACCACATGCTTTTCTTTGGCTGGTTGTTTATTTTGGTTGCTTAACAGTCCTGGTAAACCCTTGAAATGGTTGTTCGGGAAATGCCTAGAGGACGTGCGATTTCGGAAATACTCAGTCAGCCTCGCCGAACACCAACTATCATCCCGCGCTCGAAGTCGCTCGGATCCTTTGTTTTTCCCAAGGTGACGGTCAAACCTCTTGCAGTTGACAGGTGTATTCTCGCTTTATATTGGTACCGACTGTCACGTGACCAATTGATACGTAGTAATTGCTATGCATAGTCATGAGTGTTTTTAATAAACTGGCCATTCAGTGTACGCTGCCCTATCAAAAGTATTCGGACACCCCTATATATATATATAGACGTTTTGTCGAATGTCTAGAAAAATACTTATTATCCTGAGACTTCAGGGGTGTAAAGACATGTTACACCTCTTATATTTCAGCGAAGGTTTTGTCCCAAAGGCAAATAGAGGACAGCAACAAATTGAACAAAAAATAATGTTTGGGATGACCCTATAAAAAATAATGCTTGAAATGCGTTGTAACTGTATCATATGATTATAAGGTTTCTTTTACTTATCTTGGATGAGAAAATACGTATATTCATGATGAAGATACATTATAAAGTTTTCTTTAAAAAATTCGAAATTTTTTCGTAAGTTTTTTGTTAAAACATGCAGGGTTTTCAACCCAATGCAATGCCATTTTTAGGAAACTTGATAAACTATAGTAGAGATAACACCCTGCAATCAGAATATAAAAATATTAAATAATTGATGAAATATGAGCATTTTTACGAAATAATGTTTAACTGCGCAAGCGCAAGAGTTACTAAGATGTCTTTTCCATAATTTATTAGCCTATTTTATGGAGCACCTCTTATAAAAAGCCCAAGCAGATATCGTGAAAATTCAGACAGATATCGTCGATAGAATGAGATGAATTTCACTTGCTCTCAAAAATAAACAAAATGGTCAGGGGTTTTCTCCAAATGGATCGGACACCACTATTAACTTCTCCTTATGCTGATATGAAGGCTTATTGTATTCATATTGACTCCATATAGGCATATTGACTTTATATTGGATTCATTTTTTAAAGGAATCTTCATATCTCCATGAATATACGTGCTATTCTAATCCAGTTGAACAATTAGATGCTACAGCTACAATGCATTTCAAGTATTATTTTTTACAGGGTGATCCCAAACATTTTTTTTTTGTTTAACTTATTGATGGTCCCCTACTTGCCTTCGGGACAAACCTTCGCTGAAATATATGAGGTGTAACACAACTCTTTATACCCCTGACCTTTAAGGATTATTCGTCAAATATTGTTTTAGATATTGGAAATAAGAGTTATAACAGTTATATATAGGGGTGTCCGGATACTTTTATCAGGGCAGTGTACATATACAATTTTTAATTCGAATTAATCTTAAAACCTAGTTCGGCCCATGTACTCGCTTTTAAAATTCGAGCAGAAAATGCTTTCGCAAGTTTTTAATTCCTCGGAATAACAAAAGTATAAAGATATTTTACACCTAATCAAAATATTTAAGTTTGACTTAGCGAAATAATGGAGGTATATAATAACAAAATTTACTGCTTGGATCATGTGGTGTCGCCAGTAACTTTCTTTTTTTAAGGGAAGTATAACCCTTTTAAGAAAATTCCATTCGTCCTTGGATAAGAATGTTGCTGGAGGATAAGCACTTAACCCAACCACTCTCATCTGGTGAATAGACAAGGAACATGATGATACTGACTGCCGATAGATGGCGATGGCATAACCGCGTTTCCAGTGTTTCGGATTCTGTCGCCTAGTGAACAGTGGCATCGCTTTCGTTCTTCCTTTCTCCTTTGGGAGACGACGACACGACGACGGCGAGAGAGGCAGTCAGTTGAGGCGACAGGGACCATGTGGTGCTCATTAAAAACTCGGCTCGCTAGAGAAAGAAAAACAGAAAAGTGTCGGAAACCCCTTTGTAGAACAGGCGAATCTTTCTTTTGGAAACCCTATTTTTCTTTTTTAATTTTATTTATCCTCCCCTAAATTACAAAAAAAGAGGGGGAGATTTTTTTCTGGTTTTATGTTATTTTTATTTTAGAAAAAATGAAAGGCTTGGAAGAATGTGGCGGTTTCGAGATGTTTTGGGTGACAAGATGGCTTTCAGTGGGGCGATAGTTATCGCAGTAATAAAACTAATCTCCCGCTTCTCTCGCTCTACGCCCTTTTAGAAATACCGCAAAACGATAAAGTGTTGAGGGGAATTAAAAAAAACACGTTTCTTAAGGTCTTTTTTTTCTTCTTTTCATCGTTATTTTTTTAATCCAAGTCGTACGCGTTTTATTTGAATTCTGTCCCACAGTTTCATTTTAATGTAAAACGTGTGAAAATGTGTTTACGTTTTGTGCTAATGTTTTTTGTTTTTTTTTTTGCCATCTTTCACGTTTTCGGATTTTAATTTGAAAATAAACAAAATGTCTGTTACTTTATTCATTACCCTCATTTTTTTGGTCCCTTTTTTTTTTTTTTTTTGCTACCTAAAAAATAGTAACTTGTTAAATAAACTAACTTTTTTTTAAAACATTTCATATATGGTTACAAAGTGAGTAGCCGCGTAATATTCATTTTTTGGCATTAACATAATCTAGCAATTCTTTTAATAAAAAATACATTGAATCTGGTTGGTCCGTCATTATAAATTGCCGTACTATACATGAAAAGAATCTTAGATATTTTTTTTTTAACTTCTGTTTCTGCTCAAAACTAAGGAAGTGCTGTTGAGGTTTCTGAAATAAGCCGATATTATGTCATTAGATGTCGCCACATACAACGGTTGCGATGTGCTCGCGTCTGATCTTCACACGCACGACGATGACCATTCTCCTATATGATGTACTGATTGAAAACGCAGTAAATTATTAGGAGTTTTAGCAAAAAGCTATTTATAAGAATATACGCTTGGTATGTACGTTTATCCGGCCGGCCGCCATTTGAAAACGGATTAACTTAATCGGGTGTATTAACTTTTCAGGATTTTTCATGGACCCTTTCAAGTCGAATTCACATGCTAAAAGAGTGACCGAAAAGAATACCAAGATAATGGCATGTCATACAGCAATCGATTCGTCAAGAATGAATACACTGTTTTCTTCCTTACTTTCTGTTTATCTTTAAGTATTGTTGACGTCAGCGGACGCGACGAACGCTTTTTTCACGCACGATTGCTCAATTGCTCATAATCTATATTATTAAGTAGCGGAGGAATGGAGCTACTTATTGGTTTTAAGCTGTAGTCAGGGGAGGGTCGAGGGCGGTCGACGACCAACCCATTATGGAAAAAGGTCCTACTCAGTGGAATTTTTGAAAACCGACCCCCCTCCCTCAAGATAACGTCCTGGCTATGGCCCTGTGTCCCCTTCATAATTTCTACATTTTCTAGATAGAAAGTTGAAATTCGGAATGTAGTTAACTATGGGCATGTCCACCTTCACTATTTAGATTGGTTTTGAATGGTGTACTGGGTGGGAATTAGTCAGGCTGGGGATGCCAGCTTCGAATAAGCGCGTCTCGCTGATCCGGGTTTACAGTTTTCTGTGGGATATCGTGACACAGGCCGGTAAGTTCAGTTCATCTTCGGTTTCCAGGAGGAACGACCTGGATGATTCGGGGTCTTCTGGCAATGTTTGGGATGTTTGGGGTGGAGTCAGAGGGGACAAAAGATGTATGTGGTATTTAGGTACGTGAAGGAGTGAAATTCAGTATCCAAATTCCTTTAGGCAAGATCTACATTAGGCCTACAATGAAGTTTTCCATTGGAGTCGGAGTTGCGGGGGTGGTAGTCACTTGGTCTTTAGAACTATGGCAGATATGTCATTCGATCGGAAATGATGATAAAGGAAAGAAGATAGAGATCTTTTAAATTTTCTACATAATATGTTCGAAAAAATAAATTTTTATATTTAAAACCTTGGGGGGGGGGGGTGTAAAAAAATAGCCCCCCGCCCCCCCAACTCCCTCTCCCCCCCTGGGGCGCGGGGGGGGTTAATTTCTTGTTAATAAATGTATAAATGTATTTCTGCTTCACAGCTAACGTGCTCCTTGGAATGTTTACAAGATTTTTTAAGCATTATTTTGTAGTGACTTAAACCTAGGATTGTTGATATTTTGTTGACTTAACATGTTCAAAGAGCTGCAGTAACTTATGTGTTATCAATTTTTATATAAATTTATTATTCATGGGCGTAGCCAGGGGAGGGGACCACCGGATCCGGTCTCCTCCCCCCACCCCCACCGCTGGAAAAAAATTAAAGCTGTAAAGAAAGAATTTATAAGGAGTCAATAAATATAAATTAGGTTTGAAGTATTTCTGTGAACCAGTTTTTAAGGGGACCCATTTCGGCATAGCCTATAAAGGTAAATCTAGTTGGGGAGAACTTTTAATAAAAAAAGAAAGGATAGCCAAGATTCATCACCCCCCTCTAACCGTTTAAAAAATTCTGGCTACGCCCCGGTCACTCGCAGTAAATGCTTTGAATTTTTGTTTTTTTTTCTTCTAGGTATTATGTAATTAAAAATTGTTAAACAAATACGTTTACAATAACTTTTTTAAACATGTTTTCCTTTTATAAACATACATCTCTTTAAAATGGAATAAAGTTTAAACTCTTGTTTGTAATTCATCTGACTAACGTATTTGGACACTCCACATAGTTTGAAAATATGCAGATAATCTTTCTGGCCAAATTGGACATCCCAAAATCGACTGTATCGTATGTTATTAAGAGATGGAAGCAAGACGGTAGAACAACAGTAAAAGAACGTCCCGGACAACCGCAGAAACTGACAGAACGTGACAGAAGATGCCTGGTACGACATGTGAAGCAATCTCACATTTCCTCTCTGCTACAATCGCTGAAGAGGTTGGAACTGCATTTAGGAGCGCCGTTAGTAGGAAAATTACACTGGCTCGGTTATCATGGTAAAGCAGCTTACACAAGGCGATGATTACAAATGTTAATGGGAGGCGTCATTTGTCCTGGTGTGTCGACCCTTGTTTCTGGACCGTTGAAGAATAAAAACTGTTCTTTAGATTAATGACTCACGGTATTCACTCTTCCAGTCTGATGGACGCGTTTGAGTGTGGCGACAACTCGGAACACGATTTCTTCCAGACTGTGTTGTTCCCATGGTGAAGCTCGGTGGAGGATCTGTCATGGTGTGGGTCTGTTTTTCCTGGTTAGGACTCGGCCCATTGGTTCTTGTTACTCGTATCAGCAACGTTGACATGTACCTCGACGTTCTGGATAATTCGGCCCTGTCTACATTGTGGCAATACTACGGAGGTGACGATTGTTTGTTTTAACAAAATCGAAAAGTGTGTGCAGGATTAGTTTCGTGAAAATGAGGTGAATTTGCTTAGTTGGCCTGCTCAGAGCCCGATCTCGATCCGACCGCAAAAAAAACATGCAGTGACCAAATACTTTGTTCATATAGAGTATAATTAGGGGCACCTTACCATGACTAATATTATAACACATCCTGAGACAATTCTACGTGACTTTACGCATTTCTGGAGATAAACGCAATCATTTATGCTCATAGCGCGTTCGAGAACTGGAAATCCTGCGCCTCTGCATTCTCGGCCAGCCCGATGTGACCTCCGAACTTTGACCCTGAAAGTTCACTGGAGATCGGCAGGATCAGTATTTGGTAAAAGGGGGGGATAATTGGACAGTACAACTCAACTATATAAGCAACGTTTATTAAAGTCAGTAAAGGGCAAGAATTTAGGTAAATTAAAGTAATCTCAAGGTATAAATATAAGGAAATGAAGTTGAATTATAAGGTATCATTTTCCATTGGTAGAAGTAAGTTCTGTTCACTTGCTGCGGGTTAATAAAGCGGTGAAAGTTAAAATATCCTAACTGGTTACCAGGAAACGTTATAATTAACCAAAGAAGCTCATCCAAAAGCCACTTATAGCACCTCAAGCGCTATATCATACCACACCCTTCCTTCATTATCCAATTGTACCTTATAGGTTTCCATGATACCTGTGTTATCAAAAAAAAATTGATGTTTCTAAAACCAACGTTAAGGGGTTGATGCAATGAATGAAACCATAAATTCCGGGCTACAATACAAGAAGACTTGGTATGTCATCATTCGCAACTATAACAAAATAAAAAACCAAATTACCTTAACTGTGTCACCCTCTTTTTATTTTTATTTATTCTTTGGTGCACTTGTGTCCTGCTCGCAATTGATTGGCTTATTTTGTTTCAAATTTATTCTGTATTCTTGGCTGTAATTTACCTGATTGGCTTTGCGAAAATATTTATCCACTTGTAAAGGAACCTGATTGGTCCCTATTATACAGAGTATTTTTGAATTGAGTACAGATTTTTTGGGAGATGATAGAAGAGATCCTTAGAAGTATTTTTTGTCATATGAACATGGGGTCCCCGCAGCTCCGTTTACTTACAATACTGCATTGAACAATCAAATGACACCGGGACGCAGTGTGCTCTGGTAGGCCTAGATTATTTTATTTTTAACAATTAACACATGCAATCTACTGTAATAACTTTTAAAGTAATTGTTTGCAAAGAAATTTCAAGGTGCACGTGCTTGTTTTTTGAAAAGTCTTAGGACAAACTTCGTCAAGGAGATTCCATGGTATCCAACCCCTTTGTAAAATACGATTAGTCCATATGTAAATGAACTAATCGCATTCTGGGAAAGCAGTAGGTAAAGATTTGTTTTAAAAAGCACTTGATTGCGGCAGCAGGTGACATCAGCGACCGTGCAAATCAACTGTTTCCGCGCGTCATAAGGCGTTGCGAATTGTGCTATGAAGCAAATGGCGGTCATTTCGAACAATTACTTTAAAAGTTATTACAGTATCGCGTAGCGTCCGAAATACGTATCCAGGCGTAATAAATATTTTGTTGTGGAAACGCAGTTTTGGCTCATTGTGTTACCATTGATCATTCGGTACTGTCTGGCTGTTAGATTGCTAAGATAAGCAATAAATAAACTCATGCAGGGTTATTTTGCCAAATTTCTTAACAAACTTATTACTTTCATAGGGATGATATATTATTAGTTACTTGCTTCTCAAGACGGATACAGAGTGTTGTGTGGAGTATTAATCATTAAAAATGTGGCCATAGTGTTTAATATTATCCAAAGTCTATGTAAGAAAGTCTTTACACTAAAATAGTGTTCAAGGGTAATTATCTATAAAGTACAGAGAAGTTGCATGGAATTTTGTTTACAAATTAAAGCACTGTTTCATACAGATTGTGTTATGCTGAATACAAAATGGTTGTTAAATTTATTAGAAATATTAAAGAAACCTATTAAAATTAGCGCTAAAAACGTGAAACCTTTATGTGCATGTGAAGTTCGATCTGATGATTAAGCATTGTTGGGTGTAAGCTTTAACCATTGTTGGCGATAATTATGAGCAGCGAGGCCTACGAGATAACAAGGCCTGGAAGCGAAAAAGTCACCTGATCATCGGGGTGCTAGCAACAATCCAACCATCATTGTCTCCATCTTGGATATTAACAATCGATATTTTTCCTTTTGTTGGAAACAATGAAGGTTGGATTGTTGTTCGGACCCAGATGGTCAGGTGACATTTCCGCTTCGAGGCCTGTCTTTCTCGTTGGCTTCGCTCCAGCTGCAGATCGAAGTTCACGGGCAGTCAGAATTGGTCTTCGTCCTTGTCCTTTACGAAAGGTAGTATTTCCTCTCGGCCTGTGCCTATTAGTAATATTATGAACTGTAGATGATGGAAATCCAAAATTCCTGGTTATTTCGTGCTGAGATAAGATGCTTCCAAATTGTTGGCTTGTTCTATTACGCATAGGATTTTTTTCCGATAACACCCCTTAACTTCATGGTTAACTCTGCATACTTTAACATAACTTGTTTCGGTTGTTATGTATGTACCGTATGAAATTTTCCCCATGCTCTTTATAATAGCAGTTTATTATAAATATATATGTAATTTATAATGGTTGTAGTTAAATGTTAAATTTAATTTTGTTCATATGTTCAATTTTCACATAGATTTTTTTCCCATTGTTAAGATTTTTTGTCGTCTCATCTTGATCTTACCTTAGTGTTTTTATTTCTTCTTTTTCTTAAATAACCAATTTATTTTGTTGTACTTTGTATTGGTGCCCTCGAGGTCTAATTCGTCGGGTTTTTTTAACCATACCGTCTTCGATGGACACCATTGTTTTGCTTTGTTTAATTCTAAATAAATAAATATGTTGACCCACTGTCTTGCCTCAACCCATGTTGTCGTGTAAATTACTGGCCACGCATTGCAGTTAGCATTTAAAGAGGGAAAAGTTATGACGTAATGTTCTCCAAAAGTATCGAGAATATTCATGTCATTTCTATGTGTTCCAGTGCGGTCTATTCCTTCCCTTCCAACTATTATGATGCATGTTGCCAATGCCAATTTCATTAAAAAATTATATACGACCAAAAAAGAGATCGGCATTTATAAATTGTACATATTTTACATCAGTCGCTTCAAACGCATTTATTATTTTTAATTTTGCTTATATATATTTACTCAATCATGTTTTATTTGCTTTTTCCATATTGTCCCAAGTTTTATGGAAATGGATATTGTACATGCAGCGCCATTTTTCAATGGATTTCCTGTCCTATCGGGAGCTGGAAACTTTAGCTTCGTTTTTCAGTGGAGTTGGATGACCATCTACTATCTAAAGATAGGCCAGGGCACTTAAGCTTCACTTATTCATCGGGCGAGGCTAACGAGAAAGACAGGCTCCGTCACTGAAAAATCACCTGACCAAGATAGGTCTAGCAACAATGTATCCTTCATTATTTCCATCTTGAATTTTAACAATCAGTCTTTTTTAACAATCCGACTTTTGTGCCGGAGCCTGTATTTCTCGTTAGCCTCGTTCATCGGGGTCTGAGCCAACACCATCTCTACTAAAAGCCTGAGCGCGAAAATTTCATACATTGATACATCATCATACGGAGTCATGTTTAATCGTCTTTCTACCAATAATAAGCTCTAAATTATGACTCCGCATGATGATATAACAATGTATGACGTTTTCGCGCTCAGGCTTTGAGTAGAGGTGGTGTTGTCTGAGCTACAATCCAATCTACATTATTTTCAACAAATGAAAAAACACTGATTGTTAAAATCCAGAATGGAGATAATGAAGGATGGATTGTTGCTCGGACCTCGATGGTCAGGTGACTTTTGAGTGCCCAGGTCTGTCTGTCAATGGTAATATGAAATGAAACAATACAAGCAACGGAAGGCGCGTGGTGAACACAACTGGTCTAAAATGTCTCTCCTAACTTTATGAAGTTGTTGGTATTGCATTGTAGATAACATCTCTACTAATGAACAATCTCCGCTCTAAAATCTTTCAGTTTCTTATAATAATAGTTCAGAGTTAAAACAGTTATAAGATAATTTTAAAAAGCAATTTTATACTTCGTTCATCTATCATTATTCTTCTCTTCTTCATCTCTGTTTTGAAAATAGGTACGTCAAAAATATATTTTCTTTCTTATATGCGTCTTTCAACTGAAAAAATTTGTCAGTCGTCTTAAATAGGCTCTATTATTTTGCTTATCTTTTTCATATATTTATAATGAATAAGATACATTTTCACGTTAGATTAGGTTAGAAGAAGCATAGTAATCCGAAGTCTCTGAGCAGATTTATCATGAAAGAAAAAAGTTAAGAGTATCAACAGCAAATAAGTTGAGCATAGCTAAGGAATGGAGAAATGCCAGAAAAGGCAGCATGTTATTTTTTCAGTTTCACTGTAAAATACACACTGGTTCATCTAATAATGAATAAATGAAAATTACCTGAAATTAAATCACCAGACATTTATGGCCGTTTTCACAATCATAATAATACTTGAGAGTTAGAGTTAGGACGAGAAATGATTTGAACGTTTCTTTAATTGGTAGCGAGAGTCACATGTTAGGTTTTAACTCTGGATTGCCCAACTTGCACTTTTTACCCGAGGTGATGAATATGGCCATTAATGAATCGGGAATGTACCTTGAAAAGAATCCTTGAAGCCAGGAATAAATGGCGAAACTAGTCAATAATCCTGTTGTCCATCTTTTATACTGCAAAACCGCCACTCACTTCGTCCTATACAGGGTGTAAATTTTAAGTTGACAAAGCAGAATAACTCGAAAAATAAGCTTCACACGAAAAAATGCGTAGAATCCAAAGTTGATTATTTTCGAGGGGGCATCTGCTGGTGCTAAAATTAGCCCACCCCCCCCGGCCCCTGGGGGTGGGGCGGGGGGCAACTTTAAAATTTCAAATGGGAACCCCTATTTTTTATTGCAGATTCAGGTCCTACATAAAAAACTACGTACATTTTGTCTGAAACATTTTTTTTATTTTTGGTAGATGGCGCTGTAATTCAAGAAAATCCATTTTCTCATTTTTGCGTGGAAATAACTAATTTATTATTCATTTCGATTCCTACATTGTTTTAACTACAATGTAATTTGAAGACATTTCGTCAACAAACAAATAACGTAAACATTGGCATTTTTTTCAGAATGTTTACATTTTAAATTCTGATCTTTAGAAGAAAAGATTGTAATTTTTCAACTGTTTTTGTGAGTGTACAACGCCGTATTGCTTTTGAATTTACATTATGAATTATCTTTCTGTGGAAGAAAAAATTGAGATGGTGTACATTTATGGAGAAAGTGGGAGAAATTTTGATAATGCAGTCGCGCTTTATGCTCAGCGTTTTCCTGGCCAAACGCGATCACGGTCTTCTTTTGTTCGAGTTATTAAACAATTTACTGCGGAAGGTAGTGTGAACCAGAAAAAAAGAACCCGTGCAGCTACTGTTTGTGGAGAAAACAATCAAGTGTCAGTCCTAGCTGCTGTGGCTCATAATCCACATGCGAGCACAAGAGAAATATCAAGGCAATCAGGAATTTCACATATGAGTGTTTGGAAAATGCTGAAGCTCCACAAATTTCATCCATATCATGTATCTATGCATCAGGAACTACATGGCAATGACCACCAAAACCGTCTAACGTTTTGTCACTGGGCACTTCAGCAGATGCAAACAAACCAACATTTTTTTGCACGAGTTCTTTTCTCCGATGAGTCAACATTCACAAACCATGGGGAAGTTAATCGACATAACATGCATTACTGGAGTGAACAGAACCCACACTGGATTCGAGAAGTCAACCATCAGCGACCTTGGTCAATTAATGTTTGGTGTGGGATAATTGGCGATAAACTTATCGGTCCATATTTTATAGACGGTAATTTGAATGGCAACAAATATCGTAACCTACTTGAAAATGAACTACCAGATCTACTTGAAGACCTGAGTATTGAACTTCGACAACACATGTGGTTTCAACATGATGGTTGTCCAGCGCATTATTCATTAGTAGCGCGCGAAGTACTACATCGACTTTACCATGGTCGCTGGATCGGCAGGGAAGGTCCTGTGAATTGGCCAGCCAGATCGCCTGACCTTACATCGCCAGATTTTTTCTTATGGGGTTACCTCAAAGATATCGTTTATAAGGAAACGCCAACCACTCGCGAAAACATGATTCAAAGAATAAGAGATGCTTGCGCTGCAATTACACCAGACATGTTATCAAGATGTGTTCAGGAATTTACAAAACGAGTCAATAAATGCATCGAAGTTGGAGGTCATCAATTTGAACATTTAATTTCATAAAACGGCGAGATGCAAGGGATTTAAGGACAACAAGCAGGCCGAAAGTGAGAGGCGAGGGGACTCACTGGAAATACAAGCACCCCGAAATTCATTTACTTGCAAGTATTTGCAAATAAGAAAAAATAAAACGAAAACAATCGGTCCTTTTAAGGACCACCAAATCTTAAACGGGAATAACTTCATCTTTACACAGTCTTTTACTTTTTTACTCTGTTAGTTAATGAGTTCACTCGTTAGTACGTAGGATGTTCGGTTAGTTAGTTAGCTAATCAGTTGATTTGTTTGATAATTATAAAGTTGTGTGGCCTCATGACCACGAAACAAAACAAAATTATCCTAATCCGCGGCAAAAAATAATAAAATAATAACTTTGCGGCAAAATTTACGAAGTAAATAAGTATTTTTTATTTCTCCGTAACCATTTCCACGCAAAAATGAGAAAATGGATTTTCTTGAATTACAGCGCCATCTACCAAAAATAAAAAAAAATGTTTCAGACAAAATGTACGTAGTTTTTTATGTAGGATCTGAATCTGCAATAAAAAATAGGGGTTCCCATTTGAAATTTTAAAGTTGCCCCCCGCCCCACCCCCAGGGGCCGGGGGGGGTGGGCTAATTTTAGCACCAGCAGATGCCCCCTCGAAAATAATCAACTTTGGATTATACGCATTTTTTCGTGTGAAGCTTATTTTTCGAGTTATTCTGCTTTGTCAACTTAAAATTTACACCCTGTATAATGGATAGCATGTAGCGATAATTCTAATAAAAATTCAGATACAAACCGATTTTGATTCTGAAAAAAAAATTAAAATTTTCCTTCGACTATCTACAATGCATGATCGCCTTCATTATTTGCGCTGCTTTCAGATTAAGAGAAATTAATTTTGCCTACTTTCGATGAGAAGAGCATCGAGCTGTAGGCTTTATTCGATATTGATAACAAAAGTAGTAACTGTAGGAAGAAACCAAACACCAATTGTCCTCAATATCTTATTCATGGATGTACACTTAGGCTATCATCTTGCCTGCTTTCCAGCATGAATCAGTTATAAACTGCATGAAAAGCTTCCAGACACCACTTTTAAATCTTATGAATATGTAAGATACACAATTGGAAAGTGGATACTCTATTGTTGTTGCATTTTCAGTCAGATTGCAGATATCTCTTTGAAGAATTTTGGAAGAGCATCTTAAATTCGAGCTCCTTGTTATCCAATAGGGTGCCGCCTTTTTGCCGCTTGAGGCTTTCCTAAATTTCTGAACACGAATTTGGTTCCTCATTTTGTCCGTTCTTTAGACTTCGCGTATGCATAAAATAGCTCGATCCCATTATCTTCAAACCTGGGCATATCTGGTGGGCGTGCAGGCCGTGCCCTCAAGGTGGCGCCATACGAAAAAGGCGACCTAAGGCGCCTTTATTTTGGTTAAAAATTCAACAATTGATGTAGATTTACTAAAAAAAATATATGACTTGGAAAAACAACGTTCTAAATAAATGACCGAGGCGCAAAAAAAAAAAAAAAGGAAAGAAAATTGCCAAAAATGACGGGAAACGGGAAACTTCTTGGCAATTGCAATAAATGTGTCAGTAATAAACAAAAACGAGTTAAATAACCATAAAACGAATTGCCTCCTAGTTCACAATAAATGTTTATTTGTTTATCCACAGTTTTTCTTCCTTTTCATGGAACGAGTTAAATATCTAAACTTCTAAAGTGACTTAAAATCTCCACCGAATTGTCCTAGGCCGGCTAACTCACTTCTCTTTTGTAAGGACGTCTGTGGTAGGTCCCTGTAATCACCGATTTTAAATTTTGGCGCCTTCTATGGAGGAACAGAAAAAAGCACCTGCAGTTATTTGTCGATGAACAAGCCACAGACTATAACTGTGGAAGAACAAGCGATATGGCTTGTTCTTCCACTCAAAAAGCCTTCTTCCAATTTTTTAGGCTATAGTTGAACAAACCTTCTTCCAATTTCGTAGGCTATGGCTTGAACAAACCTTCTTCCATTCTGTAGCCTACGAACAAGCAAAACTTTTGTTCATCGATGGATCTCTTTTTCAAAATTAATGAATATCTTGCCATTAGCTCGACTCCTATAACATGGAAGGTTGTTTATGTCGTCGTACAAATGCTGATCCTAGACGTCCAGGCGCACTCCATTCCTATAAATGAGTAGACGTACTCGATTCCTACATGTACAGGCGAATTCGTAGATCGTACGATTTGAAGGGGAAGCGAGCAAAAAAAAAAAAAAAAATTTGGCGGCTTTGCAGAACGGAAGTTAACTCGAAGAGAAACTCGCAGATTTCGTCGGGTTAAGTTTAAGGGTAACCCCAAGAATACCGTTTAAATACCGTGCTGGTGAATACCGTTTCTCGTCCTAACTCTAACCGTAACCCTAACTCTCAGATTTATCCGAGATGGTGATTATGGCCATTAGTGCTATTGAAAATCTATATCTCTACAAGAGATGAACAATTGAAACCGGCATTGTTAGCGACATTGTTAGTGTTAAAGTTGAGAAACTATGAGAATTATGAAATGCTATCTAATTCCCTTCCGCTTTCGTAATCCGTATGAAATGTCTTCAAGAAGGCCTCTCACGAACTATTTCTGAACTTGACGAATTAACGAATCCCTTTTTTAATGTATAGAAATCTATTCGATTGTCATAATTTAAGGAAACCGAACTAGCTAAGATTAATGCAATGTGCAATGAAAAAAAATGTCCTTTTCAAACATTGACAATACACTTCTTTGTATCAACCATTTACTTTTTATGTACATAATTTCGTTTTTCAGTGTTTCAGAAACGAAATTTTTCGATGGCCGAGGAATCTGCTAGACCGTCATTACTAATTAGCAAGTCCATATGCTGATTCAAATTTATTGTGTACCCAAGAGCCTTGTTTCCATCTGCTTCTGTGTTAGCTTTGGTTTCAACTTGAATTTGATGAGAGCATGATTTAATGAAAATTTTAAACCATTTCTTGTGATTCGAGAAGTAAATCAAGATCTGTTGTATTCACTGAAGAAGATGATCCTCTTACGCTACCATCGGTTGGTTCAATCTATAAGCCCTTTCTTCGGATTTTGCCCGCTGAAAGATATAAAGGGATAGCATTCTATGCTCTGTAATGCTTTCTAAAGTCCGTGTACTGTGCAGTCGGGTTCGTTTTAGTAATCTAAAGGTGCAGTAATCCACCGGTGCCGTTTCCATCGCTATACTGGTATATCTCAGTAGTCAATCGCTCGAATACCTGTGACCAGATATTGTAGGATACCGTTGATTTGACGGTTGGTCCTTCTCCTGACGATGTAGTGTGGAAGCAACCTGTGAACATTGATTGGCCTGTTGCCTACTTTCCAATCCCACTTAATCATATTTTATTGACATTGTGAATCACATTTGCCTTCGATACCCTGACAGTTTCTGCGTTCTCGGCTTCAACGCTAGCCTTGACTTTACGCAGCCCGTCAATTGTTTAGCAACTTTGGCGTAGGGAGTTTCCTTCAGTAAGCTGTACTTAGCATGTTTTTGCAAAGTCCAGTAACGTTTCAGTATATTATGGAAGGTATTTTAGAAATTATAAAATTTAGTAAATTGTACTGTTTAATTATTCGCATGTAGGAACATTTCACTTCGTAAAGGCCACATATATAGGGTGAATACAAAAGTCTGAACCCCCCCCCTTTTATTTTTTGAACCGAAGCAGATATGAAAAGACTGACCCCCTCTATCAAGACCAATTAATATGAAAAGAGGAATTCCACAGGGATCTCCCCTATCTGCTACACTTTTCATATTGTTTGTTAATATATTTAAAATTATAAAATACGATTCCGTATTAACTATGTATGCCGATGATACAAATTTGGTTATCAGAACTCCTACTTTAACTCAACTACATGATCATACTATAGAAAATCTACAAAATATTGGAAATTGGATGAGTAGAAATGACTTAGCTCTAAATCCAGAAAAATCTGAATATTTATTATTTAATTTAAAACAGAAAAAAACTAACAACAATAGGAAGAATCAAGAATTTTTAATTTGAAAATAAATGATAAGTTGATAAAACAAAAACATGCTATTAAAGTGTTAGGAATATGGTTCACTTCAAACCTGAGTTGGAAAGAACATATTATTAGTATTGTAAGAAAAATTGCTCCTATTCTAGGAATTATAAGAAGAAACAGAAATGTATTATCACATAAAGCATGCATAGTATTATATAATGCATTCATAAACCCGTATATCATATATTTAAATGTATGTTGGGGTGATGCAGCTGTAACAGTAATGTTACAACTTCAAAAAGTGCTAAATCGTTTTTTAAGAACTCTATTTTATTTACCTGTTTTTACTACAATAACAACAAAACATTTTATGTCTGTTAATATTTTAACTTTAATACAAATGCATACTTTATTTAGCTTTATGTATTCAAATGTATAAAAAAATTAATTTTAAAACAACAACTTTTTTTACAAACGATAATTACCACAATTACAATACGAGTTTGAAGAGTAATTTGCGAATAGCAAAATGTCATAAAAATGTAGGCAAATATAAGATTTATAATCAAAAGGTTAAAATTTGGAGTCAAATCCCGTCTAATATTACAAATGTAACCTCTTATAACCTCTTTAAAATGAATGTTAGAAAATGGATTATTTTAAATTATTAATGGTGTTATATTTTTTTTTTCATTTTTTATATTTTTTATTTTATTTTTCTTTGTATTTTTTTTTATATATTCAGTTTTGTGCAGGCCACATTTGTTAAAGCTTAGCTTTTTTGGTGGACCCTTTTTCATACTACTTAGGTGTTTATTTCGCTTTTATTATATATGTATTTATCTTCTATTTTAGTGTGAAATAATTAAATATTATTATTATTATTATTATTATTATTATTATTATTATGTCAATTTGATGAATCCAGTGAATAGGAAGTTGTGGGTGGCCTATCCCATGGTGCACTTTTCATCATCCCAAATATGCAAATTAGGACACATTCAAAATTTATCTCAAAAACCGTAAGGGATAGAGAAAAAAACCCAATTGCAAACTTGTTCAGCATAAAAAAACAAACAAAACAAAAAAAAATCATCCAAATCGGACCAACCAATCACCCACAATCACGTGGTGAACTGTTTGTAGCTGCACAAACAAGTTACTTCAAACAGTTTAAAAAAAAATTAATCAACAAAATGCTCGATGTGACGACCGTGGGCACCATAACACAATCGGGCACGGAACCTAACTGACGCCAAAACATCGGCAAGCATGGCTGGTGTCACTCCTCGGTACGCTTCCTGGATTCGTTGAACCAGATCCTCCAGTGAGGCGGGCTGCGTAGTATAAACCTTGTCCTTCAGGTATCCCCACAAGAAAAAGTCAAGTGGTTTAAAATCAGGGGAGCGGGGTGGCCAACGAACTGGTCCTCCTCGGCCAATCCATTGTTGTCCAAATATCTCACTTAAACGCTCGCGAACGACCAACCCATAATGAGGAGGAGCTCCATCATGCTAAAACCACGTGCGCTAATACGACGCCGATGGCAAATTGCCAATGAAGTCTGTGACTACCACGTTGAGAATTTCAGCCCGGTAGCGTTCTGCAGTCAGTGTTCCAACGTAAAAATACGGTACAACCACAGTGTCATTGTACAATCCACACCACACACTGATTCTCCAGTTCACTTGATGAGTTGCTTCTCGCAGGCATCGTGGGTTTTCGTCTGCCCAATAATGATGGTTGTGCCTGTTGATAACTCCATCCCTGGTGAACTGGGCTTCATCTGTCCACAACGCCTCATGAAGTTTGGATTGTCATCCAGGCAGGTAAGTAATCAGTTGCAGAAGGCGGCCCTACCAACATAATCTAATGGCAGTAACTCCTGGTGACAATGAATATGGTATGGGTGAAAATGATGTGCGTGTAGAATGTTGAAAACAGTTCTCTGATGGCACCCAACATCTGCAGCAATTGCTCTGCTGCTTGTGTGGGAATTTGCTGCAACTGCAGCCAGAACTAGTGTTGTTGTATCCTCGTCGCCTTGTGCCCTTGGTCGTCCTCGTTCTGCATTAACATTCCCTGTAGCCTCGAATCTTTGAATAATGTGACGCATTGTTTGACGAGATGGATGGCGTTCGTTAGGGTATCTGTCTCGATACAACCTAACTGCAGCATGTAGGTTTCTCCTTGCCTCTCCGAAGCAGAAGATCATGTTGACCATTTCCGAACAGTGTAGCTTGCCATCCTGGAATTGTTCTGTCTTCTGTGTGCTGAAACATGCCTTTTATTTGCTTTTCCGCATGAAAGTGAATGTGAGTATGGTAATTTATGTTAATTTTTTGATTTGCATGCTTTACATGGCGGAAATATCAACATTCAGTTTTCCTTGTGCAGCGTGACTGTTTGTAAGCTACAAACAGTTCACCACGTGATTGTGGGTGATTGGTTGGTTGGTCCGATTTGGATGATTTTTTTTGTTGTTTGTTTTTTTATGCTGAACAAGTTTGCAATTGGGTTTTTTCTCTATCCCTTACGGTTTTTGAGATAAATTTTGAATGTGTCCTAATTTGCATATTTGGGATGATGAAAAGTGCACCAAGGGATAGGCCACCCACAACTTCCTATTCATTGGTTTCATCAAAATTGACATATCTGCTTCGGTTAAAAAAATAAAGGGGAATTTAGACTTTTGTATTCACCCTGTATATCCCTGCCAAATAAAGACCCACAAGTCTAAAAGCTGAAATATATTTTTTCATTCATGGAAAGTTAATGATTGAAATTTGAATAAAAATCTTCTATTCTATCTTCTAACCTTTCGCATTTTTTATATAATCGTAAGTAACATATCCAAAACCATAAGATTAACTTATTTAAATTAAACGCATTTGTATACTTTTTCGTAAAAGCAATCTAAAGAACATTCTATGTAACTTTTGATTAAAATCCACTTTTTATTTAACAATCCTCCTGGAAATTTATAAAGCACCCTTTTATCCCATTAACCCTCTTCTCCCGAATGTTTACTTATACATTTATCTCTGAAGTTTTTTTTCCCTCCCTGAGAGAAATATGTTCTGAAAACTTTCTGTGAGGAAAGCTCTTCCAAAAAAAAAATTAGAAGAACCTAATCGTGTTTTAAAAGGAAAAATGGACGGTTTGTTTGGGGGAAGGTTCACGAGTAGAAGGGTGGAGGGCACTTTTCGAATGACTCACTTGGGGCCCTCAAGACAGAGCATATTTTTAGCGAGAAGATATTTTAGGAACTGAAAATTCATTCACGAATGCGGCAGAGTTTGAGAAATTTAGTGTTATCATAAAATTTATTCATTGTTTAAGTCTTTTTAATAGCTACTGATGCCATTTTTATCTCGCAGTAATTCTCTTTTTCGCTCTTTTCTTCTTAATTGTAGCCTAGTATACCTACTTAAGTTAATTTGGATTAAAAATTGACCGTGAGCGGGGAAGAGATTTGTTTTCCCTAGTTTTATTTTTAGCTTGTGTTTGTTTTAAACTTTTCCACTAATAATGTCTTCCATCTTAGCTGTCAACGAGAAAATTTTTCATGAACTCATTTTCTTATATTGGAGAATCTGGAATCACAAATCAAGTTAATAGGATTGGAATGGCTTTATTGAGATTATGAAAGTTCAACATATGAAGACACGTACACTGGAATATGAGAGAAACGTAAATTTCTTGTAAATGTTGTTTATTTTCATAGAAAAGACAAAAAGTGGCAAGTGACACAAGAAGTGATGTACATCTTTTCGCTGGAAAATTAAAGGTGCTCTCTGGAATTGAATGAAAATTCTGAGTTGAGATCGAATAGTTAATGTAATATACGCAGTATTTATTAACCATCCCTTAAAAATCGTTATATTTCTGTACCTATTCATTTTCTTCTATTATTTCTCATCGCTTCTATAAAATAGCTTGTCTTTTTTGAGAAAACTTAGTGTTGATTTATTAAAACTAAAAAAGAATAAAATAAAATATATAAAATAAAAATTTTAAAGCACACACTTTCACCTTAAAAAGTTCAAAAAAAAGTAAAAAATCGAATTTAAAAAAGGTAAAAGTGTGGTGGCGCGTCAATGAAAACGTGATATTGTCGCTTATTGGTAGTAACTGAATGATTATGTCGTTGTGTCCGCAATAACCCTTTTGCTACTACAGTTAAATATTTTTCAAATTAAACCCAGGTTAAGATGTAAAATTCTAAGAAGACAAACTTGTAAATGAATAAGTTAAGAGACAAGGGACGTTGCTTAGGCAAACTCCTAAAACCGAAGTGTCTGTTCAGCTAAAAGATTATATAATTGATCAAATCAACAATCGTTATTTACAAAAGGTTAATGAATATACACTGCAGAGCCAAAACATTATGACCATCACCACATTGGTGAACGAACTCGTCTGGATCACGTGGAGGGCACTAATTAAGAGGGAATGGTATTTAACTTCTGCTGGAGAAGGTAAGGAATCAGTCTTGCACTTAATTTTGCGAGTGATGGGAAAGGTTGCTGATCTAAGCGAATTTGATAGAGGGCAGATTGTAATGGCCCGAAGACTCGAATCGAGTATCTCCGAAGCTGCACGATTGGTAGGTTGTTAACGGTCTGCCGTTGTTACTATTTATGCAAAGTGGATAAATGGCGGTGTTGGACGCCCACGCGTCATCAAAGAAAAAGGACCTCGGAGACTAGTCCGCTTGATAAAGCAAGATCGGCGCCAGACAGTGGCTCAGCTGACAGCCCAATATAATGCAGGTCTAAATGCAAGTGTTTAGGAATACACATTTCAGCGGACACTGTTGGATATGGGACTGCGCAGTAGACGTCCCTCTCGTGTGCCTCGGTTGACCAAGCGTCATTGTTAACTGCGCCTACAGTGGGCCCGGCAACATCGAAACTGGAACATGGATAAGTAGAAGAGAGTTGCCTGGGCGGACGAATCACGATTTCTTATTCATCAGGTCGATGGTCGTGTCAGAGTACGCCGAGTTCCAGGCGGACAGTCCCCCCCCCCCCCTGTACAGGCTGGTGGTGGCGGTATTATGCTTTGGGGGACGTTCGCATGGGCGGCTCTGAGACCGTAGTTGTGGTAGAACGGATCATGAAAGCTGCGGACTATCTGAACATCAATGCGGACCAGTTGCACCCTTACATGGCGTCTGTCTTCCCTACTGGAAATGGAATCTTCCAGCAGGACAACGTCCCATGTCACAAGGCTCGAATCGTGTTGGAGTGGTTCGAGGAGCATAAGGATGAATTCCAATTGATATCTTGGCCACCTCACTCGCCGGATCTTAATTCGATAGAGCACATTTGGGATCTCATGGAGCGGCAGCTCAGAGCTCAAACATCACCATGTCGGAATATCTCGACTTTGCGTGACCGCTGCTTAGACATTTGGTACAACCTCTCTCCAGTCATCTACCAAGAATTTGTGGCATCCATGCCAAGGCGAGCTGCAGGCCAAAGGTGGCGCAATTGAGTAGGTGGTCATAATGTTTTGGCTCTTCAGTGTATATGTTTAAATTATAGTAACTCTTTAAGTTCAATTGAGATTAAAATAAGAATAAAGTCTTCAAGGAAAAATCAAACATTAATAAAATCTTGTAAACATTCCAAGGATGAGCTTTAGCAGTAAAGCACAAATACATTTATGTATTTACTAGCAAAGGTACCCGGCGTTGCCCGGGGTAATTACACTTGGATGTAAACAGAACAATCTCAAAAAATTAAATTAAATTTTGCAATATCTTAAAAATAAACACATCAAAATGCTTACAATTAATACAGTAAAAATTCTTAATGAAAATTCGAAAAAAAATCTTTTTAAAGGCTCACAATGGCTGGACCTCTCCAAGGATGCCACTACTAGTCTAAATAATTTCTCACTCACGTAATCTTACCTCAGATGTATACTTAGTGTTGTTGCAATTTCCACTCTTCTCTCGATGTGTTGAAGCAAAACTTGGCCATCCATCCCTTTGTGCAGTCTAGCGGTCGCCGATTCTTCTATTTACTTGCTTCCCATTTGCTCAATACATCACGGAGCTAAAGGAGTGCTTCCTCTGTCGTCTTTCCACTCTTTATCAATAGTCTGCTAACTCTCCATTATCTCCAGTTACTGATCATTTTTAAAGATTTTCAAGAAATTGTTAAGTACTAAGAACTCTCTTTTCTGTAGATTTGTATAAAAAACGTACAGACAGACAGACACACCCACCCACAAACATCCTTTATATATATAGATAAACAAGAAATTACTCCCTCCGAATAGGGTAAGGCAAGTATCATCTATTTTTACCCCTTTATCTGCACTTTTTACCTGCCCCCAAGTTTTTTAAATCAAAAGGTAGATTTTCTCGAACATAGTATGTAGAAAATGTAAAAAAGCTCGTATCTTCCGATGGAATGACATATCACATGCCATATTTTGCCATAGTTCTAAGGACCAAGTAACTGCCACTCCCGCAACTCCGACCCCACTGGAACAATTGGGCCTAACTTCATGGTTATGTAGATCTTGCCTAGAGGAATCTGGATACTGAATTTCACTCCTTTACGTACTCAAATAGCACATAGATCTTTTGTCCTCTCTGTCTCCCAACACCGTAATTCCGACCCAGTGCACCAATCAAAACCAAACTAAATAGTGAAAGTGGGCATGCCCATAGTAAGTTACATTCCGAATTTCAACCTTCAACCTCAAAATATGTAGAATTTATGAAGGGGACCGACGGAAAAAATAAAACCAATAACTAGCTCAATTCTTCCGCTACTTAATGATCTAATTTATGAGCAATCGTGCAGAGCAAATCTGTTTTTTGTAAACTATATCTTTCTCTTATTATTTTGTTATGATGTCAATAATGTCTAAAAGATGAGCAAAAAGTAACAGTATGTTCATTCTTAACAAATCGATTGTTATGTAAGATCTGTTATCTTGGTATTCTTTACAGTTACTGTTTTAGCACGCTCATTCGACTTGAAGGGGTCCACGAGAAATTCTGAAAAGTTAATACGGCCGAGCTAAGACTTTGATGGTCATATTTCTGAAAACAGAATTTGATAAAAGTACAGAATTTGATAAAAGTTAATAACGTCGATCTCATTCAAGTCTACCTAGTTATTATAGGTAGACTAGCCGCTATG